>CAFUXE010000820.1:146244-176664 GCA_903364295.1 Serranus cabrilla | reverse complement strand
CCTCTAGTGAGGCAGTGGCGAGGGGGTGACGATGAATAATAAATGAGTCTGAATTTTCTGATGGAATTTCCATTTACGCTGTGAACAATTTTCAGGAAAGAGGATTTACACTTAATACCTTGCGGTGCCCCGTCCAACAGTTGCTGTTTGTAGCACAGATTAACGGTGAGATCTCCATCTCTTCCATGGCATGATGTGATATTTGCTGCCATTTAAAAGATACTTATTAGTCTGAGGACTCGAATCTTGGATGCTCAAGCTGAATTAAAGCGGCTATTCCTGGAATAAATATTGGTAAAGCATCAAATCTTCTAATGCACAGTTAATAAACATCCTAATATTACAACTCAAAATCTTATGATGTCTTATTGTCTGGTTTGGAAAGACATACTTTTACCTATTCTTATAGCAATAAAATTGTTTGAACATACAAAGTTATTATATCAAGGACATTGTTGTCAATTGCATTATCTAAGTTCATAATCAAGTACAATTCTGAAATTACAATGCTTTTAAGATAAAACTGGCCTTACATTTGTGTCAGAGGTTCCTTCGTGTTTGGTACAACCACACATTACCAATGATTCATTTACTTGAATGTAGGTGTATAAAACAGAATAGAAGTGTTAACACAGTATAGAAATGTCTATTGTAAATATTTTAAAGCAGGAGGGTGCAAATATGTCCCATGTTTATAGATCCTATGATAAGTAATCAGTGCTTTCCAGTCAACTGTGGCCCACACCAGCACTTGAATTTTTATCACCTAGCATGTCAACAATAACCCCAGACTGCTCCCTGTCATAAACTTCTTCCATGTATCACCACCTTGTTCTGACCTTTCATCTTCTTACAATGTTAGCAATGCAGTAAGTTCATCCCACTTTTCCTCAGGATGAAAGCAGAAGCTAAATACCTTACGAGTAAATGTAAACAAGCTCAGACACCATCACATGACACATCTTTCCTTTCTTCCCAACATGGCTCGTAATCGGATGCCTGGATGCCCCTTGCCATCCCTCATTACCCGGCATTCCTGAGGGCTACATGCCGAGGGCGCGGCAGAAAGACTGGTGTGAGGTTGGCGCGGGGCCAGGTGACAGTGATTGATCGAAGTATGATTGATGGCTACAGCTGATACACCAGCTCTGTTTTCAATTGTTCTTGGATCTGGCACTTCTCACCTTGTAAACGTGCTTTAAGAGGAGCTTTGGGATGAATGAGGGTGCAGTGTTGGAAGTAGACGTTGGTAGGTGTGAAAAGTGGTTGAGTGGTAGAACTTGAATGGATGGACAGGACATTTTCTCATTCAAATGCAGACAGATGGAGGAAAGATGGTTGCTGTGGAAGTTTAGTACCACAAGCTTTGTTTTTTATGAGACCAAATATTGTAGTGGTCCCTAAACAGGTGGAATGTGCAGCCAAAGAGTGAAGCACCAGCCTCTTATGCAGCTTAATGCAATATTGTTCTTTTGACATCATTATCACATATTTTGCAACTACTCAAGACAGAAGTAAAGATTAATTGGAACTTTATAAACTATGCATTTGGTATTAGAAGAACCTTGAAAACTGATCTGCCAGTACAGCAATCTGTGACCAAATAAAACAAAAAAATATTTTTTTGCATGATATCCTTGGTTCAATCAAGAGACAAACTAATGGTTAGCAGAGGATGGAGCAAGGCAAGCTAAAGCATGTTTTATTGAGACTGTCCTTCCAACAAAACAATGCTTAAGTCCTCCATCAGCCGTAGGAATTAGGACTCTTTTCCATTGGGAGTACAGGAGGATGTATTGTGACATGATAGAGCCAAGTCTGCAGAGGGGTGAGGTCAGGGTGGAGCAATGGGTCAACAAATCATTGTTCTTCAACACAGGAGACCACTGTTCCCTTTCAGTTTCTAAACAATAGTCAGCATTGGTTTCTCTTAACTATGAGTAAAACATCATCAGTTCAAGAAGTTGAAACAGAAGCAGGTTCAGCAGCCTGTAGGAACATCATTGCAGAGGGGAAGAGAACAAAGAACTTAACGGAGGAAGCTTAGAAGAGAAAAGGAGAGTGTATCCGAACAGGCCATCAGACAAGAATAAACCTGGGACTGGCTTAAGTCGATGTTAAAGCTTCGCTAAATGAAAGGCTGCAGACAGACAGCTGTTTATTTTACTGTTGAACTAATCAATATTAGCTGGCTTGCTATTTCTTGTGTTAATGCATTTGCTTGAGGATTGTACTCTAAAACTGCAATGGTGCCAAATTGCAAAAAATACCTATTCTACTTAGTCTTGATCTCAGTATTTTGAGACTTGTAATCCTGATCCTTTGCTCATACTACTGTCCTACACTCACTGCTGAACAGGTGTTTATTTTAAAGGGGAATTGTCAGGGAAGTAATGTGTGTTTTAAAAGGCACATGAAGTACTACGTGACTCACTGGTGCTAATCCTCAACCAGTGCCGGGCCATTTTGATCTGCTTGGGCAGTAAAAATTGTAATTGTTTCCGTGTTAAACTGAAATACCAGTTCTCTCCTTCGAGGCGCTCTAGGTGAAATGTCTAGCAGAGGTGAACAGGTGGCACCCTCATTCCTCCTCCCCACTGCCCCATTTCACAGCTCCACTGTTCCTGCTGGGAGCCGCATAGCAGACGCCTTTAGCTTTCTGAGTTCCTGCTTCGCAGCCAGGACAGGGTTGCTTTGTGTCCCAGCAGGGAGGCAACCTATGAGGAGAGCCAGGGCATGCCGACAGAGTAAGGAAATACATAAAAGCCTCTTCCGTGACCTTCTGAGACACCAGAAGCTATCTGCCCTTTACTGCACTGCTGCTGTCCTATATTGCATCAGTAGAAACAAAAAAGGAATGTTACAGAGTTTGCTTGTGTCACTACTAAAGCTTAAGTATCATGTGATAAATCAGCAGGATAGATTCAGTGAAAAGATACAATATAGACTGATTAAAAATATATATAACTTGAAGCTTTTGCACACTGAGCGATGGCAGTGAGTGTCGGCTCAGAAAGTCAGCCTCCAACCTGATATTTTTACCAAAGCCACGGATATGAGACTTAGTGAAAAATCACTGCCTCTCTCATGTCGTGTACCAGCAGACATTATTGAACTAGAGTTGAAGAGCCTGTTGTGATTCAAACTCATTCTTTGATTTGGCAGCGTGGGTTCAGAAGCTAAAAGGGATCCGTGGTATGTATGCAGAGGTAATTGGACTTATACCTAATTGGTTGTCAGGAGAGAAATGAGCAGTTGGGAATGTTAGGAAATTTCACGTGTTTAACAGTGGAGAGAAAAGGGATGCATTATGTTTCCTGTTGTTTTTGTTCAAGGGTAATTATATAACTTCTCTCTCTTTAAAATATGAAAATCAATCATGAAATCTTCAAATGGTGTTTTTCATGCCTCAGTTGAAACACTTTTTGTTCATTTGATGCCATTTCAAACCAACCCATCCATGTTTCATCACTGATTTAAACCCCAATTTCAAAAGAGTAAAAAACAGATGACATTATATTCCAATCTCATTCGTCTCCAGGCTGCAATCTAAGCCTCATTTCAATAAGACTATGGAGACAATATACATTTCCTAACCTGGATGCAAATATTCAAAGAGTTGATAAAAGCAGGATGCATCAAATTCAGTCAGAGTGTATTTCTACAACAGCAAAAGTTTGTCAGTTGGAGGATAAATTTAGTATCTTTGTACATTATGTTTTTTCCCAAACTTCTTTGGAATGGGGGTGGTATTATATCAGTGTTTTCTTTGAGTTACAGGTAGGCTTAAGTGCTGGAGCTACACAGGAAAAAAATAAATTCTTTATGGTGTTTTTCTTCTCTGTGGCCATAGACCAGTTATGGAGTCAGGAGTTGATCGATTTGTTTCCCCTAAAGATCCTCGAAGTTGAGTGGGATTGGTGACAAAGCCTTGGTTCTGTTAATATGGGCCCCCGATGACCTGACGGTATTTGAACTGCCCTTCAGGTCCAGTGATCAGAATGCTCTGTGTTATAACCATGAGCACCATAGAAGGGGTTAAGACTCAGTTGGTCCGCAAGGGCCAAGCCGTCAACATACTAGAGGATCTGCAGTTCTCTTTGCGAGGATCATGGACCTACAACCTGTCAACCCTGGCTGAATTCATGTCGCACTGGCCAATGGAAAATATCAATCAATCATTACCTGAAGCCCACCATTCAATGGCAGCAAATCCAGTCTGTAAACATTTTATCTTCTTCGCAAACATGGACTATCCTTTTAAAAAACGGTCTTGTTTCAGTTTTCTAGCAATTATTTTGTCATAGGGTATAATTTATTTGAAAAATGTCACCAGTCTCTGACAAAACATTTTTGGGGATATTTATTTTTAAGCGGCTTTGAAAGAGCAGTTCCCCATAAAGAGAAGACTTTAGAAAAAGGAGACTTTTTGAATTAACCAATTCAATTCAGTTAGGCATTCAAAATTTAATTTTTATTCATTCAGAGGGACAATAAATAACTAGTATTTCTACTGCTACCACTGCCCTGAAGTGTTTGTAAAATGTTTTTAAATGTAGTGGTTCACAAGCTTGAAGTCAGGAACTTGTTGCACAATAACTAAAAGGGGCCAATGGGGAAAAATTGTTTCTCGCCACTTTTCTTCGCCCATCAATCTATATATGTATCTAAGGTAAAAAAGCACTCTATGCTTCAAATTCTCACTTTAAAGCTTTGGCCAGGGGTTGCTATTTCACTTTGTTTTGGTTGGAAATGGGAATCACGGCTGAAGTGCATCTGGAATGTTTATCCTGATCATCACATCCTGACCGGAGTTGATTGTCTCGGGGCATCTGTCTTACAACTTTATTTGTCTCTGGTTTCTGGTCTGAAACAAGTTTTGTTTGTCTCTGAGTCATAAAGATGTGCAAACACACAACTGTCAGTTGAGCATTTGAATATGACAACATAACTCCTGCACACATTACAAATAAGACCAGGCTGCTTTGACAGACTTTGTGCTCTTAGTGTTAGTTTGACAGCAAGTTCACTCTCAGTGTTGTGTTCAAGGCCGTGTGTGTCTAATGTTTACAGGTTCAGCTTAACACCTGCAGTATCCTGTGATCTGGGAGTGTTGCTCAGACTTGCGTCTCAATAACAACAGTTTTATATCGTTGCACTGATTATAATAACATGGCCGCAATTATGTTTTGGAATAATGCCACAGAGGAAAACAGGTTTCGTTGAATAACTTTAGGGCACATTTAGGTGATTTCCCTTTCGTCTGCCAGTGAGATTCAAGTTTAATATACAATCTGTTTCCGAGGAATAAAACATATCAAAAAGGAACACAATATTCCTGTAGGGACATATGAGACATCCTATTCTCAACTACTGTTGCTAAATGTAGGACTGTTTGCACTTTTGAGGTTTTATATAATCATTTTCTTCAGGAACCTCTCAGGTCCTATTTATCAGCTGCATAACCTCTCTGTTTGGCCTAAATAATCACACTTTATATATTCTTCACTGTGAATTTCACATAACTCAGGATAACTATTACAATACAAGGCAAGTTTAAAGGGTCATCCGTGGCTGAATCTCACAAAAATGGAATGTGATCCAATAACACGCCGATTAATTTTGATAATCAAATTTTGCTTGTGCCATATTTATTAAAGTAAAATATGAGAGAATGCTGCAAAAGCAATGAGGGAGCCTTAAAATTGCCTGGAGTGAATGTTTGTCCCACCACACATGCAAAGTGAAGTCATGTGCACCACCAGGGATGCACAGCGTTTGCGTGATCCATCACATCAGGCATTATCAGTCATATAATGAAGGCTTTGGTTCCACTCCCATGCTTTCCTTTCTCTCACACTCCTCAGTCTTTTTTTCCAAATAATAAACTATCTCATCCCTTTTTCATTACACGAGTATTCCAACACTGGAGTAGCCTGAAGGTTAGAGAAGCTTTCTTGTGACCGGAAGGTCATATAGTCTGAATCTGCCAGATTTGCTATGAAAACCTGGACGGGGGGAACTGAAAGAATACATGAAGACCTCCATCAAAGTGCCCTTGAGCAACACATAGTGCTTTTATTGGCTCCGGTGCAGCTGCGTAGGACAGTTTGTAGCCCGTTTCACCTGTAGTCACTACCAAAAATTTCAGAAACTCATAAATAAAGCATTACACTTCATGTTTGCAAGGCTTTTGGGGAATTAATGTGTCACTAAAAGGTCGATCAATCCATGTTATGACATATCAAACACCAGTAATAACTGGATGACTATTGTCCTAAAAATAAAACCTCTCAGGCATACATTTAAGAGTGGTGGGACGCTGAGGGAGGGGGCGCAGTTGTGTGAAACGATCTGGAGCGAGATTTAACACTCCTAATTAGATCTATCAACAATCGGAGCTTTCACGTCAAAGCCAATGTGTTTCCTGTTAGCTGAACACCGTTCGTGACAGCCCTGCAATTAATTGAAACATTATAGAGAGAGTGGGAATGCTCTGGGGCTCATGTGGCCTTGGCTGACGCGTCGCATGCACTGCAGCCCCCGAAAGACACGAAAGCACGAGGTATCCAGCGGGAGCTTAGCCTAGCCTCAGTGTCAGCAGGCTAGCTTTCCTCCCAGTCAGGGGGAACCAGATGGAACTTTGTACTCAGCATTAGCACTTGTATCATGAAGAGGCTGTCGGCGCGGAAATGTCCCCTTCGTGATGAGGTTATTGCTCGCCTGTGTATTATTTTGGACATGAAAGACCCCGAAATGGAAGCATGTACTTTCTGTTATGATTTATTGGCTTGTTATATGGAGCTATGTAGATATATAGGGGAGAGGGTGAAGTATGGAAAGTGAGGGACAAAGTAGGGAGTGGCAGGATGGGCGTGTGATGAGAGAGTCCATCCTGAAGCCAAAAGGATTAGAGGTTAGATTTCAGCCTCAGCTTATGTGTCCTTTAACAAGACACCAAACCCAGACGGTTCATCCGCAATAGTTAATTAATTCTTTTAATGCTCCCAGGTAAAAATAAAGAAAGAAAATAATAATAGTCTTTATTTATTTACGTCATATACGTATTTACGTCAAAATGCCCAAACTTTACTGGGTCTACATTCAAAAATTAGGGTTTGATTTGTTTTATACTGAATACAGATTTAGACTGTTGGTCAAACTGAAACATTATTTAAAGATGGGTTCAAATCAAAGAGACAACAGAAAATCCTGAAGTGAATTTACTCTCAGTTGCAGCCTAAATCACTTCTTTAAAAGGGACATTTAAGTCATAATACATCTTTGACCTTGTTTCATTAGCTTATGTGGGTTTTTCTCACATTGTAATTTGTGGATGATTTACTTTTTATTTAAATGTTTAAATCAAAATAATTAAAAGCCTTTGCTGAAGTAAGATTTGATAAATTTGCTTCCTGACTGGAACATGTTTCCCAAGTGTATCCATCCTTGAGGGTTTCTGCCATTTTTCTCATTACCCCCCTACAGTTAATGTGTACATGTGTCTCTGGATCTGTTGTGACGACTGTCTGAAGTGTTGAGTCCCCGTTGGAGGAAAAAGAAATCCTTAGATCTATAATTGCGCATCTCTATGAATATATAGACGTGTTTTCATTTTGACAGTGACAAACTACTACTAGTCTAATTTTGCATCAAGATTTGTAAGACCCTTTTTTTCTTTTGGAAAACTCATTTAGTAATGAAAGTCATGTCTTTGTGTGTCTGTTCCGTTGGTTCATTACAATGGAAACTGTTGTGTGACATTCACAGCATGCCAGGGGTCAGCAGTGCCAGCCTGAAGCAAACTGACATGTCAGTCAAAAGACGTACTTGGAAACAATCTTAAGCATTATTTATGAGGCTGGCAACTGCCATTACAATGAACTATGACATCACCTAAGCTTCGCCCATTAAGCATTTATTTGCAGCAATGTGGCACCTCACACATCAAAGCTGTCCGCCCGGTATTCCCTACGTCTCCGACAGCCTGGAGCTAATTACATGATCTGATGGTTACACAAGGAAGGTTGCGACTGGACGCCCGCTGCTGGGACAGTAAACGTGCTCGCCGCCGCCTCAGTAACAACAACAGCTGCTGTGCCCTTGAGCAAAGTGCTAAACCCACAACCGACCCAGTAGCTGCTCATTGGCCAACAATGCAGTTCCTAGACACTAAGAAAATCTTTTGACATGGAGCACTGCCAAAAGAAAACATTAGAAGTGTGTCATCTACCAAAACCTGAACCTCAGACCTTTAAACTGATGATACCGATCTTGGATTGTACATCTTGTCCACATGATGACAGACTTTCTTTTATTACTTGAGTTATATTGTTTTCTGTTTGACAGGTAACTGACAGAAATAGCAAAGCACTTCAACATAACTTCAGGTTTTTGTCAATCTTAAAAAGGATCGACTGCAAAGTTCACAGCTTCTCCTGTCATGACTGCTGATAAGGTGTTTAACAGCATCCATACCTGACATGGTTACATGGTTAGGCAAAGCAAAAGCTTGTTAAAATAGTAAACGTATGATTAGTCATTATAAGGTCAAACAGGGTCCAATTTTAGCTGAGTTCAGTCTCAAGAAGAGACTTTTTAGCTGTAAGCAGGCAGAACATCTGCAAACATCTGTTTTGGCAAACAGATGATTTCACATGAGGGAAATGTCTGCTATGTTTACGAAAACAAGTCTAACTAATAGATCTTAAGATTTTAATTTACTGTCAAAGTCAGATATTAACAAAAAGGTTGCCTCATCACTCTGATCCCTCTCGGATTGTTTGAAAGGTATTGGAAAAATAAAGCTTTCAGAGTCAGAATCAGAATATGGTTAAAGTAGGTTTTCACTTACAAAGATTTTTTCTTGGTGTTACATGCATATGATAAACACAAAGAAATAAAGAAAATAAAGAATTAAAATGCAGGCAAAATGATGCAGAAGCCAAAAAAAATAAAGAAGAAATTCTAGGGGAAAAATACTGTAATAATAATAATAAATAAAAGAATACTTTTTTAGAGTGATAAATATCATATATCATGTTATCATATATGTTGACATCATGTATAGATATGAGAGCAAAGAGATTTACTCATCTGTTTAAGAAACTTTCCCAAAAGAAATTGGGCCACAGGCCAAACGTTGGGAAGCCCTGTGGCAGACTTTTATTACAAGCAATTTAAATCATCAATAAAACGATACTATCATCATTTCACTTTATACAAGTGTGAAAATGTGATAAAATATTACACCTTCACTCAATCCCTACATTTGCCCTCTGGGATCAATACGGTTCTTTTCCAATTATGTGGTCACTATGATCTTCAGGCAGAAGCTCTGATTAGTTGTCTTGTTTTGTTTTGAAATCCTGCCGCAGGGCGATCTCACTTTCAAGTGGTACAGGAAGCGATACTGGAGCGATCCCACTCCTTTTCACACTGACAAGAACAAACAAGATTGCTGATCAACTGCAACAGGAAGTTCACAAACAGGTGTTCGAAACATTTAGGTTTATTGTTCTTGCTCCCGTTCCAACTCCACCTGTGGCACTTACAACGTCTGAGCTGCTGGTATGTTTCTTTTACCACATTAAAAGGCTGTAGTTATTGTCCGTGTAATGAATTATACATTTTGTCAGAAGTTAAAAAAAATATCTATTCAAATGTTCATAGAGACAGGCCTGAAGCTACAGGGTTTTGTTGTGCTGCAGTAAGTTGGCACAATGACTTGACTTCAAACTTTCTTTCCAGTGAAATGTGTCATATCAGTTACACAAAGCCCACATTAAAGAGCACAGCCTTTAAAAATCACAAGGTTACAACATTTTTATTGATATCTTGTGTTTCCTCATGTGAGAGTGTTTCTGCATCAGAACACCTGCATATAGAAGAGGTTTGTTTGACTTTATTCAAGTTGTTCAAGTTAAAAAAAAAAAAACAGGATTCAAAACTCCCTTTTAAATAGTAGATTTAAATATTTTGAGGCTTTTAAAAAGACCACTGTGTATGAATTAGGGCGATGCAGAAATGGAATATAATAAATAAACACCATATAAATACTAAAGTCGAGGTGACGTCACAGTGGCTGCATGGATTGTCTTTTATACCGTTTATGATATTAATTGATGATTATGAGTATCCTTCTGTCCTGTATTTAAATGAATGTTCAGCCAGTCATTACAAAAATTTTAATATTATGCTAATATTTTGATATGATGAGAAAAAGTCTTTGATTTAGGATCATCATATTATAATAAACTATAAGTGTCATATTTTCCTCATTTTAAAGGCTGCATTACAGTAAAATATAGCGCCTAACAGAACATATGACATATATTAATGGCTGATATTCGGTGTATATGCTGCCCAATATGTGCCAATATGAACACATTTTTTAAGACAATATATAATGCAGAAAGCGTTGCTTGGTGTGATTTAAAAATTGTGTTGTTTTTTTTTAAATAGTCAGCAATTAACTGAGCAGTACTGACATTTATTTCGCTATTTAGTTTATTGCTATTTATTCTTTACTTTCTTGGTTATATTTATCAAATTGGCTGACAGTGTATAGAAGTGTATAACAATGTTTAATATTATTATATTATAATATTACGGTTTATGTTTGCAAAGGTACCCAGAGGACTACTTTCTCAGAGTTATATCAGTTATCCAGCCCTACTTTAAAGGTGTAGATTGTACTTTATAAATGGCAACAGAATATATAGATAAATATTCAGTGTCAAATAAATACATAATCATCTGTATTCTCACCTATAGCTGTCATCAAATTTCAACAATCATTTTTATGAAGCATTTATTCTTTTCTCCTCTGATGTCAACGTGTATAAAAATTGGACTCAAACGTAAGTCTCAATCCACCTTCACGCCACCGGCCCTCATTTTGCTCGGGCTGCATCTCCGTCGTGTTGACAGAAATCAAAGCTGGCAGCGGAGAGAGAAATAGTGAATACGTACACCTTTAATCCCCCTTATCCTGCTGTTAGGCCAGGGTGTGTCCCCCGGTCTTCTATAATAGTCTGCAATGAGAAGCTTGAGTAAACACAATCAATGGAAGATACTAGCATATGCACCGCCGAGACTTCCGAAGTCTCCCCCCTCTTTTTATTCGCCCCTCCACGTATTCGATTACACACCCCTACCTTTGTGGATTCCAGGGAAATTACAACCTGAGACAAAGGTATTGATGCAATATTACATGTGGGCAGCAATAATAGGTATTGTTATCATCGTCACAGGATTGTGTTGGAAGAAAAACCCTGATTCTACCAGAGGGGTGCCCTCTCTCCCCGTCTCCCTCTCTGTGTATGGTGCTCCTCCATGCTCTCTTACTCCTGGATTACAATCTCTTCATCCATTATTAATGAAGTTAAACTACTAGTGGCATGCTGAATGTGCTGCATGGGAGATTTGTAGCTAATCCAGCGCAAAACAGCCCCAGTCACATAATGAAGGGAAAAAAAGCACAAATGTCAACAGTTTCACACTGGGACTGGATTAGACACCCCCACCTCACCCTCCTCATTCACACATGGCCTCGCTCTCTCTTCTGTCTCTCTTCCACACACACACCAGAGTCACACAGCAAATCTTGCATCCAGCATGAAGAGTTATGAGTGTACAAACATCCACCTCCCTCCATCACCTTTTCTGCGATGTTTCCCCACTAACGGATTAGTGAATCTGAAGTACTGATTTGAAGGAAAAGGCCAAAAGGCTGTTGAGGTCTACATGTGAAATCGCTCAACACAGTCTTCTGAAGAGTATCAGCTGTAATGCTGCTTCTTAAAAATCAGCCACATATGATACAGAGATACATGCTTCCAGTGTGAGTGGATGTTGACCCTGTGTCGTCTCGAAGGTTCTCGTGTGTCACTCGTAGTGTAGCGATTGCTCAGCGTTGGTCGTTATGTTGTGGTGAAACGCGGCGTACTCGTGTACAGTTCAGCCAGGCGATGAGGCTCCATGAAAAGCAGAGACGAGAATGAAACACTGGAACTAATCAGAACACAGGACATGGGACTAGCATCCTGATTTCAGATTAGCCACCCTCCCTCCCTCCATTTCTCTTTCTCTGCCTCTCTGTCTTTATATCTTATCTTATCTTTGTCATCCCCTATAAACCTTTTGGAGGTGAGATTTTTCATCTTTTTCATTTTATCATCTATGTTTTGATGATTTTTGCTTTATTTTTTCCTGTAAATCATCTCATATGCATCTTTCTTTTCTCATCACTACCTTCAAACTATTCCTTTATTCATCTTTCTGAAATTCTCTTTCCTGTCAAGAGTTTGCAGGCCACACTGAAAAACCAAAACCTAAAACTTCAGGCAGGCTTTTATAGCCTGATAATCAGACTGTATTGCTGTTGTGTTTTCACTTCATTATTCAGTCTGACCAAGCTCAAACCTCCAGAGCTAAAAAGTGAATCTAATGCTGAAGTGCCAAACACTGCAATTCCTCATCTGGCCACTGGGGGCTGGCTCCAAAAGAGAGTTTATCCTCATTGGCACCCATATTAAAATGCAAAACTTTATAGCAGAAACAAACACGCTCACACCCCTGTATAAATATTGGTTTAGGTCTTTATAGCTATAGTTCCCCTTCATCACAACTGTAAAGTGTTGAATTTTTTCACAATTCACCCTTTTAATTTAAATTAGGGCTTAACGTTATAAGGGCCTGGCTGCTTTGAGTTACAGGCTGTTTCCCTCACAGCCTCCAGCCTCAGTTATACAGTTTATACAGTCCGATTCTAGCATTAAAATCATGTTGGCCGTTTCCTGTTTGTTGGTCAGGACAAAACAACCCAACACCCAAAGTCGTCAACAATTTGCACAGCTGCTAATATCTCATGGCGCTTGCCCCCTTTTTTCTTGCCCTGTTCTTGTCACACTTTTTCTGTCTGATGTCCTCGTTTTAAGTCCTTCTACAAATCTCCCATTGGCTTGGTCGGTTCTCCAACCAGGAAAAATCTGTCATTGAGGCCTTATTTGTCATATCAGAGTTACCCTAATTACAAGTTTCTGACTGGTAAATAGCACACATGAAAATTTTCTACTTGTAATTACATCACATGACCCAAGTGCTGAACTTTGGTCATGTGACCAAGAAAAGATTTGTATATGGGAAAAAGGTTTGTGCATGAATGAGCTCAAATGAGCCTTTCATTTAATCTGCTCGTTTTTGATGAATGGTAAACTGAACATTTTGTTTTGGACACATTTTTTGTCCAGACACTCGAGGTTTTCCTGTTAAGACTTCACCCCTACAGAGGAGGGTGGTACGGGAAACATTTTGACGAATCGGAACCACTTTAATTGGGTAAAAAAACAGAACAACAACACCGAACTGGACTGAACCTCAATCATCTAAACTTTATTTCCAATTCCAAATGATGAACTACGAATGTGAAGAAGTTAATTTTAATCTGCATGAACTGAACTTTCAGCTAACTCTTGTGAAGCGTGATCGTACACAACACTGTGGGACGAGTATCAAACTCTATGCACTGATGAAAATCATGAGATGTGGTTGAAAGCTCCATAAACAGCGACTGAGTGGACTCAAACCCTTCCTGAATTAATTCTATCTGTACCTCAACATTCCATGTATATAATTTGGTACATGAAGAAAGTGTATTTTCCATTTATCCTCCTTCCTAGACTCCACTGTCTGATTGAGCTGCTTTATATCTCCGGCTCTTTTCCTCCCTCTCCTCATGCCCTCTCTCTCTGCCACAGTAGACCAATTAGGACTAAGCTGATTCCAGTTGTGACCTTTGGGTCCACCTCAGGTCTGCTGACAGGAGAGTTAACATGTAGCCAAACTGTTTTACATGTTATCGACGGGGTGGGAGGCATCATAGTCATTTTATCACACCAATTTCATTCTTGGCCGATTTCCCCTTAGGCAGGTTAGTGGCAGCTTCCCATTGATTTTTCATGTAATTGATCAGAGACCTGCTTGAGCAATTTATTGGCTCGCTCGCACCTGTGATTAAGGCTGAGGCCGCATGTGTTTATGCATGCACCGACTATTACTTTCCCCAAGATCAACCACGTGCCATAAAAGCACCGTGGTGCAGCCCGTCTGCGGCTGTCAGAGTAATGAATGCCGTCCGAGTCTCGGGGACATTTTTAATCATGCTTTGACCAAAGCCATGTCATGTCCAAAGTCAAGAGGAATGGAGACAGGCTCGTCTGACTGACCAGCATTGACAGGAGTTAATGTGTTCACATGAAAACATGGACCAGAGTTTAATTCAAAGTAATCCTTATTCATTTGAAGCCGCTTCATGCATGGGATTAATATTAGAGCAGTCGGGGGGCCAAAACCACAATGACATCAGCTGAGCATTTTCTTTGGAAGCCGAGGATAGGATAATTACAGAAGAAGACAAAGACGAAGAGCTGAGTACTTTTTAAATATACACCATGTTAGCCGGGCATGTCGGGAGAAGTGAGGGTAGCCGATGGTGTAAGTCATTTACTGGCCTCGCGTAGAGCGTTCGAAACCACAAGCCATGTTGCTGAGTTGGAGTGCTTAGCGTTGGTGTAGCTCGTCTCCCTTTGGTACTGTGACAGAGCTGGAATAGTAAGGATCAGGCATAAAGCCGCTCAACAAGCTCAAGAGCCATCAAAGAGCCACCCTTTTAATTTGGTTAATTTACAGGCAGCTTTTTCGCTAATAACGTTCTTGGAGTGATACTTGACAAATTGAAATACACACAGGATATTTCTGTCTCGACGGAGAAAGACTCATAATGTTTTGTCTTTCCTCGTCTTTATATTCATCCTCTTTTCAATTGTAGAGAAGTCACACCACACAATAAAACTAAATTCCCAGCCATTACTTTATTTCTAACATATTAGCAGTGCATAAACTGATTTGTTTAAAGATTTGTGGCTTTGGAAACACCAATTTGACTCCAAATTTTATTACATGGCCACAGAGTGTTGGCCAGACAGAACACTAGGCGACAATCACATGTGGTTTGAGGCTGAAACTGAAAAAAGAAGAAGAAAATCAAGCGAGTTTTTCAGTAAAAGAGCACCCCTGAATAATGGAACCACTTCACATCTGCATTACTCAAGATTCCCAGTGCAACAGATGATGACAGGACTTGTATATTTCACTGGATGCTCTGGGGGAAAAAAGGTTTAGAGTCACTTTTAATGACAGCCTCGATGAATTTATGTAAAAGTCATGATATGAGGTGAGAAATCAGACACGAGCTTGTTTAACTATTTAAATTCTGTCTGATTTAAATGCATTTTAATTGATACTTTATAGCATTAAAAGAATGGAAAGGCAGCAGAGACATTTTTTAAGTTAAAAAATGTTTGGCACATAACAGAGCCCATATAGGAAATATTACAATATCAGGACAGTCTTTACTCGTGGAGATATGTGGCTGCAGGGTGTGCATATCAGGTTATGATGCTTGTGCTTATTTCAGAACACTGTCTTGGCTTTAAACTGCACATTTAGTCACTTTGAATAATTCAAACTGGGTATACCAGGCCTTAGAGGAGTAAATATTGGTTCCAAGAGGAAACATTTTCTGTTTTATATGCACATCCCGTTCTCGGATGATCTGAAGTGCGCACTGGTGAGAAGCTTAATAGCTGTGATCAATCACACTGAAAATAATGAGCAAAGAAAAGCTCATTCTTTCAAAATAAAACTTAAAAATAAAAGTTCACATGTTGGTCTTTTCATAAACAATGGCCTAAGTTTTAGATTGTGTGTTGTGGCTGACATGTTGTTTGCTGGGCAGTCTATCATCTCTCCTACTAAAAGTGAAGGCTTGGGTGCATGCTGATACAGATGGAAAAACCTGCAGGAGTGTTTTAAAGTCCTCTCCAGTATGCAGGAGGGGGAAAAGTTGAAATGTCCAACTGTACTGACGCTTGGGGGGCTGATGTGCTCGTTAAGAATCAGGAGAGAGCATCAGCGAGAGCAGGTCACCCTGTTTCTCACATCACAGCCCCATCAGAAATTCTTTCAAGTGTCCTTCTGCGTCGCCAAAGATGACAACGGCGAATCGATAAGCGCTTGAAATGAAAAGAAGCCGCCGGTTTGCCCCCGAGGCGAAAGATTTCATACCCGCCAGCCTTCTCTGAACTTCAGGCATTCCTCTGCACCTTTCTGCGTGAGAAAGAGGAGGCTCTTGACTGATTCTTTTTTTCTTTGTATAAGAAGGTAAGAGGAGAATATAGCCAAACCATCGTGCCTCTCCAGACGCAGCTCACCCTCGTTTCTCTCCCCCGTGCAGGCGGGGCGTGATGTGAACATGTGCATGGTGCGGGGTTGATGTTTTCTGCACGGCTTTACTTGCATTCTGTGTCTGTGTGCGTGTGCACGTTTGTGCTTGTATGCGCGCGTGTGCACACAACATCCCAATATTGAAGCGCACGGGTCAAATTATGGGGCGAGCTGTGTTGGCAAATATGCACGTTTTATTTATTTTTCCCTATATTGGTTTGCATTTGACCAAACGCTCTCTGTCTGCACGTGTGTTTACGCGAGTGGAAAATTAATAAAATATGGCCTTCTTGGGCCTTTGTAGAAGACTAACAGGAATTTTTGTGTGCTAAAAAATGATTGAATTTAATCTTATAGTCCTGGTTCAATAAACCTAATCTACGCAGCTATTAAAAATTACAATGGCTCTTATATTTCTTCCATTATAAGTCCATCTAAGGCTGCATTTATATTATGTGTTTGGGATAGCAGGATTCAAACCATTCCTGATTCACCAAATTCGGGAGATGGAGGGGTGGATGATGCGCCTGCTTTGCTTCAGTGTCCCCTTATTGCCTGGAAATTCCCGTGTGGATGTGCGCATTAATTACTGGTTTAATGGGAGTATGACTAAAAATGTAAAAGACGGATTAGGCGCAGGGAGCGCGGGCCCTACGTCCGGTCTGCCCGCCTCACTTAAGATGCGAATGGAAAAAAAATCAGTCTGTATCTAACGAAACGGATCTATAAAGAACATTTGCATCCGAGCCAGCTGTTCACTTCATCTGCACATAAATCCGCAACACGATAGGGGCTCTGTCTGGCCCTGGAGGAGCCTCATGCATTCATTTTGTTTTCCTGTCAATATTCAAAATATTGTGGTTTTTTAAATGTGTTACATTGTAAAGTTACTGTCAAACAAGCTTAATTAGGCTCTAATTTGCTGGTTACATAATAGGCTGCCATAGGAATCCGCATCTGGGACTTTAAATGCAGCATTTCTTTAAATTAACTGCCAGTAATTGGGTTTAGTCATGATTCTGTGGTTGTGCCTGTTGTTTATTTTGCGCGCAGATTTTAGATAATAAGCAGTTGAGTTGCATGTTGGAAATTGAAGGATGGGGCTAGGCAAATTGAACCATTATATGTTTTGCATGCCTCAAACGGTGCTGTGTTACGGTGCGTAAAGGCGCGCTAACAGGAATATCAGGGTTTTATTTATTTTAGCATGTGCACTTTTTAAAAGATGCCATCCTGACTTTTTTTTTCTTTGATTGTTGTTGAAAGTTGAGAGTTTACCCTCTGCTACACTACACAGGCACAGGCGCATACATACACAAACACACCCCTTTAAAAAGACACACACACGCACACACAGACACACAGACGGGGTCCCTCTCTGAGCTCAAAAGAAGGAGGAAAAAAAATGCGCCACTCTTGGAGCGTCTTTCAAGGGGAAAAAAGTTGAGGAAGACAGAAGAGGACGAACCAAGGGGAGACTCGGATGAAAGCGCCTCCTTCGCTGTTTCTCCTCGCACTGTAAATAGATGGTTATTTATGCGCATAAATGAAACTGTCCTAAAAGGTAGCGCCGCGGCTCTGTGTTTTTGGATAACATAGCGGGGGGAGCCACATCCATGCGAGGCGCACATTTCCGGACAGAAACTTAGACTTTCAGCGCTCCTGGACCTTGAAGTTTCCTGAATTTTCGCTCTAAACACAATCACTGGTGTCTGAGTGTGTTTGGACGGTGGAATTTATCTCTTTAGAATAAAACGCCGACGGCTGGGAAAGTCAAACCACCACCGGTGTCTACAACTGGTAAGTACAGCAGCAGCAGCAGCAGCAGCAGTAGGAGGAGGAGTAGTAGTAGTAGTAGGGGTACTAAAAATAAATAAAACTGAGATGTGAGTTAATGCAAGTGAAGGAATTTGTTCCACCGCGTGTTTTTGACTCCGCGGTGCGTTGCTGAGGTGAATTTCAAAGCCGTGGCTGTCACATAAAGGAGCATGGAGTGATGTAAGGGCAGGGTTCGCCCTTACAGGTCGGCGGATGATAATGATGTATCATTAGCATTGATGGAGTGTGGGGAAATAAAAGAAAACCGCAAAGTATTGTCCTGAAATTGTAGGGAAATTGTTTAAGTGTCAGAAAAATTACACATTTTAGCATCATACCCTGAAGTGTGCCACTTTATGGCTTTAAAATGAGGGTTTAAATTGACGTTAATACAAATAAAATGCGTTACATTGTGCGTAAACTTACAAAAATACTTAGAAACTCTTCTAATTCAGCCAAAATTAAATGGTGAGTTGGCGCTCCAAAGCAGATTATAAATGACCCTGTTAATAACGTGACTTCACATGTGTTTTGCCCTCCTCTGCATCCTTTTTGCAATATAAAGAGAGGGTGAAAAATGGTGGAAAAAAGAGGCGACGTTCACGGTCTCACGCCTTTAATTAATACGGGACCATATGGTGGAGGTTAGTCGATTCATCTCCCGGTAAAGGCTGCAGTCTCATGCTCTACTGTGTTAATTTCAGAAGTAAAGCCAGTGTGAGGCAATGCCAGCTTTCTGTCTGCACTGGGCCTCATGCCACGTGAGTCACTGATTCATATCAACTGTTGGTGGTGAGAGCAGAGCGCGTCCGTGGAGTGAGAATGAATGGATGAACGGGATTAATACAACTAATCATAATAGCTGGATCTTTAAAGCGCTGCCATTGGATGTACATGTGGTTTACGTTAGAAAAAATATGCACACATATACACCGTTTTATTTCCACTAAAATATCGTTACAGCATGATAAGGTTCTTTATAATTATTATTAATTTTGTACGTGTTTAAATGCATTTTATTTTATTTAGTTATTGCATTTAGAACATTTATTATGGTAGGTCAACATTGTTGGCCTGTGTGGGTTTTTTTAAATACCGCAAAAAATATATATATTTTTTTTTTACTAAAACGAAAATGTATCCCATAATATACACATTTTTATTTGAAACAAAAATGAACGTACTTTTCTGTATTTTTTGTAGGGAACATATGCTGTTAATTTAAAGACTCCAACAACAATAAATACAAACAAAATCGAATACAACAAATAAATTGAGGTAGCAATTGTATCCATAGTTTCATAAAATAAAAAATGAGATCCAGTAAAATGCATGAATAACACGGGGTGGGATTTGAGAGGCCGCGGAGCAGCCAGGCAGGCTGAAATATTGGAGGGACCCCTCATTAAATCTCACTGATTAGATAACAGTGAGCCGCATGCAATAACCTTACACCTTACAGCCTGACCCCCACTATTTCATTTTGCAGTGGGGATACAGAGGAGGGGCGAGAAGAAAGGTTGTGCAGGTACACGCCGTAAAACTTAACCTCCAATATCTGCATCTTCTGAATCAGAGGAAAAAAACCCTGAGATGATGTAGAGCAGGTGAAGAGAAGAGCTGAGGAAAATGGTTAACAGCATGACTGCATGCAAATTCCCCCCGACTTGAATTATCATAAGCAAACAGTGTGAGCCTGGACTAATAAAACCCCATCTGTGTAACTTCATATCGAGGTAGTATGAGGGCTGCGATAATGAATTTTGTAATATCCCACCGACAGACATCTCAATCAGACTCTAATCCCGTGATTTTACTACGGAATCACTCCACTTCCAACTGCTGCAGGCTGCACCGAAACACAAGAGCCGGCTCATGCACAACACGGCGGGTTTTATATATTCAGACTGCACGAAAATAAATCATACACTGGAAAAATATAGAACAACACATGACGTGCGATAACATGGAGTGTTAGACTCTAATTTGTCGTCAATCAAGAGTCAGAAGAATGAGATTATTCATTTTCATCCAACGCAGATTATCTTGTTTCCATTATAGTTTTCCAGTCCAGATAGGTTTTCTATGTCATTTTCTATGTGAGTGTACATTTGTGGCCTTAAATGGGTTAAATTAAATTAAAAATAAGTAAATCACTGGCGCACTTTTACACAAAAAGAGACTCAGTCCAGAAGGAGACTCATTAAAATGCGCATTTTTGCAGCCAGTTTGTGCACCACCGCTCACATCCTAGCCTTATGCATTTAAATGCATTTACTTAATCATTAATAGGTTTTTACACGCGTTAAATATCTGGATTGTAATTTAGCATCAATTTGAAATATTTTCCTCCAGACCACCAACATTTTCTCTTGTAATCTTACACTCATCCTTTGAGCACACTGCTATTCCTTTTAGTCTTATGTTGACTCCAAAAAAAGTACTGGCTGCAGAGGTGGAGTTGGATGTCAGAGAACAACACAGCGGGGTTGTTTACCGGATTTAAAGGCTAATTGTGGCTCTTTTGTGTGTTTTTACAGAAGCGGGTTCCTTAAATTGCCATAATGGACTCCCACTGCCGCAAACTGGCCACCACCTGCGCGCAAATAGGTGAGTATCTGATCCATCATCAGCAGGCCTTCAATACAATTATCACACATCACAGAAATAATAAAGCAAAATTATTTTACTTATGACGGTCACTTCAATTGTGGCCTAAATGGAAATATTTTTTTCTTGATCTATTTTATTTCATTAATATAATTAACTTATTATTTACATAAAAACGGAACTCAGACTAAGAGTTATAACTTGACTTATGAATTACAGACTATATCATATTTTTATTCAATGCATTTCTAAATAATTTCCTTTTATTCAAATGTGGCCCAGTTATGTCTTGATCTTCTAATCTAATGTAATATAATAATAATTAACTATTAACGTGTATTTTTCGGTGCTGAGGGAATTGTTTCCAATTTGTAGTTTGGAGATTTTTCTTAAATACATCTTAAAATCTGTAATTGAAGACAAATAACGTTGATTTCTCACAAAATAATCTCACAATCGTCTTCATCACAATGTTATCTCACACTCAGACACTCTAAGATATAATATTGTGACGACGAAATGCTGCTTTAGTTGGATTTTTTGCAGTGGATTTCACTGGTTTGCTCCAAAATGTTCAGTAGTCACAGACATGTTGGCCTGTTTGCTCGTCAGTGTGGAGAAGCTGTTTACTGTGTTAGAGCGACACCTGGTG
Source organism: Serranus cabrilla (assembly GCA_903364295.1). Classification (NCBI taxonomy): domain Eukaryota; kingdom Metazoa; phylum Chordata; class Actinopteri; order Perciformes; family Serranidae; genus Serranus; species Serranus cabrilla. The sequence goes on along the minus strand of CAFUXE010000820.1, from coordinate 155,297 downwards.
GTGGAAAGTGGACGTGCAGCTTCGGAGCATCACCCGGGCTTGTTTGACAGCTCTGCGACGATTTTATCTGTTCTAATTAGAAGCTGGACATAAATGACCACTGACACATCTTCTTCCACCCTTTAATTTACACTTTTATTGGACTTTGGCGCAGGAAGGCTGTTATTATAACACGAGGAAAACATATATTTGTGGTTTTATACTTCCGATTCTATTCGAATAATTCCTCAATAACATCCAGGAATAAAAGAGACTAAACAGAATCTCCCTGCTCGACAAAGTCTGGGATTTATTAATTATTCTCCAATATGGCGGGGAAATGACATTAGGTCTTGTTAGGGTCTTAAACGAATAACCAATAACTCTCATTCTGTTTCATTTAGCCGACATTGAGAGGGCAGGCCGCGTTCATAGCTCCACAGCTGCACAGTGTGAACCAGCATTGATTAAGAATAATAGGAGAACTAAAATAAAAACAGAATTACACGGGGAGGGAGTCAAATATAGACCCTGCACCAGCGCCAACTGTTTTTGCTGTAATATATGCAGCGCTTGTTGGATTGACTCCGGGGAAAACTAAATGTATAATGAAAGCCCATTCGTGAGGAGGAATATACTAATGGAGGAATCTGATGTCTCCTTAATCCTATGTAAAAAGCCCTGTCGTCTCCCCCTATATTGACTGAATTGCTAATTAATGGCCCTCAATGGCGGAGGCCTATTGCGCGCAGTAATCCGCAGAAGAGAGATAAAGCATTCTGAAGGTAGAAATGAAGAGGAAACCGATAATCCACTTCAAGTTTAGTATTACAACACGACTGGGAGGAAAAAGGAGCAACAGACTGTTCGCTGTTTGTCCTAAAATACGATTTTTCTTTATGAAATTATTATATGTAATATTTTTATGTTTTTATATTTATTATAGTTGTTTTTTATATAAAACGTATTTTTAGAAGTGTATCTAATGCATACCATTATTAATTACGAATTTAAATTTAAAAAGTATAATTTTAAACTGCATTTTTCTGATATTTTTTCTGGATATTAAAAAAAAATGAATCCATTACTACACGTGATTATTATAACCCAAAGTGTGCATCGCGTTAATTTAATTACTCTTAGAGCATCCAAACAAGGTTTTATTGCTCTGTATGAGAAGTGATTGGCTCTCTATGTTTTAATAGTCTCTTCCGTCCCTCAGAGTGCGCGCGCGTGTGTTTGTGAGTGTGTGTGTGTGTGTTGCATACAGTCTATGGTCTGCTGGTATTTATATATCAGGGGCTTTCACGGGATTAGCCCAGTAACTTCTTAACAGCGCCAAGTCCAAATGTGCTGGCTGAATGGGGCGTCCGCCTGGCCACGTGGAGATGTGAAGTGTGTTGTTTGATGATGATGAGATGAAGCAGTTGGAATAAGAAAAAGGAATCAGATTATAATCAATATTTAAAGTCATTTAGGCTGAACGTGTCCTGCTCTCTGTACAATCAGTCCATCACTCCAATCACCTGTTACCCAGCTGACATCCCTCCACCCTCAGCCCCCCCACCTTGAAAATTAAAGTCGCATTTGTTTGATTAGACATGTTTACTTTGCTTTTACGCGTCGCGATCTTTTGGGAGTTATAGGTTAAAAAATGCTGGCATATCAGCTCAAACTCATTAAAAGTCCTCCTTCAGAGATTCTTAAGCAAATGAGAGTCTTATCAGATTAAAAAAAAATAAAAACACTACAGGAAGTAGAGCTGGCTGAGAATGACTGAGGGTCCAAAATGAGGAGAGAGATCCAGTTAAGCACCCAGATAAAGTAATCCGTCGTCAACAAACTGAGTCTGCGTGGTTAACTGCGGCTCCACTGGGGTTGATTTAATGGATATTTGAACCTTAACTCTGGGGATGTCAAGAGCATCGTCTCATTTGACAACTAGTATGACTGATAATGCTTTCCTGAGCATATAATCTGCATACAGGGATGTAGTGGATAGTAAAGCACTTTAAGACAGTTAGGTCACGTTGTGCTTCACATCCAAGTTGGATATGAGAATGCTGAAATTCAATTGTAGTGGTTGTTTGTCTTTGATGCATACATGATACTATAATTGTGCATCCCTGCGCCAGCTTTAATATAATTTATGTGTCTGGCCTAAATTGACATTTACGCACAGAGCATTTTGGCGCAGTCTGCCACATCCCTCCTTTTGCAGTTCCGTGTATTTTTCCTTTAGCCGTGTGCCCTCTCACAGCAGCATTGTGCTGTAGCAGGCAGTTGTGTTTGATATTCAGTGTGCATCTTTTTTCATACAATCCGCTCGGTGGCTCGCTTTATCCACATTGAGTCCCTGAGTAAACTGCGGTGACACAGAGCCTGCGAGCATGCGGCTCAGCTCGGGTATCAATAGAACTGCATCGTTTTACTGGGCCACTGGACCCATCTCATAAAATGAGGCCAAACTGTGTTATTTTCATTTTTATTTGGTCTTGGGCTGCTGCGCAACGGCAACGGAGCGCCGCGGGTACACCGTGCGTCCCATCTCTCTTTACATGCTTTTATTTGGAAGAAGAAAAATAAGCGCCAGCCCCGGCATAAACACATTGGCACACATATCTCGTTTCTGCGAGCTCTGGTTGGTTGGGCACACCGTCATATCCACATGGATGTGCCTGTCAGAGAGAATATGGGCGGGCGCAGCGCGGTGACGTGGAGGTCTGGAGAGAGGCGCAGTTGGATAGGCAGTGCGCAGGCAACAGCTGAAATGAACAGAGAGCGGTGGAGTGTGTGTATGCCTCTGGATCTAATATCAACTACCTGTCCTTGTCACTCTGATAGTCAGCCGAGGTAGCCGCTGTTTACCACCGACGCTAGAATGGCACCACTCAATGGCCTATTGTAAAGCATTTTCCAGTTTAAACAGAAAGAAGGTTTCACCTCAGCCACAGGAGGAACTGCTCTGCTGTGCGTTTTTTGGAGAACTGAACACATTCCGCAGACGGACTTTCCGCTTCTCCTCGTTGTACTGAAGGGACTTACTCTGCTTTTGACAGCCAGCTTTGCGATCTCTACCGATGAACTCTATGAGGGATCCATTAAACACAGATCACCACCATCTAACAGGGAATAAACTTGCCTCCACGCACCACACGGCTCTGGCGATGGCCTCTACTTTACAGCCGCTGCAGCGGTCTGTGGACTCTAAACACCGGTTAGAGGTGCACACGGTGTCGGACACGTCCAGTCCGGAGTCTATCGGTAAGAACCTCCCGGGGTGCAGATGTTCTCAGCGAGGTGCCGCAGATGTCATCTTGATATCAAACAAAAGATGGTCCGCTTTAATCAACGTAAAAGGGGGTTTTACATGCATGCAAATAGGCGATTATAGCTGTCATTTTATTCACACATAATTAGCTTGGACACGGGTCTGTGTGTGGTGTTGTGAAAAGTTTCTGTGTTATGTAAATGAAAGAGTCTTGTGTCAACTGAAATTAGTCGTATGCACTCCGTGCTTAGAATACATCAAAAGGTCAACTTATATCTTAGAAAATGAAGGAAAATTTAAAAACATGGAAATAATAATTGGGCTTGTTTTATGAATCGGAGCATTTCCTCCCCTGTGAAATCAGACTGTCAACAGCTCATCCATTACCAACAGGATTCAGGATTTTTTTGTTCCCTCTCTATAGTATTCAGGCCTTAATCCGCCTGACCCTGACTGAACCAACTTCTCTCCTTTTGACAGAAAAAGAAAAGAGCCAAAATAAAAACGACGACTCTTCAGATGATCCTTCTAAAAAGAAGCGGCAGCGGCGGCAGAGGACTCACTTCACCAGCCAGCAGCTGCAGGAACTGGAGGCCACTTTCCAGCGGAATCGCTATCCGGACATGAGCACGAGGGAGGAGATAGCCGTGTGGACCAACCTCACAGAGGCCCGGGTCAGGGTGAGTGTTCCCTCGGGTGTAAACAAAAACAAATAATGTGTGTAATTGTGGGGGTAATTTGTGCCAATTGTCCGGTTGACCTACTAATACTTTATACCTTGATATTTTACGCACGGACACCAAACTTTACGCACGGTTGAAATTTCCTTGAAAATAATGTAGGACACAGTTTTTGAACTGGAAAACAAATAATCACAGTCTTGTTTAAATATACTTCTGGTTCGAGCTCAATTTAATTAAACTGTATGTTTGTCTATGAGGCTAAATATAATTCAAGCCCCCTGCATACAGTGCAAAATAATCCGTTTTAGCAGAAATTAATTTATGGTTCTCTGTTCACTTGAATCTATTTAGCAATTTCGTCATAAAATAACATAAAAGCTAACTATCTGTTATTTGCCTATTAAATATAATTACACATTATTACGTTGTTAACAGTCAAGGCTGTTGACATGTGTCGGTGGCAGATACCAGTCGTGTTCTCCTGCTCGTGTGAAAGAGGTGCAAAGCTTGTATTTTGCGATTGTCGCCCTGGTGCTGTGTGATTAAGGTCAGCGTGTTTGTGGACGCCTGCAGAGGAATACACATCCTCTCCACATAAGGATGGTGCAGAAAGCCCAGTGTGTATTCTGCTCAGATAGAGACGGAATTATCTGCACGGGACAATAAAGATTATTACAGAGTGTGGATTTACAGGCGTTTGAATTGTTAGAAAATAAAGGTTAAATGTATCATGAATTAGGGTTAGAATTAGGCACAAAATGAAAGATGTCTGAAATTAAATTAGTATTTAGACTAACGATTGCAATAAATATAAAGGCTATACAAGATTATTAGAAAATAATCCAACCTGTTTATATCTTTTGCCATAGGTTTGGTTCAAGAACCGTCGAGCCAAGTGGAGGAAACGGGAAAGGAACCAACAAGCCGAGCTCTGCAAAAACGGCTTCGGGCCGCAGTTCAATGGACTCATGCAGCCCTACGAAGACATGTACCCCAGCTACACCTACAACAACTGGGCCGCCAAGGGCCTTACGTCGGCCTCTCTATCCACCAAAAGCTTCCCCTTCTTCAACTCCATGAATGTCAACCCTTTGTCCTCGCAGACCATGTTCTCGCCGCCCAACTCCATATCCTCCATGACTTCCAGCATGGTGCCGTCGGCGGTCACGGGAGTGCCGGGCTCCAGCCTCAACAGCCTCAATAACTTGAACAACCTCAGCAACCCGTCTCTCAACTCGGGGGTGCCCTCCACGGCGTGCCCCTACGCGCCTCCGACCCCTCCTTATGTGTACAGGGACACTTGTAACTCCAGCCTGGCCAGCCTGAGACTGAAAGCCAAGCAGCACTCGAGTTTTGGATACGCCAGTGTGCAGAATCCGGCCACTAATCTGAGCGCTTGCCAGTACGCCGTGGACAGACCAGTCTAATACCTACCTGCACTGCAAAAAATAACCACCACAGCGAGTCGTTATAGGCGAGTAGTGACGCTTAAAGTGTTATTTTTCTCTGAAGGGAGAGAGGAAATGTGGCAGTCAGATAATTATACTTTTTCAGGTAATGTCCTGATCATATGACATTTTCACATTCTGACTTTTTTTCTCAAGATTTTGCCACTTTTCCTTAAAACATCTCCTCAAAGAAACAAGTGAGATTATTCCATCTATTTATTTCTGGGAGAAAACGTGTGATTTTGAGGGTGATTACGACACCAAAATGGCTTGTTAGGGTGGTCATTTTTTGCAGTGTGTGGGTAATGAAAAACAGCCGGCCACAGGAACAAGAGACTACTACAACTACTTTTTCATTTTCAAAAAGGGCACTAGAAGACTGAACCACTGAAACAAGCTCAACTCCAGGTCGGAGTCAAAACTGAAAACGGGAGATTTTAGGTTTATTCCCCTTTTTGATGAGTCCAGGCCTGCTTCACACTGCGCCACAGTTTTAAAAAAAGGCCTGTTTTATTTTTCATAGCTCGTCATGAGGGTGTTTTTTTTTCTCTGGTGGAATTTTTGGACGTTAATTGTTGACTGAAAAGGTTGTATATATATTTGAACTATCATCTCCTGTTTGTCGAGGCGAATGCGCTATAACCCTCCAGTCCTCTCCAGGTTCAATTTATCAACGCATGTGGAAGAAAAAAAAACCCTAAAAAGGAATCATGTTTTGCTTGCAAACAAAAGGGAATGTACATACTAAAACGCACCAGTTGTGTGTTTCTAACATATTATAAATTTATTATTAATGTCTGTGTGAATATCGATTTAGAATAGCAATTCTGGATTTAAAAAAAAGAAGCATCAAAAAATGTTCCTGCGACAAATTATTTGGTTTTTGCTCTGTGTATACTATTTGGTACGGAATTATGTTTTTTTTTTCAACATCCAAAAAAACTATTGTGTTTTATTTAATGGAAGTAAATATATTGTTCAAAAACATTCTGATTTTATTGAATCTTTGTGTTGGTAGTGTGTTAGTGGACTGTAAAGCAATGACAGTGTGTCTATAGCCTTTCGATTATGTGAGGTGCTTGTGCGGCTAATCTATAGAGGAAAACAATGGGCCGCTCCAATACACACAGCAGCGAGATGCTCCGTCAGATTAACTGCTGAATACATGTCTGAGGGCCTCGGCTGGGCACTGGTGCTTGAAATAACACGGGAATCAACAAACAGGAGTTGGACCACACAACAGTGACAATAGTCCATTAGGGTTTGTTTTTTCTCCCTGTGTTTGAACTCAGAGGAGATTGTCGTCCTCTGAAGGGGATTATTAGAAAATGTCACATCTTTAAATACATTAAATTATTTGATTTCAGCATGCTTCATTCAGGAACTTATATAAGAAAATGTTCCAATTCATATATTACTAAATAATGCGTAAAATGTAATTTTTAACCATAAATGTACATTTTTTAAGTTTATTTAAGCTGTTTTGTTTCCTTTTGTAGCTCCACAAATCTAAATTATTTATCTGCAGCCTAATTTACTTGCACACATGCATTTGTTTGCTTTTGCATTGTGGCTTTTTTTCCTATAACTTCTTTAAAGTCGTGCTTTATAGTGCGCAAATGAGCCAAAGCAAAACAAAGCTACGGTCTGAGGGAAACTATGATTCACAAGCTTGAGCAAACAAGCGCGCACACACACACACACACACAGACACAGAGAGAGATACAGAGGTATGTGGGCCGAGGCTGACTGGAGGAGGAGGCGGGGGACGAGTTCAGGCAGAGCGGAGACACCGGGGTGGAAACACCGCAACACTCCCCGGAGAAACAGAGGGGAATAAATTGTGCAATTTGGGGATTTGCATTTGCATTTTTCATCCTCATAATGTTGATAATGTGAGCTGTTTGTGTTTATATTCTATCAAATCACTCACAGAGAAATTAACTTGCATATTCGAGAGAAAAAGAAAATAGGATCTGCTGTGATGCTACAAAAGGCCCATAGGTCATCTCCCGAGGGGGGTTATTATAAGGGTACAAACAATGCAAAATAACAAACAGAAGAGTATTCTCTCTTTAAATCTGTGAATATAAGGGATTTACTGAGCTGCAGTGCGCATCCTGCAGCATGAACTCCTGAACTCTCCCTCCAGAATTAGATTTCCTCCTTAAAAAAAAAAAAAGCTGCGGACCCTTTTGTTGCACGAGTGTCACCTTTTGATGGAGTCGGTAACGCGGAGCAATAATCAGCTGACAGGGGGGATAAGCCTCGGCTGCTGTTGAGGCGAATACGCAAGTCTGCAGTCTCAATACACATCCGCACAATCAACATGTGAGCAGAGGGATGACCTGAAGAGAAGAGGCTGCAGCGGGGAAATGTTCATTTGGATGAAACGGCGCTCAGGACTGCAGACCTGCAGCCTGTCCTCTCCTCTCCAGCCAGCACAAGGTAAGAACTTCTTCAAGTTTCCATGGAAAACACCACGTGTGCCTTTTAGCTTCTAGAGCTGCATGTTCACTCATGTTTAATTACAGATTTCTGCAGAGAAATCCCACAAAATAAGCTTGTTTTTGCACCACTTATATTCTGCTCACGTTTTTAGTTGAAATTAATATTCTAAATTCAGACGCCCAGTCATTTATGCGCCAAACTCGCTTTAAAAGTCATGCTTCCCATGCATAGCCACGCATAATAATATCTGACAAATATACATAATAAACTTTATAAATATGTAGCCTTCATGTGCCAACAAAAGAGACAATTATCAATCTCTGTTTCAAGCAAATTCACATTGTCCTGCCTCCGTTTTCGGACTCCCAAAGCACACGGCTACATCTTAATGTGAGATTTGTTCCGCCAGCTGATAAAAAAGAAAAATCCAATGTGAAGTAAGACACCGAGCCGACACAGCTCTCACCTCCACTCCGCTGGGAATTCAAACAGAAAAGCGAGGAAGTGCAAATATCCAAACATGTATCGTTACACCTCCAATCTAAATAATTAACAATCTCTCAATATTCATGCAGCGGCGGGTTTGATAGAGACACGAGGCGGTTTGGTAAGAACGCTGCATGGGTTTTTATCAGGGAGCATGTTTTCTAATTACACGCCAATGAGACCTGGGATTCAACTATTGGGAGATTATTTTTTTTTTAAAGAAAACACAAGTTTTTTGCTTTACTTTCGTAAGATCTTTGTGGCATTTGAATAATCATAATACAACAGAAATAGTTAATAGTGATGACGGATTTTTAAAACAAATGCAGGATATTTTACCAACAGTCAAGCATGGACATTGTTATATATCTAATGTAATTAATAGATATGCAACTATTTAAGCTACAAATGCATAAATTCTAAATTGATAATAGTTTTGGATATCAGTTAAATTTATTGAAAAATTAAAACTTAGCTTTTTTTAACATGCACCTCTTCACAAGTATGCAAATTACTACTTTTTTGTTCAACCATATAGGACATAAAGTGAGAATTTTATATAAAGAAGTTTTAGGTTGTGTTTTTATAAAAGTAGATGCAGCACAAAGTGTGGGAGATGTGGATTGTGGGTAAAAGGAAATAATCACACATTTCGGATGTTTCACAGCATGCAGGGCGATCAATAGTTTATTTCTGAAGCAGGCAATGATGCAACAGGCCTAAATTAAATCACTG
>CAFUXE010000820.1:126655-139082 GCA_903364295.1 Serranus cabrilla | reverse complement strand
TTTGCATCAAAGATGTCCACAAAATGAAAAACAAGAACCTGGCAGACGATTCCTTTAAGAGGAAGTCAAACATCGTGGGATATCTCTGTCAAGAACCAACCATTTAATCAACAGGCATTCTGCAACTACTTATCACCTGTTACATATTAAAGCAGCAAAATAATTTTTAAATCAATATTTTGTGTCAAACTATTGATTCTTGCCATGTAATAAGTATGGGATAATTAAAGCTTTGCATCAGGGTTCTGCATCCCCGTCAGTGTTTATTTTCACAATAATGACCCGCTCGCTGCACATTATCCCTGACATGTGTACATGAAAACCACGTCCATCCTTCAGGACATTTGGGGGGTTTAATTGTTGGACCCTTTTGGCTGTCTTTATGCTTCATTTAAGAGCAGGTATGAGGTTTTGAGTTGTGTTATTTATTGTAAATTTTTTTAGTTTAATTGTATTGTTTTGGAAGTGTAACCTCAGCTCAGTGTAGTCTGAGCAATATGGGATTTTTGAGACTAATAGAAAGATTTTGAAATGGAAAACAATCACCAATATGGTGGCTGATGAAATTAATTTTTACAATGAAAATAGATCTTTTCAACAAGATCTGCAACTTAAACGTCAGAATAGACCATTTGTAAATACCACCCATAATGACACATTTGAGCGTTTGTCAAAATTACTCTTATGAGTGAAGTGTTCAAGCAATAGCACACGTCATTATACATACACACACTTTTCACGGTTTGGTCAAGCTCGAGCCAAAATACAGACACTCAGACAAAAATGTGACATGAAAACCAAGACAACTAAAATCTGAAATGAAAAAAAAAAGAGAGATGGGTCTCAGTGGATACTGACACTGCAATGCACTAGTGGGCCTTAAGTAATGATTGAGATTTGTTTTGTATGAGTGTATACACGTTTTTTTTTATAGTAAATCTTGCATATTAAACATTTAAGCATTCGCATTGAAGAGTAGAAACCCACTTGTCTTCTGCTATCAGTGCTTATGTTAACCCTTACATGTGTTACAACCGTTTTGTTGTCTAATTATGTAAAAAACGTTTAAAAAAAGAAAGAAAAACTCCACCCGATTCCTATTGATTTGTTGAAAAACAGGCCCTAAGAAACACAACGAACAATTTTGATTGTGCACATCATCAATATATTATTTTTGTCGTTATTTGTTTGATCAAACTATTACATGGATAACAAGCATGTTTGGAATCTCCATGTGCCCTCAGTTCAAATACTGCACAGATGTGCCACTTCACAACAACCCATTTTGTCATTGTTTTCCTTTGATTTTCTGGACTGTTAGCCAGTGCTCTCGTGTTAAATTGCACAAGCAGGTTGATGGAACAAGTGCATAAAAACAGCCTGCTGCCCTGTCTGTGTCTCTCTCAGACAGTTTTAATCTCTGGTAAGACAGTCACGTCCAGTCAGTCATCTGCCGTGTAAACTCTGGTGGAAAGCGACTCGCCGCCTGTGCCTCCAGCTCTCCTTCATTACTGCGCACGGTGGGAGAGCCAGAGCACGCGGTGTGGTAATCCCTGCTGGAAGGCGTCACCATATACTGTCATTAATGAAACGGAAGACACACATGTATAACCTACACACACACACACAGTGAGGACTGGCTGGAAGATGAATGGTTGCAGCAGCAGCAGCATCTTGTAGACATCAGCTGAAGGTTTAGATCTCTCTGCAGGAGATGTTTTGTTTCTTCTGTACTCACTTATAGGATGCATTGCTCTTATTTGGTGTTGTTGATGTCATGTATATAGTTTGTGGTATACTGCTGTGAGGTCTAATGCTGTTTGCTTATTCACTGTAATGCAATGGTATGCTCAGCAACTGCAGAAACTATGATTTTATAAAAGATCCTATGTACTGAATCTCACCTTTTCATATGTTAGATTTCTACAGTCATTTTTTCCAACCTCATTTGTATATGATGCCCTAAGAGTCTACTAATAACCCTTCATGTATGTCTGCAGGGTTGTGAGTGATTCACCTTAACTTATGCAGAAATGGATAAAAAAAAATTAAGTCTTGAAAATTAAATGTGTTTTTTTCCTCTCCTGTTCTGTTAATCATGCCACAATCAGTCACATTTCTTTCATAAACTCTGGAAGTATCCAACAGCCCTGCAGGAAGAATTTGACCCAAGCTGTATGGAGTTTACTGCAATTTATAATCAAGTATTTTGCATTTGTAATGGGATCACAGATTTGTTTGTCGTACAAAAGTGAAGTAGTAGAGTTCATGTTGATAATATGAAAAAAGAAAGTAATTTTTATACGATGATTGCTACAGATGATTTGATAGAACCTGGCTCTACTTTATAAGTTGTATGGTGTTTTCTTCTGTAAAATAAAACATGATATTTATTCTGAGGTCAAAGCTGCAAATATAACCAAATTTCTCCAAAAGGTAAAGACATGAGCCCAAGGTCAAAATAAAACGTAAAAATTACAACTTTTCATTGTTTTACTCCGTATTATTTGTCAGTGTTATTTCAGTGAGTGCACCTTTCATTGTCATCATTGAACTGCATGTGTAGCATCTGACACTCCAGCAGAGGGCGCCAACGTTAATTAAATCTATTAAAACTGATCAGTTTTGTTTGAAAATCTGCCTCAAAGACTTTAACTGTTGACCGGCTGTTCAACAGTTAAAGTTTTTTATTTTTCTGACAAAATTAGCTTTATATGATATCCCTTTAATTTGTCTCATCTCCATTCTGCAATTAACTTTATAGTTTGCTCCGTTATGCTTTTATCTTTCTAAAATGGACTAAACATTCCCTCTTTTTTTAAAGTTTATATCATGACATATAATTCATATTTTAATGCATCATTGGGTAATTTCTTGTTTTCCTTATTTACTACTATTGCAGGTCCTTTTTTGACATTATGGTTTTTTAACATATCTAACAGACAAGATAACAAAACACACTCAATAAAAACAAAGTCAACCAGACAGTCTGACTTAAGAGAGGAGAAAAAAAATGGAGAGAGAGAAAAAGAACCTGCAGGTTGCTTGTGTCGTGACACCCGCACTGTATTCTCCTCAATTTATGAGGTATCATGGCGGGTAATGAAGCGGAAAGGTCAGGGGGAATGTGTTTTTATCCGCTCTAAACCAATAGGTCACATTTCCACTTTCCACGCCACAACTCTGTGACTGCAGCTGGTGCCCTTTTGGTTAAAGCAATACATTCACCTTGGCCACTCATACATCATATCACCAATTCTCCATCTTATTGGCAATGTCACACAGAGGGCTGGGAGATATTACAGAATAGATTTACTGCAAGGGTTCACCCACAGCCTCAGATATCATATAAACGCCACGTAATGTAAGCCATACATTATGAATCCAATTTGTTTGGCCGAGATCACAAAATATACTCAATACCAGGTTGATATCGGCCTGAGACCACCAGATGGCAGTATGCTGGAGCTGATCACGCCACTGAGGCAGGTTTGAAAGGATTTCCTGGAATCATTTAGGTCATCACACTGCAAAGAGTAACTACAACATTATCGCTCATTAAAAATAGCAAAACCACAAAGATCAAGATTACAAATCTAAAAACTTATCACATATAAAAGCAAGAGTAGTCTATGCTATAAATCACTATGAAAATATTGTATAATAGTACAATAATACCATTTAAAATGCCAAATACCTTGATGTTTAAATATAAATACAACAATATAAATGACACATACAATCTAAATAAAAAGTCTGTAACATCAGATTATTATTTTCTGTGTCCATTGATCTCTATGTGCATTTTGAGGCTGTAACTTCTGCTGTTGCAGTCAGATTGTGTTGCATTGCGAAGTGTTCATGAGGCCATAATTTTAAAAAAATGTATAGCATTTATCTTCACCGACATTGCATTATGAATTTTCTTTGCATTATTATTCTCATTCTCATTTTTAAAAAAGTTACATTCAAATGATCATAGTGTTTTTTTCTGCAAGGACCTGTACCAAACGTCTCAAGAATATTGTGTAGGCTGGAACATCTTACAGTACTACAATGCTTAGTTCAGCATGTTGTATTTTTGTAATTTGCACTTTCCTGGCATTTAGATATCGCACAAGTGTAAATTGTAATACCTATCAAATTTAAATTAATCTTGCAGCCGTAGTGTTCATGTTAACAATGTTGCGTAAGCTATAGAAGAGTGAAAAAATATGAAGTACACCTTCATGCAGTCATCAAAAACAACAATTTGAAACACAGCCCCACAATTGATGATGTTAAGTCAACACACAATTGCATCAGAACATACAGCTGCTAAAAATGTGCCTCAGCCCTTTGTGGGCCTTCCTTGTTAGGTAACGAGTTGCTTAGACGACTGTCACCACAACATTGTTGGCCAGACATTCAGTACATAACTTCTGCAGTGTAAGAAAAGGACAAATGCACTGAAGATCACACTCCAAGAATTCAGTAATGAAACAGTTGAAGAAAGAACTGTTGTTTGTGTCTATTTATTTAGTCAAGAATTGTTGATTTTATTAGTCTAAACAGCTAACAATTACTGCAAATATTAATTGATCATCATTTTTCTAATCATTCGAGTGACTGCCCTGAGAACCCAGGTGACATCTTTCTTTAAATAGTTTTTTTTGTCCAACCAACAGTCCAAAAAAAAAGTATGAGTCACAGTACGATATATAAAAACATAAAACTGACACATCAGAGAAACTGAAATAGAATGTGTTACAAATATCAGTATTGTTGTCAGTATTACTCAACTACAGTTCAACGCTTTCACACATTGGTATGACTTTACTTGAGTGCAGGCATTAGGGGAAGGCACACATAAACTTAACACAGCCACAACTGAATCCATCATAGTGTGAGCACCTCAGTGCTTCCAGATGGTCTTGGAAATGTGTTAACAAATTTTGTGTTTGAGAACAGATGTGTTTTGCCTCAAGGACATGGTGTATTTAAAGCACACGGCGCAAAACAGTAGGAACAAGGTGTTAGTTAGGAAGTGCTGATTCTACAAAGGCACAGGTTGGGGATATGAGGAGGGAGCGGTGATGTATCATTCTACACGGATGGTGATCTTGGGAAAACAGTTCTCTTCCTTTGGAGGAAAACACTAGAAAATACACAAAGGGGGAAGGCTATGCCTCCAACTACATTTGTGCACAGATAAACATCAGCAATTCTTGGCACAATGTACAGCATAGCCAAGAGGTCATCTCATGGTCATGGGATATGAGTCGAGAGTATAAATTGTAGAATAACAGCAGGACAATGTGAAGAATCCCTCACAGCACACAGAAACATCTGTAAGGCTCCAGAAGGAGGGGGGAAATAGGAATCTGTAATTTTTGATAGTCTGCAGCAGCCTCTTGCTCTATTATTCTCTTAACCTCTCTTTGTCTGTATAATTGACTTTTACTTATCATCCATAGCCCTATTTTTATAGACCTTTTTGGCCTTTTTTTGGCTAAAGGGTTGCTATAAATCATCAGAAATGAAAATAATTTTTGGAAGAAGAAGGATTCCAACCACTAATATACCAAACCAGACTATTCTAACAAAACCAGAGCTGTAATAAACATTTCAGTGCAAAATATTCATTATTGTCTTAACTCAAGGTCAAAGGTCTCCGAGGTCAAAGGTCAAACTCCATGAAGTATCTGCTGATAAAGACCAAACGCTGTGAGCAAAACCTTCACAAAACCTGACACCTTTGTATGGTTTGTACTCTTGTTAAAACAATGTATATTAAAAAACAGCAAGCACCCCAAAAGCTAGTAAATTAACCTTCTGTAAAAGCAAAACGTGGTTTAATTTACACTGAAGAGCAGGCAAAGAAAGAAACAAATGGGGAAAGATGCAAGTGCTCCCATTGGAGAAACTGAAGCCAAACGATAGTTAGAGTCTGCCTTATTAAATATAATAAATTACATTATTTTATTATATTGACTCATTGGTTTTAGCACACAATATGAAAGCATATCTCCTATTATTAAAATGACAACTTCAAAAGCACAATAGAGATTTAAGACGTTCCGCTTCAACACATCTCCTTTGAAATCTCAACACCAGTCCTGAAGAAAACATTCCCAAAATTTCATTCACACACATTCTGTCGCATATTGACGTCCTGGATGACAGAGGACATAGCTCATGAATGCCTGAACTCTCAGTAACACTGTGCTCCAGGTGCCTGACATGCAAACTTTCCCCTCAAGGCGACACACAGGTGCACTCACCAACACCTGACACACACTAGACACGCAGGTAGACACGTGTACATTCACAAACAGATTTATACAACACCTATGTGCTTCCTTAACAATACGTGAGATTTCCTTGAGGTGCAGAGAATGAACTGGGATGATGAAATCCCAGCTGATGGTGTAGTACACCCGGCCTCAGCAGCAGATGCTCCACTGGGAGACTTTAACATGATATGTTTAGACCGACAGGTGAGAGGTCACACTTTCCTGTTCTACACCAGAATTGCACTCTGGAGACGCGTGGGAAACTAATGATGCCATGATGAAATCTAAAAGTTGGATATTCTGGGAAGTGTAATTAGGTAACAGGGGAGAAAAAAGAGCTGAAGTGAAAAGGTGTCAGAACATAAGTGCAGTCCAGTCATCCAGCTCAGGTGGAACACTTCTTATTATGTGAATACAGAGCTGGTATTTGCCTTCCAGTTTTTCTAGCCTCTCCAGTCCCTGTACCACATGTCTGTAGCTCTGCACCGCAGAGACTGGAGTGACAATAATTAACACCCAGTTCCCATAGAAATGACATTATAAAGAAAGCCTGGTGCTGGTCATTGTGTGGAATATTTATGGGCATATGGCAGCCATTTCCAACAAAGCATCTCCAACTCTTGCAGGGAACATACCATCTAGTAAACTGAGATTACATCAACATGCAGAAAACCACATGAAAAGCCGCAGCAGGCCGAGACATGGTGGCAGCTATATGCAGCAGTAAATTCTGCATTCATATTAAAATGCGTAGCAATCATATTGGTAGCAGACACTCTATGGGATGCATGTGGCAAAGCATGTAATAATCAACAGATGACCATCAGGACGAGGATATAAGCATCAGGCTGGGACTGAATCTGGCTGCAGCAGCACAAACCACAGGAGACGAGCAGTTAAGATGTAATTATGATAATGATGAGGAACAACCTGACACATAAACCCATTACTTTTGAGCTGAGCTATTTCTCTAGTGTACAGCGGGATATGAAGCCTGTGGAGAGGCCTATCCTGTATGTGACAACAGCCATGATGGTTTCCCATGAAGCCAAATTGGAGGAAGATGATTTTGTGTGTGCAGTGTATGGCAACAGCTTCCTGCACACTTTCTAACTTGCAAGGCATAAGTTCATTTCAACATTTCAGGTGCTAGTCCCTCATGGGGCAAATGTTTTTTCTTATGAGAAGCCATCCTAAATAGGGAGTAGCTGCGAGCCTGCAACCACCCATACGCTATGGAAGGGCAAAAATACAAAACATCAATCTGGATCAAATGACACTTAACAAGACACTATAGGGCCAGAAAGGCAAAACACTCAGCATATCTGTGGGTGAAAAGTCACTCCCAAAGACGAGGATCTTGAAGTCAAAAAGTGTTTCTTTATTCAACCAGTGCATAAAATCTCACACAACCCAAAGAGTTTGTGGGAGAGGAGCTCCCAGAACAGAGACATGCAAAAGTATTTAACCATGGCAGAGGATACACCCAGTTTATACATCACTGAGGTCATCAGCAAATAAGTTATCTCCAGTTACTCCAACAACATGAGAAAGTCTCGTATTAAAATCATTGGCCTTGACTAGTGTGCAGCTACGCATGTGGCAGCAATTCACTTCAAAAACACACTTTTATCAAACAAAGGGTGTCACCAAGTGTTGGACAGCAGTGTGGAGGTTACTGAGAAGAGGATGAAGTCAGTATTTTTCCATCAATATCAAAATCATAAAAGCCCACAAAACATCCATTAAATGGAAATATTCAGTGAAAAATACTAATTCTTAGCCCAAATACTGCAGGTTAAAGGTGAACAAGGCATAACGGATAGTTTGATTAGGAGGTGAAAATACATCAATATGTATGTGAAACAAAGCCTGACTAAATTAGCAAACATTTCATCAATGTATGTCAAGTGAAAGAGTCAAACTGGATTCTGTTATATCAAGCCTGTATTTATAAAATGAGTCGGACCCTATGAATAGGTAATGGGTAATAACAGTCACTATTAATTAACAAAAACTAACATTATATACTGTAGCCTATATGAAAGTTTAAAATGTATAGATATGAAACGGAAAGTGTTTATAAAATTATGTCCTACTCGACAAGAGTGGGCTAAATAACAGAAACACAACACAATTCAACCACAAACTACATAATCCAAATTGTTTTTAAACAAGAACTTAACATTTCAACTTTCATGACATTTCATAGCAGGGTTGTTATATTGGGCTGCATTAGTTGTAGCATGCGAGTAGTGAGCCAACAGCAAAACAGTTTAACTCTCTTAAAAGGGAAATATTGTAATCAAATCAGCCTTAAATGACCCAGCAACAACATGGAGATTCAAACATGTTGTGAATTTGACCTCAATGCAAATCAGCAGTGTGAAACCATCGCATTTCATCCTTCAAACAAGAAGCACATGACATGACAATAAAGTATTTCACATTTTAAGCAAGCAAAGCAGGATGAAAGGAAGAATCAGCAGCAGCAGCAGCAGAGCAGAAACCAAGCTAATGGCTAGCAGCCTCTAAAACAGTGAGCACAAGCAGATACAACCAGCAGCATCAACCTCAGTGTTTGATAACATAACCATGTTTGCACAAACCAACCTCACAAAGCCCAAACATCAACTCACAATGTACACATAGCAGCAAAGACTTACTTGGTCGAAGTGTCTCAGGACAGTGGTGCAGTGAGTGGTACCAAGCAGGTCAGAAGTAGGCCAGGCCGAGCCTCAGGAGTCCGGGAACACCATGCAGGAGAAACAACTGAGAGCGCCAAACACAATTATTTCCTCCACAAAGTCTTTCTGAAGCGACATTAGGACTGTTAACCTGCGGTGAGATGAATAATGAGCAGCAGAGTTACAGTTAGCTCTGCAGGCCAAAACAGAGGGCAGCCATTGCCAATTTAAACAAACCGCTCTTCTGCCAAAGGTGTGGTAATTATACGTTCCAACAGGTGAAGAACGTCACGTGACAGTGTACCACCTGAACGAGCTGTGGTCGCTCGATTTAAAGGGGTACGCACCATAAAACACTGTAAGCCTATCACAAATCATACTGTAGGCCGACATTAGCATTAATGTATGTTTTGTCCAAACAATACATAACAATACATTTATTCAATGCATCTTGCATTTAATATTTATGATGTTTGGGTGTGATTAGTTATGTCTGTGATCAACTGACCAAATGAACAAAATAGTAAAGACTTTTTTTAAGACGATATATGGTGGGTATAGGATCTATTACAAATACTGAGTCACATCATTAAGGATTTCCTTAAATGGTTCAACCTAAAAATGCTTGTGTACTGAAGATATTATTATTGTTTAGAAGTTGAAAATTATTGCTAAAGTGAGGCACTGATTTGCAGCATATATCAACTCTTTTTGATTATAATATTACTCAATATGTCTACTGTAACTACTAAATTGTTTAGATTGTATTTTCCGCACTAATAGCCACATATGTGGAAAACATACAATTAGATAATGTAGTTATATAGATGCAGATTCTGGAAATATCATATAAGGATTTACAACTTTGACATCTTCAATGATGTGAACTACCAACCCAATATTACAGCACAGCAGCACAGCCAATTCAGTAATCTTGCACTTTATTAAATGGATTTGTAAGATATTGCATTCATGCTGCATTGACCATGTTTTAAAATGTTCCACTTTGCATGAAAACATTGTCCCAGTTTGGTCTAGACATTCAGTAAACATGAGATAGTGCTCCAACACTTATGAGTCCGATTAATCTTTCGTTCACTGTCCCTGACCTCATGCCAACATGCCAACTGTTTTTGACTTTCAACCGTACCCACAATGATGAAACAGTACAGTACTTAATGTCCTACTTTTTCTGAACCCACCCATTGTCAAAGTTCAGTTTACTGTCTGTCTCTAATCCACTTTCTTGACAGACTTGGTAGACCACAATGCAATGAAACAAAAACACATGTTACAGTGTGCATGCTACATGTACGTAGTACTGCAGCCCTGATTACAGTATCTAGGTGAAAGTTGACTCAGGCGGTGCCCAAAGGGCTCAACCAACGTATTTCTCATCCTGCCAGACAAAGAAATTGCTCCAACCTGTATGAGCTGATAATAACGTCATTACAACAGTTGTTCAAACATTGAGAAATTACATTGAGTAATGACTGTGCGACAAAGGTCCACATCATACGTTATCTAGCTTTTTTTCTTTTATTGAATGATCTGGCAACAATCTTGAGTGCTGTCTTGGTTGAAATTTGCTTTTAAACATCCACGTTTTGTCCGTGCTTGAGATGAAGATGCTTGCTTGAGACCTCCAAATCCTGTCGAAGAACTGCAGAACCGTAAAAACTATTCAGCTGATAAATGTATGTTTGTACATATAATATATGATACATTATTACAGACTAACAAATTTCTGCCCAACAGAAAATAAGAGAACTAAAAGCTTAAACTTGACCTTGACCAGCTGGAGCATCAGATGCTGATTACATATTGATGCATCAGTTATAACCAATGAAATACTATTTATAAAAAGAGCATTGGCTTTTTGATTTTTTACTTACCACACGTAATTCTATGTTCAAATGTCATAGGAGCTTACTTATAGATGCATATAAAAATTTACTTATTTAAGGGTATTAAAAAATATTAAGAAAAGGCTATGTACAAACTGTGCAAGGTAAAAGTACTATACAACAATACTAAAAAAAAACTATAATTGACACAAGAATAAAATATAATATAGAAAGAACGTGATGGTGCTGCAATGTATCCTGAGTACAAAGTAAGCAATGTTGACAGTATGTAATGTGAGTAAACTAGAACATGAAAAACCATTATTTCACATAGCTATGATGCAATAATTTCTTATTTTTTAAATATATTTCTACATATCAGTGCATTGGATATTGATTTTTAAAAACTTGAACTGAAATTAAATGAATTTTAAATGCAAAATAGCCAGACAGAGAAGAACTGCGGCGGCGTTAGGACCCGGGCTCCACTATCCTGAGGAAGAGGGCGTAGGCTCTGTCAGCCGGTTGAGGAGGAAGGTGCCGCCACTGCCGAGCTGCTCGCGCACATACCGCGAGGTCCAGACAGCAGCACGAGCGATGCGAGTCGAGGGTTGCGAGGAAACAGACTAACTTAAAAAGAAAACACCTCGATACCGAGTATCGTATCGTTTCAGCAGCGTGAAGAGGAAACACAGCGCAGTGAGCATGTCGGTGCTAGCCCTGCAAGAGTACGAGTTCGAGAGACAGTTCAACGAGGACGAAGCCATCCGATGGATGCAGGAGAACTGGTAATGTTGGCGCTTCGTTTTTTTTAATCCCACATTGCAGTTTTCCGCTGCAAATTTAAACGCATCGTGTGTACGTGCTCAATGAATGAGGCTGTAACCGTGCACATGCATCCGCCCCGCTCGTCGGGATTAAACCTCGCCGTATCCTATTATACCAGGCTCTCTTTCATCATCCGCAAATTGCTGCTTGTGCTTAATGAAATGAACAAATTCACGCAGGCCTTTAGCCTCGTGCAAACTCGGTGCTCTGCCACACTATCAAGCCTGTCCGGACTAATTAGATATAACATGGCACAATGCTGTATGCACGGTGCATCTTTAACGGATAGGATTTGTCCTTGATTTCCCGTGATTTATTCTCCCGGCATCAGTTACCGCGATAGTAGTATTATAAAGGTCATCCATGGCTACAGCTGCCTCATCCATTTACACAGACACTGCTGCCCAACAGCATATTGGACCAAAACACATCCCCTTCAGTCATCCTGTGTTTCTCCTTCAAACGGTCCTACTTATATATATTTTTTTTAAAAAGGGCTACTGTACATGCATTTTAAAAGAGATCTCAGTAAAATCAGAATGTTGTACAGGCAAAGGAAAACTCTGCGTGTTATTGTAAGGTCATTTGAAGTTATTCTGTGCAATTTATGTTTTGTTTTCTATAAAAATGTTTATGGCTGATACAGATGATTAATTGAATTCTCAGTTTATATGTAAGACTAAAACATATCAGGAAAAAAGGAGAAAAGATGTCCATCACAAACTCACAGACTCCCAAGTTAACATCTTGAAACCACTTTTTCCTCATCAGTAGTCCAAAACTCAAAATA
>CAFUXE010000820.1:110856-126226 GCA_903364295.1 Serranus cabrilla | reverse complement strand
AAAAAATGTCCATCACAAACTCACAGACTCCCAAGTTAACATCTTGAAACCACTTTTTTCTCATCAGTAGTCCAAAACTCAAAATACTTTATGTACAATGATATACCGAAGAGTAAAGCAACAAATCAACACATTAGATACACTAAAACCTTAGTATTGGGGAGAAAAATAGAAAATTGACCATCACAAGCTCCCAGAGTCCAAGATAACATCATCAAACAGCTTATTTTCTCCAGTCAATCATCAAAAACTCAAAATATTTTTGTTTGTTTATTATGACTTAAAACTGAGAAAAAACAGCAAATCCACACATTAGAGATGCTGAAATCAGATATATATATATATATTTTTTGCTTTAAAAATTAATTAAATGATTATTGAATCATCAAAATAGTTGACAATAGCTTCTAATTTGATTAAAGCAATCATTTCTGGTGTAAAAATTATTTTTAAAAAATTGTCAAAAGGAGCAGAGAACGCTGACTAACTTATAACTGATTAATAACTAAACAAGCTCCTGCTGGGCAAATTGCAGTGGACCTCATGAAACCTTCTAGAAATGACAAATGAAAAGTATATTATGAGATGTGATGTTGGCAGAGGGCGGTGTCTGCCAGGCTTTACACAAACTACCTCATGATCCTCGGCTGATATTTCTCTGTGTCTACAGGGGTTAAGTAAATAATGCTTTGTGGTCGTGTGCATTGATGCATTTCATATGTAGGTCATGTGCCAGTTTACCCAACCGTCCTTTTGCATGAACTCACTGAACGGTCATCACTGTCCAGGACTGTGCCAGGTTGAGAGAAACGAATGGTTATAAGCGAAACAAAATGAGTCATGCGTTAAGTTAGCACAGGCTTCATTAAGCATGTAGTGGTTTACAGGAAGCAGCAAACGGTGAGGAGCAGGCATTCATCTGGCTCCTTCTATCATCTGTTTGGACTGCCTGTAGAAAAAAAGGCACATTAGCATATTATTTTTAACACAAATTTGAGTAAAGCTCTTGGAGCCGGTCTTAGAACAGTTTCACTCTTATTCACTGAAAGGAAATCTGTGTTTGTGTGTGAGACAGAGAGAGAAGCAGCATGGCAGCAGTGTGTAGGAGCTGTCCATTCCCTGGTACTGACAACCGACCAATAACGTTAATCTTCTGATGTCGGCTGACAGAGCATTAGCCAATCACGTTGCAGCTGATCTGTGCTGACTTCTCTCTGCTGTTCATGTAGTGGAGGATGTCAGACTGGGCCACTGCACAGGGCTGATAGAGGCAATAACCACAGAAAATTAAACCTGATGGGTTGTTTATTGCATTCAAAGTGTTCAAAGAACTTCTGATTAAGCGTGGCATGTTTTTATGACTAAAGGGTGAGACGGAGAAGGAAAAAAGAAAAACAAGAATAAACTAGTTTGAAGGCAAATGAGAAGTTAGTTTGAAAAGACACTTGTGCTTTTCACCATGCAGTGACTTTAAATCACAGTCTTCATCACATACTTTTATTTAATTATTTAACTGGAGTTGAAGCACATTCAGCAGACCTCTTCTAGGGTCTGTAATAAACCCCAACTAAAGCCAGTAAAACTGCAGATTAAATTAGTTTTTGGCTGACAAAGGGTCCCTTAGCACGAAGGCTGTGTTAAGATTTAATACACAAGTTTTTGGCATTTTGTTTTAATAAGAAAAGTAAAATAAATGTATACTTTCAGCAGATTTAGGCTGCCTTGAACAGTCTTTCATAGTAAATGGCAACATATGTTATATTTTATACCTGATGCATACTATGTGCCAGCACCTGCTCATAACATTGTGAACACAATACATGTGCACTTATGGAGGTCAAAGTTTTTTGTACATTGTGACTAACTGTGATACTGCAATCAGTTATGTCACAACAGGTGTTTTTACCTTTTGACTGTGACATAACTAATTGTGGTAAACCCAGAATTGCAACATTCTTTAAAGTCTTGGATGTATAGAGAGTTATGGATGTAGTGCTGGAGGCAGGAACCTGTTCATTCCTATGAAAGTTGCACGGTGATGCCTGAGGAAAAAAGAAGTTTGAGTACTTTGTATGAAATTTCGCAGATCTTCTGTTTGTGTGGGGCCCAAGGAGCAAGCACACTTGTTTCCTTTAACACCACCTTCTTGAGCAATAAGGGCATTTTTCCATTCCAGTTTTCTAGTGGAATGTTAATGACAACAACACCTTGCTGATTTACAGATGTTTCTTTTACAATGTAAGTGAACAAGCGTATTTTGGCCCTGGTTCTCTTCCTGTTTCGAGTTCTCTTTATAGATAGATAGATGATAGTTGATATTCATCCCCATGGAGAAATTCAGGTATCAAGCAGCAGCTAACAATACAGTGCAAACAAGCAACACAATTAAGAGGTAAGAAATTAAATAGATGAACAATAAAAAGCCAGTGCTCAATCATAAGTCAGTGGAAGT
Organism: Serranus cabrilla; assembly: GCA_903364295.1. Classification (NCBI taxonomy): domain Eukaryota; kingdom Metazoa; phylum Chordata; class Actinopteri; order Perciformes; family Serranidae; genus Serranus; species Serranus cabrilla. Next base: position 123,774 of record CAFUXE010000820.1, on the reverse strand, counting down.
GTTTACATTTTTATACATCCATGGTCTGAACCAGTCGCTCAGCATTCAGTTTTTTAAGTGAATAATTAAACACACCTCTTGAAATGTGATTAAAAAGAACTTGTAACCGGATATGCTGGTGGCGCCTGGATTTATCTGTAACATAAAAACCCAGCTGTTACTATGGAGACAGAGCTGACCGCCAGAGGTGCAGGATCAGTGTTGATAAATCATGATCAAGAAAACTGTTCAGGCCTCAAAGGCAAAACTAATTTATTGTTTAGTTCCAAAATTCTTTATTTTCTTTAACTTTAAAATGGTCATAAAAGCTGTTTGTGCCTAAAAAGTGATTTAATAAGAATGTAATCAGATGCACCAGACTGTTTGTAATATTGATGACTTGTTTCTACTTACCAAACAGCAGTTTTATCGTGAAGTGACTGTTTGGACTGAGTTTCCTTACAGTGTAATAAATTCTTTGCGGCGCTCCTGTTCTACATGCTTATCTCCATGTTGATGATGAAACGGCACATTGTTCAGCCCTGGTAATAACAAAAGCCAATAGTAGCTGATTTGGGTAGATTATCCATTTTCATCCATTGCTATTAGAGCCAGAAGGGTAGATAGCTGAAATAAGCTGCAGACTGATTCTGCTATTGCTACGCTCCATTAGATGTTGATGCATTTGTTTGTTTTCTTATACCGTTATTATCAAAGGCGGAAAATCTCTTTCATATTTATCATTTGAGCTGTTAAATGAGCCAGAAATAATTTTGCTCTGTTTATCAGAAGTTAATCTCATTATTCTGTAGATGAACCCATTTCATATACTGTTGTAAGTGAAGCCTGTCTGAGATGCTTTCACTTTCTGTAACTTTTAGGCATAATAGATGCAAAGACGACACAGGTGTCTGTGTTTTTGTAAGGAATTTTCTCTACAGGTTAAGTTCCTTGCATGTGTTTCAAATCAGACACAGTGAGACATCTATGGACACAGTACATATAGCCTGTGTAGTGTATACATGTCATTGTTCTGCTGGGATGAATGGAGACTGGTACTCTGATCTGAGGTTTTCCTATGAGACTGCTTGTAGACAGCTCAGCATTGTGAAGCAAGGATGATTAAGCAACCGGTAGTCAGAAGAGTAGGAATAGGAAGAGGAAGGAGTGGACATGGTCCCCCCCCATAACCAACACTACAGAAGCACTGTGAACATACGAGGTGTTGTAAAAGCAGAGTAAAATACTGTCTATAGAGTTGAAAGACATGCAATAGTGCCTACCTTTTTTGATTGGCAACTTACTCAGCAGTTGTAGTAAACAGTCTTTGAAAAATGAAAGCGGAGATCGAGTAACACACTCATTAAAGCATACAAATAAATCTTCCCCCTTCTCTCGATACTGTCGTCAATGCTTTGCTGTTATTTCAAGAATGTCAGCAGCATCGCATAACATCGGAGGCCTGAGAAGGTGCAAAGCAATGACAGGTACATTTCTGAGTGAACCTGGCATGTGAGCTTGGTTTTTACTTCGCCCTTCAGTTCTTATGAAAAAATTCCTAAACTCCCCTGATTGCACTGAGCTCATGCACCTTTTCCAGATCAGATATGAGTTTCCAAAGTGATAGATTTTTCTATTAAATACATATTAAAGTATGTGCTTTACCAGTTTTACAATGTTAAACGCCTAATCTAACATGTAAGCTTGACTTATAATATCTGCAAGTTTTTTTTTTAAATTTTGCTCTCATCCAAATTCTTTGGACTGTAGCCATTGGAGTTAAAATATCTGGCAGGTTGCTTTATGAAGATCATAGCTTCCTCCCTATAATATACTGACAGCAATGCTTCACTGCAAAGCTGCACAGAATTCAAAGCATGCCATTTAACAGCCTGACTGTTCAGTGTGATGTGGTGAAAATAATCGAATGAAACACATCTCCTATCAGACAACTTTGATTGGCCCACAATTCCCATTTGTATATTACAGAGTCAGCATTTGCATTCGGGATTTTAGTTTTTTCCACTCTAGTGTAGCAATGCATTGGTTGTGATGAGTGAAATCCTCTGCAGTTCAGATATGCTCTGTTATGTATTGAGATTGCTTGCAGCGTGTCCTTCCCGTCCAAAAGAGAGCCGTTACCCTCGGTTATACACACATCTTTAACCTGCTGACTCACTCTGTGCTCCCACAGACGTCATCATTCCCCATTACTCTGCAGGTTGCTTGGAATCTGCGTTCCCTGTGTTTTAAAGGCCTCTGGGGGTGGATAGCCTCGCTGTGGGTCTGAGCACTCCTGATGGATCTCTGGTGGTTTTGCCCCGGACTGATAACAAGGGATGCAGAGCCTGAGAATGCTGCAGTTAATATGCACCAGTTGGAATGAACAATGAGATCTTTGTTCAGGACTGTTTTGTGTATTCTGTCTATTGATGGTTATTCGCACTCTTTATGTGATTCAGCTTCCCTATGAGGGATGTAGCAGTGCTGCTCAGAAGTATCGCAGCTCATTGACGAGCCTTGAAGGTCAGGTTCCTGTGGTACCTGATGAGTTGAGGAGATAAGTCTCTTCCTTCCAAGTCTCATGTTACTTATTCATTCCAAAAGCAGTCCAGCCTTTTGTCCCGGAGCTGTTGAGCCCTGCTGTTGGATGGATGAGACCAACAGATACCCCCGTCTTAAATTTGGCATCAGGGTATCGTTTCAGGGGTCATTACACAGCTTGTTTTCTTCCTTCTCTTTATAAAGATTTGGTTGAGTTCTACCAAGTTTGTAGTTTGAAGTAGTTTTTGATGGATTTCTCCATCGTGGCTTACAATTAACAGAAATAAGCATCACAGGCAGACAACTAACAATGGATGCATAATTCAAAGCCACAGTGCAGAAGATGTAGGGAAGGTGGTTACGGTTAATTAGAAGCAATTTAAAAATGTTTATAGAAGAAATTATTTTTCAGGTGTCAAACGGAGGTAACAAGAATGAGGTTATGTTTTATAACCTCATTTAGCTGCCTTCTGAGCTCCAAAGAGATTTTTCCTTTGTGCTAAATGAAATGTGACCAAATGAAAGCAAACAATGGTATGTATTATTTTGCTAAATAAACTCATTATCTCCCAGTAAAATTCTAGAGCTTCCTCTTGATGGCGATACAGTGAAATATTCAAGGTCTTGCTTGTGCAGGCTGCTACCATACTAACAAGAGCAGCACATGATGATGCTGATCATTTGTGACCATGTTAACCCAGAGTCCACCCCGGGCTTGATGTTTGCTAGGCTGCTCTCCTTCTCACGGCTGGTGAGGGTAGAGATGAAGATGCAGGCTGGCTCCTCAGGAAACTGTGGTCTGCCAAGTGTCGCTACATCTGGTTTCACTTTCACATTTCATCAGGCTGTCAAGGAAAAGCTTAGATGCAAACAAAGGAAAGAGCAGTTACTTGTACAGTCTTTTTTAGTTTGTATGCCTTGTTGCTATGCATTTACAGTGTTGTGATGATTTTTAAAGATATTTTGAACCAGCATTGTTTACACTAGATAGCGATCTTCCTCTCCCCTTGCATCTTTTCTTAGCACATTATCTCCAACTTCAATCAGTGGAACAGCATGGCTTGCACACACTGCATAATTCCATTACTGCTATTTACAGTTAAATGAATGCATACTGAATCAGCACTGTGCATATGTGTACCATTACTTGGTGCTATTAGAGCATAAAATAGAACTTCTGGCGTCACTGTTGTGTACTTTTGTCTGAGATGACATGTTGGTTGGACCGAGAGACACAGTTTGATCCAGAGCCTTTAAATATACCACAGACACAGATTTGAACTGCCTTAGTAACCGTGCACGATACAGAGGTGCATTGATTTGGCTCAAATGTGTACATTTGGCTCATACTGTTGTGTGCTATACGATGCAAGCTTTCTTCAAGCAGCTTAAAATAAGCATGACTCAAGATGTTCTTAAGCACTTAACAGGCTGAAATAATTACCACTCAACTACAGAAGTTTCCTGAATAGATAAGTTGGCCCTTCGTGCAGGCCACCGGATGCAGAATAACCTTAGCCTATGTGTGATAGCATCTTGCAAGCCTGGTAATTTTAGATTTCCATTAGAAATTGCATGTAACTGGGTACAAGTGGGTGTGTTACTAACTGGATTATAAGCGGGTGCTTGCTGGTGACATGTTATTCTGTAATAGCTAGGTCTTACTTACAGCACCTCCTGGTTGTATTTAGTGGTTCGCTGCTCATCCTACACTTTGGCACAGAAACTCTCTGGTTGCCTATCGACTGTTTAAGAGACTGCCGGGGAATAGAGTTACACCCCCTCAACTGAGTGACTGTGCACACATACTCTTTTGTTTTGCGTACAGTTGCATATGCATATGTGCCAATGTAAACACACACTTCGATGAGATAGTTAGACACCAGCTCACTGGCACAGGCATGCAGACTCATCCTCAGACTGCAAACTCAGGATTACGTAACTGTTGAAATCTCCTGGACCAGCTAATACAGATCCAAGTTTCACAGCAGGTTATCCAGCAGCTTTATACAACACTGTGTGGGGGAAGGGAGGGGCGACAACACCAACATCCTTATTATATCATGAACTGCACTGCACAGGCTACATGCAGGTACACAGAGAACCTGAAGGATATAGTAAGATGATGCTAATGCCTGCTTGTGTACTGTGCACTTGTGTGTGGAATCCGATGCCTTTTCTAAACTGTAGTTTTCTGGAGAGTTAAACTCTTATATTAACATGCTTTATCTGAACTGTTTTGTTCGGCTCCAGTGGCATCAGTTGACATTAGGGTTGACATTTGTTGACTCTGCTACTTTAAATTCTTTCAATATGAACACCTTTTTCAGTACATCTCAGATACACAGCGTGATTTGGCAACGGTGCAAACTGGGCCAACGCCCAGCGTCTCACCCTGTGATAACAATCCCACATGGAAGAATGAGATGCCAGAGATGCCTTTACTTACCTAACTGAGCAGCTCTTCTGATACTTTAATTGTGCCTGCCTTTTGTCTCGGTTACATATATATAAGTCATGTTCTTATTAGTTAGTGGTTTTATTGTAAACTGATATTTAACTCATTATAGTGTTCATTACAGTAGTGGTTGTGAGTAATGTGATTCTGGCCACACCAATACAAACAGTGTACGATTAAAAACCATATTATGCTTCTGTGTCCTCTCTAGCCACTGAGATGTAAAATAAAAAAATGCTCTACAGTATAAGAAACATTTGGGTGCATGAAGGGATTCATGTAAAACTTGCGCAGTGGAACACCTATACCTTTCTTTAAAGAAGCCACTGCTGCTTTCCGTTATTCGGAGGAAATCGCACCTGGTTTCTAACCTTGCAGAAAAGAAGAAATCTCTGCTGATTCTGTTACTGCTTCATGCTGATCCTCCCCAAAAGATCTCTGACATTGGAGTTTTTCATTTGTGCTGCCTCGCCCGCTTTACCAAACAGCAGAATTGAGCCTCTGGCCACACCCCTCTGATATATTGTCCTGTGTAGACAAAATCAGGTTCAACGTGGTGGCTGCGAGGCTGCAGTGTGTCGTTTTCTGCATCAAGCTTAGTTTTTTTCCCCCCAATTATTTATACTTATTCCATTTTATGTCTCAACTTAATATCAATAGATAAACTTGATGTTTCATTGTATGAAGTTGTTACTTCTTTATTAGTTTGTTAGTTTGCTCACTAAGATGGGAGTCATGAACTTGTCTCTGGTTTTCTTAGCCCCTGAGACTCTAAATATACACTGTAAATCTCAATGACTGCCAGTAGAGCTTATTAGCAGAGCCTGCCGAAAGATCAAAATTGTAGCCATTCTTTAAAAACCTCTATAATAAGTAAAAGTAGTCGCTTGCCAAAGTTGTGATAATATTAATTTTTTGCCCTTGGATAATTTCAAGTAAGTGATAATTCATTTGAAAGTCTTGGTTTCTCGGGTGAATGTGAATACTGAAGTCAGGGGTTGAGCCGTAGAGGCACCGTGGAGCATGAAGAGATGATGTGAATTCACACTGATGTCTCAAATAGATTCCTGTGACTGCAGACATAGTTTGGCTGCAGCTGGTACTTCAGAGCATTTGCAAAGACAACAGCAGCAGCTCCCTCACCAGCCCCAACCAACTTGTCAGCTTTGACCATGCCCTTGGGTTTCTTTACCCTTTATTATTTCTTCTGACAGTATAATCCATCTTCTAAACATAACACGGTAGGCCGTGCACATCTTAACCTCTGGCTTAGAGTACTTTTAGCCTGCAGGATGATGATGAAACATAGAACAAGACAAGAAAATTCCTCCACACCTTTGTGCCTGGACTCAGCTGGCTGGATCCCAAAAATTGGGGCAGTTTTTGATACTGAAATCATCTTTGTCCAGTGAATGAATACTTTTACCCCTACCTTATGTATGCCTTGGAGTTGTTTGGCGACTAACATGGTGACAAGTTACACAGCTACAAGTTAACGTTGCTTAATCCAGAACATAGACTGTATAAAACATGCGGATGTAGCCACTGTGACATCTACATTGTGGTGCAGACTACCATAATGAAGCCTCAAGGTTTGCATTTTTGTTGTGGCAATCTTGTTTATGTTTTTTAAACCAGTCATTAAAGAAGACTCAAAACTACTTATTGAGACCATAAACTAATTCGGAAAATGATTATTCAATTTAAGTAACAAATGAGAAGTAGGGTCATTTTGACACAGTTTTCATATGATCAGACTTCTTTTTACAGTCGCTCCCTCCTGGCTATAAGAAATAATTAATGCAAGCACTTCCACATTGGCTTTACTTTTCAGACCTGGAGGTTCCTGCTTGTTCCAGACCCAGCAAGGCTATAGCAGCAAAACTGCTGAGGGTTTTGGATCGAGCAAGTGTGGGTTTCAATGCTTAGGAATAAAAGAAGAATATGTTAGTTCTTCTTGCAGAAGTTACACTGTCTCCCTTTAAAGGATCAATTGATTATAGAAAAGTTTTCTTTCTTCAACATCAATGAATGCCATGTCTGTGCAGCAAGTAGAACTACACATAAAAAGTGTACTGCACACCTCAGAATCACAGCTCAAGCAGTTCAGTGGTGTGACCTTTCAGCTTTTGAAGGGGAATGCTGAGATTGTTGCTCCTCTACAAAACCATCCGGCCTTACTACAGTATGTAGGCCACTGTGCATTCTGTGTTGCTCTGTTCTCCCCTCCTTCGTGTGTAGTTGAGAAACAGTGATGTCATTCTGCAGTCCAACCCTGTTGTCATTCTGTGTGGCTGCTCCTTTTGACTTTGACTGTACTGCTTTGTCCTTTGTTCTGTGGAGGTGGCCTAAATCAGTTTGTGGGCTTCCTGCAAGAACAGAAAAGTGGCATCTTTCATTCTTGGAATACTAACGCACAATCGAGTCCATTGACGACTAACAATGTTATTGTACTTTTGTTCCTATCTTTATTTATTTATTTGGTTACTATGTTATTGCAATTCTGAGCATCATTTCCCTGTCAGCGAGGAACACCTGGGAAATTTAAGTATTTTGATGCACATGCTGGGGTAGTCGTGTAATTTCTTAAAATATACAGCTGTTCATATACGAAATACGTTTGAAGTACATTTTGGGAGGAGAGATATCCCTGGCCAATCTGCAGGATTGCTGTCAGGCCGATCTTAGCATTTTAAATCAGTTATTATGGGTTGATTGATATTCAGCTTAACATGACTCAGTGTTGTATGTTGTCGACTGTGTATCACATAGCCCCATTTCTTAACTTGTTTTTAAATTATGTTTTGGATCACATCAGTAGTAATGCTCAAGCACAAACCCCAGCCATCCGCATGACCCTCCCAGTTCAAGGAAAGGCAGTTACTGTTGTTGTGCTCTGCTGAGTCTGCAAAACAGAACAGGATGGATTGCTATCCACAGGTTGCATATTTCATGGTTCTGTGAGAAATGTTTGTGTTTCAACTGTGAGTTGTGCACAGACAGTTTGACCAGTGTGCTACTATACTGGTGAAATCCTGATTATTTAACATGATTACTCACTGACTTTGGAAACATCATATTTGTTGAACTGTTGTGTTGAAAAGGTCATCACAGAATGGTGGGAGCTGAATAGAAATACCTCAGAAGCAGCACAAACAACTCCTTGGGCCAGTTATGCAACACATCATCCCCAGGGCTACCAGCCCCTGAGCCCCCAGTGTGCCTCATTCCTGGGACCTGTCGTCCTCTGAGAGGAAACCTGTTTATTTATCTTTCCAAGGGTGTTGCTGTGCATGCTTTAACAGAAACACACGTCTCTACCTCTGGGCACTCAGAACCCTCCTGAGGGTCTATTGCCTGACTCACTGGCGCAGACAATATTGGCATCATTACTTTATTTTCCTTCACTGTTTTTGCTGTTAATGATCCAAACTATAACTCCCTGTCCAATAGACCAAACAGTGTTTTGTACAAAGCTGCTATATATATGCAGTATGCACCAATCTTCTGTTGGTCCGACTCAGCATCCAGTCTGTCAAGTAAGACCACCTGCGCTTTGTAATTGTGCTGAGCGCTGTTAAAGGGTTTTCTTTAGCTTCAGTTGGACCATGTGGCGCTTCAGCACAAGCCCCCCGCTTCATGTGGAACAGCAGTGATCTCTGACAAGTCAATTAGTGCAAACAGGCTTCACAGGATGGTTGGGGTTGGAACTGAATAGAAGCAATAACTGTAAAGTGAAAGCCAAGCATTTAGTGGCTGTCGGAGCTGGACTCCGATCATTAAATCATTACTTCAGGCATTGCTTGTGAAGTCTGTACAGCTATTGTTTGTGGTCTGCACTCAGTATGCTGTACTTATAATAGTGGTGCTGCTGGAAGAGGAGCAGCTACAGAAGCAGACTTTTGATTTTATACATTGACACTTGACTACTCTTAGTTCATTGTAACTGTTTTGAAAAGCTTTTAACTGAAGTCCATTAAGGAAAAGTCCCCCTTTGAAAACATACTGTTACATGTCATTATCTGGTGAAATGCTATTTTCATTGCGGTGGACTTCTAACTGATTATTTGGTGTTTGCTCACATGTCTCACATGTTACATTTTTGTTTCATCTGGTTGACTTAGTTGTAAAAGAGTCTGTTAAAGAGCTAACTATAGGTTGCCAAGTATTTATGTGATTGTATGAATATTTCGCATAGTATTTCAGAAAGAACAAACATAATCAGGACATTTAGCTGTGTAGGTAAAGGCAATGAATAGGAAAAAAAGATGTCAGTGTTAATCTTTGCTATTTTTGTTTTTGTGTGTGTGTTTACAGGAAGAAGTCGTTTCTGTTCTCTGCACTCTACGTTGCCTTTATCCTCGGGGGCCGCCATGTCATGAAACAGAGGGAGAAGTTTGAGCTGAGGAAACCACTGGTGCTATGGTCGCTCACACTTGCTGTATTCAGGTGAGAAAGCGCTAACATTATTAAAGGCAGAACATAAATACCAATTACCCAAATTGAAGAGGAACCATATTTATTCAAAATAAAGGTCAGCTGTTTAATCAGATAGTGACCTATTATTTGACATTTTGTAATCAGCAAATCTATTTCCAAACATTTATCTCGCTTACTTTCACAACATATTTATTCAGGTCATCAAGTGGCTCAGTAGACAGTCAGCTGATAGCTGTCAGGCCATGGTGTGGTGGCATCCGCCCCCAACTCTTCCCACATTTACTTTTAATTTACATAGACGAGTATAATCTGAGGCCTGTCAATGTTATTTCGTCTGAATATTATGGCTTTTCTATCCATAGAGCAGGGTGCATCTGTCACATCAGATACTACCAGCAGCAAAGAGAAGCAGATGATATGTTGTTTTGGAGCCATAGCACATCTGTACATATTAAAATGTTCGTAGTGTGTAACGTTATATTCATTACTTGGGGGTTGAAAAAGTAATAGGAGTCATGGTTTATTTCACACCAATAAAAAGTGTAGTTTATTTCACACAGGATTCTTTAGAGTCAAGAAAAATCTGTGATCTGTATTGGATAAAAAATGGAAGATATTTTCATACATTAAAGCTTCAGGAATTAAATAACCACGTGTTTCCCCACTCCCATGGCTTCTTATGTTGGTTTCATCTCTCTGTCCTTGTAGTATATTTGGTGCCATCCGTACTGGGAGTTACATGATGTACATCCTGATGACGAAAGGGCTTAAACAGTCAGTTTGTGACCAGAGCTTTTACAACGGGCCTGTCAGCAAGTTCTGGGCATACGCCTTTGTACTTAGTAAAGCACCAGAACTGGGTAAGTCAAGGCCTTTTCATGGCATGTTCACAGTAAGAAAAGATTGGCAGTATTGGTCATTGTAAAACAATTATAACAAAACTATATTTACGACTACACCAGCTCTCCACAAACCTCAACCATCTCCTGAACAGCCGACCTTCTTTCTGTACCTGCAGGTGACACTCTCTTCATCGTCCTGAGGAAACAGAAGCTCATCTTCCTCCACTGGTACCACCACATCACCGTGCTGCTCTACTCCTGGTACTCCTACAAAGACATGGTGGCCGGCGGCGGATGGTTCATGACCATGAACTACTTGGTCCACGCTGTCATGTACTCTTACTATGCCTTGCGGGCGGCCGGCTTCAAGGTGTCGCGCAAGTTCGCCATGTTCATCACACTGACCCAGATCACCCAGATGCTGATGGGCTGTGTGGTCAACTACCTGGTGTACTCGTGGATGCAGCAGGGCCAGGAGTGTCCATCCCACATGCAGAACATTGTGTGGTCTTCCCTCATGTACCTCAGCTACTTTGTGCTCTTTGTCCAGTTCTTCTTCGAGGCCTACTTTGGCAAGTCCAAATTATCAGCCACGGCTGTCACCAAGAAGAGCGAGTAAACAAATGCCATAAGTATGGGACGAAGGGTGATCATGAAGAAAAAGGGAGATTGAAATGGAGAGCAGGGACCAGTGACTTGAGAGAATCTGCTAGGGTTGGGTAAGGGGTTGTTGAAATGAGAGATGGGTGATGCAGAGGTGGCTTGGAGGCTTGGAGGCTTGAGGAGTGGGAGTGGGAGTGGGAGTGGGTGTGGGTGTGGGTGTGGGGTGGGGTGGGGGTGGGAGGGTCAAGAGGATGACTGGTGTTTGTGCTTGAGCATTACTACTAATGTGCAGATCTAAAATGCCTCAATGGACGTGACGTCTCCGTTGAAGGATGCTGAGGAAGCAGCGCCGCCATGATCAGAGCCATCACGACTTGTCCACCTGAAGTTTAAAAGCCCTTTTTTGAATTCATCATAAATAATTTTTAAAACCTAAAATATAATAAAAGGACAAAATCACCGGATTTTAAAAAAATTACATCTGCCATGAGCATATGTTTACTTGATATTTAAAAAATTAATTGGTGCATATGAAGATGGATGGAGTCAGTGTTAACTTGAGCCATCTGAGTATGTTTATGTCTGTCTGTTGTCAGTGTTTGTTGTTTTGTTTTGATTTGTCAAAGAAGTTTGAACACTGATGAGTGTTGGTGGTTGGTGTGAACTGATGGGGTGAACGGCACTGTATCTTCTGTGTCTTACATTGCAAAATGCGATATTTTCTCAGGTCTTAGGTTATCTCTTTCTTAATATTATATGCATATCAAGATAAAGTAGACATGTTTAACATCGGCGCCAGTTAAAAGTATGGCTAAAATTCATCCAGTATGGCTGCATAGTTTCGGAAAAAAAGTATGAATGAAGCTGATTGGACTGACCGACTCAGATGATCACACTGCTCCTGGGCATGATGGGAAACAGTTGCTGACAGTGCCCTGCTTCACCACTTGTCATGACCTTACAGAAGTTGCCAACCACACTTTGGAAAATGACTTGCCATTGATTTCCAAATGCCTCTCTGTGTTGAAGGGTCCCTACCAGTGAAGAAAACTTGTCTGTTGAACACTGAAGGCTTAAATGGAGGACAAACATATTTATGTTTAGCAAAACAAAAAAAATCAAACATGCAAATTGTCAAAAATCTGCTGTATTGACTTTGAAAATAGTATGTATCCTTAATGGTGTCTGTTGTGCTATTGTGCATTTGCACTGTATCAATGTCAAAAACAATTGTTGCTGAAAACCTAACGTATGAACAAAGAGTGCAAAAATGTGACTTGTGCCTATGGTGTGTATTTTTTTTTCTATCTACACATACTTCATCCTTCTTTGGTGCTGAACCTGAAAATTCAGTTTCGGGGCCACGTGGCATGTTTACAGGAAGCAATGTTAAGATAGGTTGGAGGGTGATTATTACTTAAATATTTCCAGTATATCAGTTGAGACGGATTTGCAAGCATGTCAAAGTTGATTTAGTGGCCTGACCTAGCAGTAATTACAACCGGTTAAATAGCATCACCTGCTGTGAGCTCATAAGCATACCAAGGACTCCCCTTTCTGGTTTTACTGAGGTCACTAAACTCAATGTGTGTCAATAATAGACACAACTGGCTTGTGACAGGTATAAACAGCCTTTGTTACTTGAGCAATTGATCCAGTTGACTCTACTAATGAAATATTCCAAAATTGCTGCTGGACCTGCATTTAAGAGTTCATTTCCACTGTACCTGACCTCCCTCTAGAGGTGCAATTGTGCAAGACCGACTACATTTGTGCAAAACAAATTAAATTTTTTTGTTGGGGAAATATGGTAATCTGCTCTCTACTCTTAATTATTTTTGGTATCTTGATAATCTAAAATGTTAATTATTTCCTATGATTAATTGTCAGAGATATGCATAAGCACACCTTAGGTAATACTTGCTGAATTCCTTGAGTGAAAGCTTTTACTCAAATAAAAAAAAGTCCCCTTTTGTACTATATAAGCAGTTTATTTGTAGTATACCAAAAATAGTTACACAAATGGCTAGTTTAGCCCAGACCAATTTGTTT
>CAFUXE010000820.1:55707-78407 GCA_903364295.1 Serranus cabrilla | reverse complement strand
ATTTATTAACAAGTACACAAGTGAATTTTAATAATGCAAGCAAATTTGATCATACAGGTCAAATAAGCCACTTCAAGCTGTTGGCACATGAATGTACAAAACATATTCAATTTAAAGCCTGCTACTAAGCATTCGTAGTGAAAGTACAAAAGACTAATACGAGGAGAAAGCTGAAAGCATTTTTTTCAGGTCATTACAGAGTAAGCAATGTTGGTACAAGTATTAGTTTTAAGACATGGTTGAGAGCTCATCACAAACTAAATAGACACAACTCAAAGACTACAGTCTCTAATATCAGTAGCATAACGCGGTAAGCGTGGGAGGTTTAGTACTGCACATATAAACAAAGGGTTGATCCAGCAAGACAGTCAAAAGTGTAAAAATAAAGAAGTGAAATAAAGTAACTTTTGAGTCAATAAGACTATATTAATGCATGTCCATGCCACGAAAAACATCTAAATTCACAGTCTTTACTAACAGTACAGTTATCCAACTTTGAGTTGAACACCAATGCGCTTACATCTAGAGAGAGCACAGAAATGGTCAAATAAGTGCATGAAACTAGCTTTTAGGAATACTGACAAAAACAAATTTTGCCAGGCAATGAACTGACAGGCCACTGTAGTAGTGGTATGGCATCAGGATGTGTAAGCAATACAGTTACTGTCATGAACAAAATTACTGTGACACACACACTTTTCTCACATCTGATAATTCACCAAGGAGTGCCATTACACCAACAACTGTCAGGGTTTCTTTTCGGTTAAGACAGATAAATGCAGAGTGGAGTTATCCACAGTGACCTCTTCTTATTCTCACATGAATTGTCCTTAAATGTCAGTGCTTAACATATAGGTATGCTTTGATACATAAGTATATACAGTGCAGAGTTCTGCAAAAACAGGAGATTGTATTTATAAACTTCCACTTTTAAGAAATTAAAAAAAGGGGTTATGAAAGTATGTTTGCATGTGCTTTTGTGGCTCGTGATTCAAAGACAATGGAATCATTCACAGTCCTAAAATACATTTAATTGGTAAGATTATCATAAAATAACCCATGATTTATCTTTACTTGACTAATCACGTCTTTGATATCTATTAAAGTCATTATTTCCTGTTTAACAGGCTTGGCACATCTAGCAAATATTTGTTTTACTCTAATGATTTGGTATTTATTACTGTGTTGTCTTGCTATATTGTATAACCTCAAATAGAAAAACGGATTGAATAACTTTCGTGTGAAAGTGGTTTTTAATCCCTGGGAACACTGGTATGACAAAGGCTCATGATGCTTCATGGTTGTGTTGTGATATTTAAAATATTTTCAAAACTAACCACCCGTTTACATACAGTACATCGTTTTTTGAACATGAAATCTCCATACACACGACACGAGAAATGTGCTTGAAAACCCTTTTAAGCCCCTATTGACCCCCTCGGAAATCAGCAAAAATAAATTATGCATGAGAGCAAAATGACACGTAGCATCAAATAAAAAAATAAGAAAAATAAAACAACTATACGCAAATTATTCAAAGTAAAAAAAAACAACTGAAATACTACTGCTACTTCTGATTCTACAAATTACACTAAAACTACTACCAGCACTGAACAACTTGTATCAAGAATAATAGAACTGCCATAATGATAATTATAACACCATCCATGAGAGAGGTAAAGGGGCTTTTTTTTCATCTGAAATGCTGTTGTGACTGAGGAGGTTTGTGTGACGTCCCCCCCAGACCACATTGTCATATGACGCACCAGTGACATCAGCGGTGGCGAGGGCCCTAGGCGCCATCCGCCCCCCCTCGGGAGGGGATGGTAGAGAGAGACAGATAGAAAGACAGAAGAGAGAAAGAGGGAGAGAGGCCGGATTGGCAGGGCCAGGCCTCACGCTGGTCTTTATGTGTAGGCGTTGAGACGCTCCTTGGAGCGAGTGGAGTGGATGTCATGAAGCTCCTGCTCCTCCTTCGACTTGATGTCCTCGTACTTCTGCATCCGGCAGGCGTCCTTCACGTAGGCCCAGTTGGCAGACAGCACCATCAAGTAGTGGATCTGTGAGATGCGGGAAATAATGAAGCGTGACACAGAAATAAAGCTAAAGAAGGCAGATCTTATTTTTTTGAAGTTGGTTTGTGCTCAAATTTGTTTAGTCAATTTTAATTGGTAAACTATTGACACTTTTTGAATAAAAAACAAAACACATTTACATTTTATTAGAATAATGTGGACATTATTATTAATTACTCAGTTCCAATATCTTTGGGATGCAAGTTAACGTTTTAAATCCAAGAAATAGACTTGTAGAGCTAGTTTAAGTAGACTGATCCTTTAAATTAAGTAGGACATTTCCATGGATCCAGCAGGTGGCAGCATAATGCTTAATGTTGTCTTAGACCTGCGTTACCATGGCAGCTAAGGTTATAATGAATATATTGTGCTTTAATGACTGAGGTCGCAACACAGCTTCTCCTTTCACAGGGAATGACAGTTGCACAGCCGCACTGCTCTTTATTTCTGATATGCAGAAAGACCAATTAGATGTCGGAGATTCAAACACTGATTTTTGCAGCACTGATTGTGTTTATGGCTTTGAAGCTGTTTTTTTTTTTCTTTTTAGGGCAGCTCATTATCAGGATGCATCAGTGATTAGTTTTATCTGCTGTTAGCTGGGGAGAAAAATCAACATTACGGAAAAGAGTTCTGCCACAATGTGCAGCATCATCCCTGAATAGCAAACACTGTTTCTCAGAAAATGGCTCCTCACAAATTACTGAGTGATGTTTGCAACAATCTCAAAGCCTTTCTTCTCCCTGTTTCCATGACAACGGCATGACATGCCTAGCGCCTCCGAAAGAGGGAGGGAGACGAACCCTGTCTTTTTCACTGCGCCAAAATGCCTTCTCTCCCATCCACAGCTATTCTCTCCCAGGCAAACACAACACGGGCCAGCCATGAAGCAGCCACAACAAAACACAGCCATTTCCCCGGCTACAGTATGTCCCCACAAATACCAAAGGAGTTACTCCTGCCACTGTGAAAATACTAATACTAAAACCCCCATATTTCTATTTGATTTCTAATCGTACATATCTATTTACTTCAACTTTATTTCTGTATTTCCATATTCTTATTTCCATTCGTGCATATCTCTATTTACTTAAGACTTGTTGCATTTGCATTTTATATGGTTGTATATTTGGTATAGCACACAGTTTTGTCTTTATTTTATTGACATACTTACTTATTTCTATTTACTATACAGCAGCAACTGTAACAAAAGCAATTTCCCCCCAGGGATCAATAAAGCATTCCTGATACTGATTCTGAACAATATGCAATACATTATTTGTTTAAAAAATATAATAAAATCTGCATAAGTGCCATCTGTTGCATCCACATTTAAATATAAATACCACATAAATTTGAGCATTTTAAAGACATTTTGAGTTATGTGTTTCTCCCTTGAGAAAGAGATGTTCAGGTTTTAATGAAGTCTCACCATTGCAATAACTGCAGCTCCTGCTCCAGCAAGGGCGCAGATGAACAGGTGGAATGTCATGTCCAGCTGTAGCGAAAACAAATCACAGCACATATTACTCTACAAGCATTAGTGGACGTCTCTGCCAATGAAATCCTGTCTGAAAATACACTTGTAAGCATTCAATTTATTCCATTTCACACCCACAAACACATGATTATGATCAGTTCTATATGTCAATTTATGCTACAACGTTATCGTGAAATATTGAACATTTAATACTGGTTCATTGGTCTGCTTATTTTCCTCCTTGAATAATGTGCTTTAGGGTGCCTTTTTAATTTTAAATGTAAGAAATATTCCCAGTCAGCAGTTGTTTTTTTTGCTGTCTGAGTAGATTCTGTTCACATGGTGTAAGCCAGATTGTTCACTGTATTCAGAGGAGTAATGCATGTGTTACTGTTAGTAACCACAGCGTGTTCCATCACGCTGTAAGCTGACAAGGCAACAGATAATTTACAGCTCTCTTGTGCATCTAATGTTTGTACTATTAGCCTCTGAGCAGCTCCACCGGAGCAGCAGAGTTCAAGCGAAGCCAGGCAGTAGCTCTGTGGTTGAAGAAGTGTGTGTTTGATGTGCGACTATGGCTGGTGATGAGAAACCTGAGATGTTTTGATTTACTGTATATAAAGATGGACGACATGACAGAACCCCAAAAGTGAAGCCAAAATATCATGATATAGGTAAGAAGTCATGGGACATGGGCCAAATTAAAAGATGGTTTTATTACGTAGGTATATTCAAATGTTGATTTTTCAAATTAGCTTTTCATAAGTTATATGATGCTATGGAATAGTTGTTACATCATGACTGACAGCTGTGATTGACTCGCGATTGGTCGGGTGGGTGTACTGGCCGGACCTTGATACCACAGCTGATCACCAGCCAGCTCATGCACAGCCTCTTGCAGTTCTTGTCTTTGGGATATTTTGACTTCATTTTTGTTTAGAGGGAGGAAGGAAAACATGCTGTCCATCTTTAAATACAGTCAATGGTTCCAACTGTTGTTGGCATCGAAACTGGCAAGCTGCTCGTAATCATATTTCTGACGTATGTGATTTTCCTCACTTTGAAAATATATCTTTCATGGTAAAATAATGTATTCTACAGTATTTAATAGTATAGGTTGATACTGAGATTTTACTTTCACCCACCTCATTGGATTCACACATCTTGTAGAACTTCTCCGATCCAGCACACACTGTTTTCGCCTCAGCGATTGGCACAATACCTGAAATGAATAAATAATGCATGTATGGAAACTAGTCTGCTACAAAATGTAGACAAAGAACAGACAACAGAGTGTAAAAATGGCCAAGGGTTCATATGTGCAATTAAACCATCTTAATACAGGCTTAATGTACACAATGTCATACACGCAGGCAGAACACAGGCCTATATAATGATGGCGGCAGCTGAAATGGTTGTTGACACAAAGGCGGTGTAAGTGGCCGCCGGTGGCTAATGGACTGAAAGATGTGGCACTAATTAAAAATAATGAGCCAGCCATATAAGCTAGTGATATAATGGACCTTTATCCCAGCTTAACGTAACATTATTCTGGATCATTACAGCTTTCAAGATAGTGATTGAAAGAGGAAAAGTGGATGCAATATATTGTAACCATAAAAGTAGTGGACATCTCCTTCAAATTGTGTCACACATGCCATCTCAAAAAGGCTTAATTTAATTAATTTCCTTATTTGCAAAATAATGTGTAAAGGTCATCATAGATTATTAGACACTTATGCAGTAATGCGTGTGCTCTGTTATATGCCAAAATCTAATGTTGCTTGCCATTAAACAAACTAGGGACTTGTTAAATCAACTTTATAGTCTGCTAGATGATTTGGGGAAAGACGAGAAGATAATAGCAGCAATATAGACAGTACAACATAGCTGAGAAAGCTGTTCAGCAGGAGATATCTGAACAGCGGAGGGGTGAAAAAATGGAGGCAGAATATCCGTCCTTACCATACTGGCGTGGGTCCAGGCAGAGTGTGGCACCCTCCAGCACAGTAGCATTTTGGCAAATATTCCAGATGTTGAAATAAATAAAGACTGGGAGGGAGGTGAAAGCAGTCACTCCAAGCCAAGCCAGCATGAAGATGTAGGTCAGCATGATGAACTGCAAGAGCAACAGGAACACAGGTCACACTTAGGTACTGTGTTGATGAACACCAGACTGATGTGACTCTTTATTCACTACTACTACTAGTACTAGTACTAAAGCTGTGGAATGGCTTTGTGGTTAGTGGAAGGGCATTACAGAAGGACACAATTTGTATCCTTTTGAAGGATACAAATTACAAGGTGCTCCCAAGCCACCACTTGTTCAATTCTGCCGACCAGTCTTATTTTGCTGCGGACATTTTCATGGGCACAAGATTAGTACATACAAACGTAATGACCCCAATGACCACAAATACCACAGCATAGCTCATTTCCTTTGCCTCCCTGTGGAGCTTCAGACTTGCTAAGCAATTATATCCCAGAGATAATCTTGTTAGGATTGCTGCAGGCCCTCTGAAATGCTTCATATGAGATTGCTCCTAATTTTTTTTACTGTTATGGCAGAATAATACAATTATTTTGATAGATGTTTTCAATGCAATTTTGGAGCAGTGATAATATGTGTATTAGGAATTTCATGCAAATCGACAAATCATTTAGTGCACAGAGGCATTACAGTATGTTTCTCTGCCTGATTTTTAGGCAGGGATTGCTACCATGGCTGACTTCCAGAAAGCTTCACCTACTCAACCTTTGAGGGGAGCTCCCTGGGAATTGACCTGACATTTAGACTGTTTGATTATCTAGTGATTCCTCCGAAAGCGCAGCAGCAATGGCAGCTCATATTCAGTACTAGATATTATTATGATAGCAATAAACAGAAGATATAACTCAATAAAAATCAAATTAATATGCACTGAATTCTTCGCCTTACCCAAGCGCTGACGCAGCGTCCGCAGGTGGTGATCTTGAAGTCTCCGTACAGGTCTTTAATGGCTCCACTGGTGAAGAAGCCCTCCACCATCAGCAGAATTCCGTAGACGAAGAAAGCGGAAGCAATGCCGTAGATCACATACTTGATGATGTCAATCCTGGAGAATGAATAGAAAACATTGAAAACATCCACACCAACACAAGGTCAAATTCTGTTCTAAAAAAAGTCTTAATTCAGAGATCTGGCACAGTGTGGAAATGTAGTGTAGGGCATATATTCATATTTTTGCCCCTTGTGGGTGTGCATATTGATAATTCTTTCAGGTCAATACTTTTCCCAAATCCAGCGTGATCTTTTTCTACTCACATGGTAAAGACATCCAGTGCATCAACAGGGCTCCGCACCACCTCGAAGTAGTTCTGGAGGATGGTGACGGTGCCAGACAGGGCCTCATGTCCGCAGCCGCAGAACAGAGCCACGCCCGCGTACAGCAAGATGGTGGCTATAAGAGATGGGTATGGAATTCCACCCAGGCATTTGATGCAGCATTCAAGGCATCCTAAAAAAGACAGAAAAGGACAGCGGAACATATGAGCAAGTCCAGGATGTCTTGATATTCCAGTGTGGTGCGCTGTGACACAAAGTAAC
The DNA here is from genome assembly GCA_903364295.1 of Serranus cabrilla. Taxonomy (NCBI): domain Eukaryota; kingdom Metazoa; phylum Chordata; class Actinopteri; order Perciformes; family Serranidae; genus Serranus; species Serranus cabrilla. Next base: position 71,266 of record CAFUXE010000820.1, on the reverse strand, counting down.
AGGATTCTTAGTATTTTGCTGAATATTGAATAATTCAACAAAACTTTGCCAATGGGCGAATACACGGTTCTGCCATTTACTTTTTGAGAATCTCAAACATTCAGACCACATGTGGGAGGGGGCAGCCCTGCATCATGCATGAACAAAATAAACTTGAAAGCCCCAAAATGGAGAAACACATTAAATGGCCACTTCCACTGTATCTATGCAATGATCTCTCTTCACATCTCTCCTTTATTCATGTGTTTATGCAGCATATTCATTCTGTCATTTGCTCCCCCCTACAGAGGCTGCTGACATTTTATTCAGCATTAAAAACTCAGCCTGAGCTTTACATAGTGATCTTGACCTTTAACCCCATACTTCTTTGCCCGGCTTCCTGTCCCCTGGGGCCCTTAAGGTGACTAATCGCTATTCCGCTCCAACTTCAATCTCCTGTCGCACAGATTGCTCACAGAGAAGCTGAGTCTGTAAATACTCGTGCATGCGAGTATGTCTGCATGAATTGCCCAGATTTATGAGTCTCCCTGTTGTGCTTGTGTATTAGTGTGTGTGTGTGTTTTTGGGGTAGTGAGTTCGCCATTTCTCAGACTAACAACAAGAGAGGGTTTATTTCCTGTGGAAGCACAGAACAAAACCATGCTTTATAGGGTCTTGCAGTGCATTGCACAATATTAACTACACAGTGACAATTTTCAGCCCATTCCGAATCAATTTGTACCTCTTCATTCTAAGCTGCATTACAATGGAGAGCTTCCTCCTAAATATTCATAACCGTCTGAAGTCCAAATCATTACACGCACGCGAAATGCTCAAATGTAATTCCATGTTCACAGAAACGGAAAATTCCTCTTGATCAGTTACATCACTATCATGGCCCGCAATTTATTTCATCTGCATTCACACGGCTGTCCCTGCTCAGAACAGAGTCTCCATCACAGCACACTCGGTTTTTCATCGTCAGTTGTAGAGATGATAAAATATTTCAGGATCTTTCATCAAGGATGTTTTTAGCACCATCTCTTTTATGGTTATCTCGCTGTCTTCACCTGCGTTACAAAGCAGGATCCTGAGCAAATATCCCTCCTCCTCCTCCTCGTCCTCCTCCTCCTCAACTCTCTGCTTCTGACTCTGATCCAAACCTGAGCGGAATACCAAGTAGCTGGTCCGCCTGCTGGGCTGTGCAGAGTGCTCAGACGCTTGGTGCAGCTCCGACCCTCGCCCGGGCTTGCCTAGATTATCTGCATCCTTGCTGATGTAATCCAGTGCTAGACCATTCTATGTCTATTCTGCCTCCCCACTTTATTTTGAGCCTCTTTTGTGCAGGGAAAGCTGAGAATATAAATGCTATTTTTCCAATAACCTCAGCAGTTTTTCACACTTGATATAAACATTAGTTTAAACTGTCATGAGTCAGTGCCTGTCGGACTTGGTTCTATTCCCTGTTTTGACTATCCCCTGTTTTCTGGGATTTGTTGTGCAAAGTTGGAAATGTTCCCAATTATGCTCCAGCTGTAAGTTTAAACTATGTGCGTCTGAATAGGCAGGTTATGATTTAAAGGAACAGAGCTGGGATGCTGTTTACATCATCCCTGTATCCTCACTGCCTTGGTATTTCCCTATCTTCCCCAGCCCAGGGGAATGGGACATTACCTGGCAAGGGACATCAGATTCAGCAGACACCTCACCTTTAGACTATCAGGTAGTGACAGTGCCATCTGACATCCACTCCCAGGTGCTATTCACACCAATTCACACTTTAAATCCTGTGACTATGTCAACCAGCAGTAGGTTAAAATCGATGGGCCACCCTGTCAGTCTGCAAAAACTGGTGCCGCCTCTTGTGGGGATACCATCTTAAATTCAACTGAAGTCCAATGAATAGTGTTCTTCTGTTTTCACCATTTCCTTCAGCTTGTCTTGTTCCCACAGTTGTTTGTTGTCTCCTAGAATCATTGTTGGCAGCTACCATAAAAGCAGTGTGAATTTTTTGCTTCTAATCAAAGGTTGATTTATGTAAATTGCTGTACAGTGTTATCTTTCAGCAGTCTGTTTGGAGTGTGTGTTATAGTCTTTTATTCTCTTAGATGCGTTGCATTCTTGTCTATTATAACTTAGTTTAACTCATATTTTAGATTGAAAAATGAACTGTTGTCGCTATCATTACACCACTAGAAAAGCATGAGGTTGTCTATATTTGGGCACTTACAGTGTGCATGGGAATAAGAAAATAAACATGATCCATTAAATAACTGTAGCCAGAAATGAATGTCACAGTACCAATAACCATTTCTTCAATACGTCTGAGACTGAAAGTGATTCTGTCACCAAGCCTTCCTTCAGACTCATTATCTTGAGTTACCTTATCGTTTCAGGAAGCAGGCAGTGACAGGATTTATTGATGCGATGGTGTCTGCTGACAAGATGAGAGAGAGCAGTCACATTCACCCTTCACGCTCTGGGTCAGTGTGCCTGTTTAAGTCCGTATTAAAGATCAAACTGTCCAGTCTTATAAACACTGGGCTAAACAGCAAATGACTACGTAGATGATTCATTGCTCTGGATTGACTTTTTTGCCTCAGGGCCTACATTTATATATTATATATTTACATATATTTTGTGCCTGTTGAAATAGTATTTAATCTCAAAAAAAGTTTTTTGTTTGCTGAAATATTTTAGTTTTAAAGAATGTCTTGTAGAATTCACCTGGAGTGGGTGTAGTTGCTACCACCTTGCACGGTGAGCAAGCTGTTTTAACTTAGTTGTTTTTCTTTCACCACCTTTGAGACATGCTGGTTAAATTTGGTGCTGTACATGTTGGGAGGCTGCGCTCTCCTCGAAGGGAGATGAGCAGTAATATAAATGATTTATGTCACGGCCTCAATCAAGGTTTGTTACCGCTGCATTATTAACATTTCTGCAGACAGATTAAACCAGGCGGGGCTGGCATCTTGTTGTTCTTCTTTTGAAATACTTTCTTCCTGATGTTACAACAGTCAAATCAATAGTCAGGTGTTGTTACAGACCTGGCTGCTTGGGTTGCATTAGAATAGTTTGCAAGCATCTGAATAAGTCGTCTCGACGTGACTGAAAGGAAGTGTTGTTTCCATGGAAACAGTTGAAGATGAAGTTACAGGGTAAGATGGGAGCATTAGTGTGTGAATTTCACAGGAGTGATGTTTTATTTATTGATTGTCTGCTTTCAGTTTTGTGGGGGGAAACTCCTTGGATCCCATAAAGAGAGGTGTATTAGGGAAGGGCAAATGAAATGATGGGTTAAAATTACAGCAGAGGAATAAATATTGCATCATGGTTTAATGGGAAAAAAATATAGGCTTGAGTGGAACATTCAGTAAAGGCTCCTGTGTCATATCCTGTTTTTAGTTGTGCATTCCCAGATATTTTGTGGCTCACATTTAAACTATGAGCTTTGCTGTGATTGCTGTCTGTCTGTTGTGATCCAGTGTTTGAGTTGCTGGTACGTGTCTCTGCTGCATTAGACCAAACCTCCCCTCATACCAGCACATCCCCTCATTTCCTCCCTGTAACTCTTCATTGATCTTAACTGACTGCAGATTGCGCTGGTTGAAAAATGGCATGTGGTGGTGCGAGATGACTCGGAGAGCTACTGGATGCTTGATCCATAATTTAGAAGCGGCACTGTGCAGCAGAGCACAAGCCTCTCACATTCATTATTCATGCTCTCTGCTTAGCCCAACATTACCTGCGATGAAAATAAAAGGTCCACTGCTTGATGAGGAGTTGCAAGTATTTGAATTGATCTTGCTCACAGGTGTAGTACCGCTTGTCTTTGGAAGTACAGACCGACAGCAGGCCAGTTTGGGAATTAAGACTAATTGACTTTGGCTGAGCATATTTAAATGGACTAGCAGAGGCAGTAATGAAGAATCTTATTTGTTCTGTGGACTGGTATTGGTAAAGGGGGCGGCTATGGAGCTATTATGGTATTTTGGACATTGTTTGCCAATATTTTTCATGCCATAATAAACAAATTGGTCATTAAATTGCTTAATGTCCTTGTATTTTCTTTACTTATTACATTCTAGAGGCTATTTTAAAAGCATTTAAGGTCCATGAGATGACACAGCTTTAAAAAATGGATAATTATTTTGAAATAACACTCCAGTTTAATTGCTTTTGGTTTCCTGTGTGTCTCTAACTGGGATGGAACAACTGAGGATGTTCTTCTCTCTGAGTGTTAATCAAATAAATAACACTTGCCAAAATTGAAAATCTGGCAACACAAGGATTAGTCTAATGAATTTTGAACAAAGAGAGGGTTTCAGTAGACGGTGGGGTTTTAGGTATTTTATCCTCCAAACAAAAAAGCCTCTGTTTCAAAAAAAGAACGGGAAAAAAAGTGAAGCCTACATGACCCCAAACACTGAGGTCCAATCAACAGAAGGCATCTCCCTAATACAAAGAGAAAGGATGACCCCCTCCCAAGGCCCCTCCCACCTCCTACTTCTCCTCCATCTGTCAGTGTCATATCCGACAGGCAAAAGGGACACATACACACGCACACACACTCACACACACCCAGACACTCTCACTGACCCAAGCAACATTCACATGAGGGATGAGGTTATCCTTGAATAATGCTTAGAGCGAAATGACGTCCTTCAAGGAAAACATGACTCTAACTTCCGGGAGACAGTTGGAGTTAATTAACGAAGGATATGCTGCCCTCTTTAGGGTTGATAATTACAATATTTCTAGATTTTTCCTCACTTGACAGAAGTTCGTCAGTTGCCTTATGCTTAAATGTGTGTTTTACATCTTTTTTACCTGCTCCGAGCAGGTCTCATATGGTGCAGAGTGAATAAAACACTCAAATCTCTATATTGTATTTAAACATACCAAGACTAAAACACCTAAATGACCCAAAATAATCCCAATTTTCAATGTTTGAATTTCTTCCTACAGTGCATAATTGCGCTTGTGAACTATGGCCTTTGGTTTCCTTATCCATTATATCATGTTCAGTGGAGGTGACTCATTCTGTCTTTTCTTCAGGCCGAGTATTTCATAGTCCAATGATGACAAATGTTAGGCCTGTCAGTAATTTGCTGAAGTCTTAATCATACCATTAATAATTTATTTCTGACCCAGCAATCAAGATGAAGATGAGAGACGGGCAGACAGAAAGAGAAGCACACAGGCACTATTTACACCGGTATAATATGTAAACACCTGTGCTCCCAGGGTTGCACATAAAAGATATTTGCAATTGATTTTGCAATTTGAATAAACTGTCAGAATCTGTTCACGTTCAAGTCAGATGCAGCCTTTCATGCACAGAGTTTTCTTTTAAGGTTAAGAATGCACTGATAATAAACTTTTCATCCCACTGTAGTTTGCAGGTTTGATTTTTAACAGAGATATATTATACTTTCCCACTTTTTTATTGACATGGCTGTTGTTTTTCACTATGTTGACAATATTCTATAATAATGATTTCTAATATTCCTCCTCGCAAATGCCATAAAAGCAAAATATCAATCATCAAAATAATATTTGGCTGATAAAAAAAGAAGCTTTTTAAAGATGCTATTGGGCTGTAATGACTGTATGTCTTTGTTGGTGCATCCCTAATTAAATTGGATCTTTTCTTTTTGAAGAATAAAGGCGACAGAGAAAATTAATAAGATGCTGCGTTAAAGGAGGAAATGAACAAAATTAAATAAAGGGGGCGACAGAATAGGAAAATGATAACCTAAATTTATGTCTGGTGCGTGTTGACTCCAGTTGTACTGCAAGACATCTAATCTGACTCCATTTTTGCGCATTCAACTAGCAGTTATTAGTTCCTTGTTACCAGAGGAGTTTTGTATGGGGGTGGGGTGGCAGTGAGCCTGGTCCTAGAGAGAGAGAGAGACAGGGAGAGAGAAAGAGAGGGAGAGAGAGACAGGGAAAGAGGGAGATCTCAGTGGGGGGATGGTGTGTCTGTGTCAGTCTGAGAGTAATGGGTGAATACATGTCTCGTTGCTTTCCTATATTTAATGCGCAGCCCCCCTTCCCCTGAAGCGAGCAGGTTTTTTTCAGCTCCCGCACGCCCCCATCTCCTCTGCGCATGTTTAATCAACCAGTATGGTTGCCATGTCAACCGCAGTGCAAAATCTGAGAATAGACCGGGTACTTCAGAGCCATGACCCACTTACTGTATGTCAACAAATTCAGTGGGACAATAGTGACTGAGACACATTACACAGATAACCCCTCTGGGCAAAAGGGACGTTGCAGGCCAGGTCCAAACGCTCTGCAACTGATTTCCTCCCTTTCGTTTTCACGAAGAGTCTGAACATGACTGCGTGACTGCTGAGCGGGGACGGGTCTTTTGTCTGTGCCGAGGAACTGAGGAGCAAATGTCAGAAACTCAGGGGAAGAGACAAGGGTTGTTCTTTTACTTTCAATTTGTACGTTTAAGCGTGCAGCCGGGTGAAATCAGCTTAAACGTCTTCATCGCCAACATTATAGCTAGCAAGCACCAAAAAAGGGAGTGTGGGGATTAAAATCAAAGCTCCCAAACAATACGGCATAATAACAGCCTGTCTTTAGGATGTGACTGAGTGTGACAGCAGGCTGTATTGATGCATTCAGTTTGTATTTATTGTTTCCAAATGCACTCCATTTGAATTATCTATATGTATATAAACTGGATAAAAATGTCTTAACTTATATACACTACATTGTAACTATATTTTGAACATTTTTGTATCTTTGAAAAACCTTTATATTGGCTTAGCCTGCGTAAAACACACGCATACAACAAATAAAATAAAGCATGTATATGCAAAATCACTGTCATGTTTGAATGGCTGCACTATGACAATATTAAGATATAAAGGCTTTTAATGGTGTCAAATTGCATCACTATGTTTTGAACACCTGTTATCATGTATCCAAAAATATATTCCAGGGAGTTATTCCTGTGAGAACAAAAAGAAAACCCTCAAAAGTTCTCCACAAATAGCTCCTACACATTTCATGGGAACAATTGGTGGAACTCTGTGGACTTGTTCTGAGCCGGGGCAGGTTAGGATTTCGGAACAATGAGTGAGAGAGAGAGAGAGGGAGGGAGAGATGGAGGATGGTTATGTATTGTAGCATGCCCAGGACTCGCTGAGCACTGATACTGTAATGTGAGTTGAAGCTATTATGTCAGTGGTATAGCCTCGGCAAAAAGCGTGCAGGCCATCGTGAGACACAAACTCTGATTCGAGAGTGCAAATAGAATTCTTCCGGGTTTCTTCAGTTCTTTATCCCAAGATGACCAATCCCATTAACCCTCCTGTTATGTTGTGGGTCAAATTGACCTGGTTTAAAGTTAAAAAATAAAAATAAAATAGTTGAAAGTATTTTTTTCGGTATGAAACTTCTTCTGCTTGGCTAAATAAGTGTAATCAGCATATATGGTCAAAATGGTTCATTTCACATTTTCACAATGTTTGTGTTTGTGTTGGACACTTTTGTAGAATTAAACATACCCCAGGTCAAACTGACCCATGAACATTATTGCTGTTCCTGAGAAACGAACATAACAGGAGGGTTAATGATGTACTAAATTCATGAATGTTTGAAAATAAATAATATCTTCAAATAAATCTAGTGTGCTTTAATAAGAACAGTTGTGTTCCTGTACACCAACAAACCACCAGTCTAACCACAGCCTCTATATTCAAAGCTGCCTCTTCCGAATTAACCGTGCCTTAATCTCAGTGCAAATTTGACATTTATTAAGGGAGCTTCTTTTTTTTTTTTTGCAGAGCATGTGCATGAAAATCAGTGAACCATAAAAAAATACAGCAAAACAGAAACAACTTCAACCTCATAATGCATTGTGTCTGCAGAGTTCCTTACTTGACAGATTCTGCTGAGTTTTATGTAGATTGACAATAAAACAAGATATCAATGAGATTCTCATCATGTAACAGCTTGCCAAGTTAGGAGCCCTATCAAACTGATCAAACAGAAGGACAAGCGGTGCCTTGCAGAGCAGCTTCTTGGCTCAGGAAATGCTAACAGGTGTGCCTTCCTCAGTTTTTCCATTCAGCGACCATTAACAACACCAGTGTGAACTTCCTCCCGAATGTTTTTTAAAGTGTTTACCTATCCTATACTCATTTGCAGAACTCGTCTGCAGAACTTCAATCATTTTCAGCTCTGTGTTCACATTAACGAAAGCTGCTTTTTCGACCGTGGTGCCTTTGTTTGTTTCCTGTTGCTGATGGGCCCCTGTGGTAGTTTGCACTGCTACATTTGGCCAGCAGCTGAAGTGAGCAGTGCCCACCTGGTGCATCTGACTCATAATCTGAGATTTGCAGCCTCAGAAGAGGAAGACAGAAGGGCATTAGCTTGCTGCGATTGCACCCATTGACACCTACACCTTTTCTGTCCTAGAAGTACATATTTTTTAAATTTATTTTGGTGAAGTTTATCGCATTTTTTACCAACAAAATTCTATAAAGTTGTCTTTTAACAGTCGCATAAATCTCTAATAGATAGTAAATTCAGTACACGGCTATAAATGTCAAAGGCAGAATGGCCCTCTTATAGGTGAACAATGTTACGTGACATTAATAAGCTTTTAAAATTGTCATGGCAGGACATAAATACTGCTATAGAGCTTGTGTTTGTGCCATTGCTTTGAGCAATGTTGGCTTGAATGTTTAGCCCAGCCTCTGCCTTGATCTTTGATGGACTGTAGTTTTCTTGAGCCTGTCTGACTATTTGTAACTGACAAAATGCTATATTATTTGTTTGATTTTTCTTCAGTTATTTTAGCCTGTTTGTCATCTATATGCTTATAGAGCTCTGGGTTAAACCTCAACTGAAAATGAGCAGTGATACTTCCAGACAATTACCAGATATTTACAGAATGATGGGCATGAAATCAAAGTGAAGTAGAACAAAACCTGACAGGGTGGCTTTATTGTTCATCACGCTTCATCAGAGGAGTCATTTCAATCATCTGCTGTCTGGAGGAAAAGGAGCAGACGGCTTTCAAGTCCCACATGGTTAGGTGACCAGTGAGCCCTGCTACCTTGTTCTATCTATTTTACAATGTGTCATGGTTTATCAACCAATGAATCAGCTGAAATGTTGTGTCACAGTCGTATTGTAGCCTGGTAATAAATGGGGACCTGTCTTTAAATCTCCTGCTGGCACTCATTTTTCACCCCCAGGGAAAGCACACACCAAACTCCAAACCCAGTTAAGTCATGTGAGATCAATAACATAGATTTCTACAAAACTACTCATCACAAAGTACTTTTTTTTTGTTGGTGTTGTCGTATAAATGCAGCTAGACAAAAGTAGTTTTAGGGGAACTGATGTGTTGACCTTTTAAAGGTTAGGTAGAAACAGACTAAGCATCTCTCCATGCCATACTGTAATAAGGCCTTTTAGCTGACCTTAATCAAACTTTCCACTCTCCAGATGTTTCTTTCAAGCATATTATTCCCTTTGTCATTCAGATATATAAAACATCCGTTACACCATTATTTCTGTTGGCTTGCAATGTCTCTATGCTAGAATACATTTTATTTCCTCTGCCTAAGACGCTATGCTTTCGTTTACTTCCATTTGTTGGTTTGTTGATCTATTTGTCAGCAGGATTATGGAGAAACTGCTGGCATGAAACAGTGGAAGGGTGTAGCATGGGCCAAGGAAGAACCCATGAAATCTTGGAGCAGATCCAAATCACAGGGCGAATACACAAATTATTTTTCATTTTTGGTAACATTGCTTATAGGGCATTTGGCCTTGGTGGGTGTCTATGCTCTCAGAGTTCTCTTCTTGTTGCACAAATGTCTGAAAACCTAACAGTTATATTAAAAACTAAACTACTGAAGAGTTATGAGGAAAAAGTTAGAAGCAAAACATTTTAGTAAGTTACTCCTCTCAATAATGCCTTGTGTTTACAGCAGTACTACACAGCTAATATTAGCTATACATGCCATGCACAGAGTGTGTGAAGGATTTTTTTCTGTATGCAGCTTACATTTTATCCTGCACCTCTTTTCTGGTTGACTTTAAATCTTAAAGCCACCCTTTCTCACCATCAAGGTTTATCAAGTGACAGAAAAACAATTACGTCATCTGCAAAAAAATAAAAATAAAAAATAAAAATTGACATTTCTCTTTTCCATGTCTGAAATGGTTTGTTCCATGCAACTCTGACTGCACTTAGATAGTTTATTTGTTGTCAGAGAGCAGATTCTTACAACAGTAGACAAACAAGTAAGACATACAGAATTATATAAAAATGACCAAAATAGGCAGTGGACGTGGATAAGCACTCTGCTCACTCACTCAACAACAAAATAAATCTATTGGCGTCCATTTAGACTTTTTAAAGTAATTGAAATATTCTGAAATAAAGGTTTGTCAGTGGGCCAAATTTCGGTGAACATTGCTTCTAGTACATGAGTGCGCACCTACTCTTTACAAACCTGAGCTTGGCCCAAATGAATGGACATGGCATAGAGAAATGCATGCACAGCTTGCATGGCTGCATCTTTCAGTTGGGTGAGCATTTGTGTTAGTGGCCAAGGCTGACAGATTTTGCTTTCTGAACAGGATTGCCTGAGTACACACCTAGTAATGGCGACCAAGGAGCATTGGATCAAAATCTGTATGGTTGGCGGTGCATATGCCACACATTATGAATTGTCATGGAAACAGCGCCTTCGTAAATGATCTTGCGGCAATGTTGTCAATCCCTCTAATCAACAGGGGAAAAATAGAATCCATCCATATCTAGTGGATGTGCATAACTAATATATTCAAGTATCCCACTCTCTTTTGATGGTTGTTTCCCATTTTCTCCCAAAGCTCTCACTCCCTCTTTTCTTGCACTACATTTCTCTTCCCCTCACTGTGTCTTCTACTCAATTTCTGTCAGTCTGACTCTGCCTCTGTACCTCTTTCCTTCTCTCTTCCTCCCACACTCTCAGACACACTGAACTATTCCTGTGTTACTGAAATGTCATCAGCAGGAGTGGGTGAAGAGAGAATAGATAATGACTACACTTGGCCACTGCCATGGCAACTGTTTCAGCTCATGTGTGTGCCTGTGAGGTTGCAGGAGGGAGAGGTGGGAGGGGAGAGAAACACAAACATATGAAGCCATGCCTGTCACATGAAGTCAATCTGAGAGGGAGTGAGACAAGGGAGAGGCAGAGACAAAGGTGTGCTCTGCAAAACATAACAGCATCCTGCCAGTTTTTCATTTCTGTATCATTGTGAGGTAGCTTCAGGAGGAGTTTTATTGTTATTTCTGCAGTCCACTTGTAAACAAAAATATGCTCTCAATCTCTTGCTTTTGTGGCTCCCAACCGTACACTGAATCATTCATGCAGAGAAAAGGTGGTGGTGGGGGTGTGTGTGAAGTATAAATAGCAATTCCACTTTGCACAAAGCAAACACTGCCCCTCTTAAACGAACGGGGGGGAGAGAAAAAAACAACAGCTTCTGCATCAAATCCAAACTGAATTTTGCAAAAACACTGCTGCAAGATACAACGTCTTGGTATTTGGACACAAAGGCGAGAACCTGAAAGCTGATGGATTAATGAGTGTAGGAGCTTGCTTTGCTTCTTCACTCTTCGTGTTTCCCTCTCAGCCATCACGACAAGCATGAAAGCCGTATCAAGCAAACAAAGACAGTCCATCCCTCGCTGTAGCGGTTCACACCCCTCTGACTACCCAAACAGCACATATAGACGTGCACTCCTCAGTGGAGTGCTGACACTCAATGGACAAAGGAATTACCACAAACAGCTGCTCCCCTATTCATAAAGGGAAAGGCTAACATTTGTGCATTTGTCTCTGCAGAGGCACCACTGGCACTCTGACAAAACAACCATGTCAGATTTAGTTAAGGAAATCACCCCAAACATGCAAAGAAATACTTTCTTACCTTTCTGGGTCTGCCCCTCATCCATGTCTTCTTCCATTGTGCTGTTTTTGTTTGTTTCTTTAGAGCAACAAGAGATATTTAAAAGAAAATGCCTGTTTCGGCAGATTTATTTATTTTTAAGAGGTAGTCCACAAAACACTTCCGCTTTCTTTCTCCCTGTCTCACTTTTCCACTTTCTCTGGATGTCCCTGCTGAACACCGTGATTGCCTGTCAGCTGTGGTTTCTGTCAAGCGTTCAGGCGATGCGAAGGATCACTGAGTCTTTGTGGTGCTGTCCATTGCGAGCTGCCGTAGCAAGTGCTGAAAGCCTCCTTGGTCCCTGGTGGAGAAAGAGGAGGGGTGTAGGGGGGGCTGGATGGAGCAGAGGGTGGTCTCAGTGGTAGGCAGGAGAGCGCATGTGTGATGGAGGGGTGTGCAGCTGAGAGGCAGGTGTGAAAAATGTGGAATTAAATCACTGGATGCACCGCTGGAATAGAGCCTGAGGAATTGATCTAGACCTTCTGACTAAGTCATTTTAGACGGGGGTGTTTATAACTACAGGTCACCATTAATTGCGCAGCCCTGCCTAGACACCCCTGGTTCTCAGGCAGAATGGTTAAGCCTGCCCCCCCCTCCCCGCGGCAGTGACTCTACTGCATTAACTCAGCCTCTCCTTAAATAAGGGAGTGAGGGGGGGGGCATCTGATTTTGAAATGGGATTCTCCTAATCTTATTAGTCATACAGATTCAATTATACGATCAACAAGGAGGTGTCATTGGATTTTGATCATGTATGTTTCGAGAGACCCTGCATAAGAAAGTTGTTGCCCACTTTTGGTGATTTTAGGATTCACACTCAAGGATTATGTGGGTTAAGAACTACAGCTTATGGTTTTATGAAACACTTTGGATAGGCTACTTTTCCCCAAAAAACAGACATTTTGGGAGGTGTGCTTTGAGCCATTATTTAATTGCCTGAAAATGTACAAATAATATGTATAGGGAATGTTGTGCAAAATCTTGAGTAGTAAATAATGTTGTAGCCAGAAAACTCAAAACATAATATAGAATGCAAATTGTCAGTATTTTCTGAAATGCAAAGGTCATAGTTTATTAGAATGGCGGAACTAATAACACAAGATTCAGGAGATTCAATATTCAATACTTTGCCATTTCAACCTAGTCAATACGAATTTGGTTAAGAGAATTCCCATGAGGTGGATGATACCCTACACTGATAAAAACCAAGACAAAAGCAAAAAAAAATATATTGACAAGCTGAGGAGTGGAGAGAGGTGGGAGGCACAGAAGAATAAGATGAAGATCATTGGGGTACACTGAGCTGCTATGGGATGAAATGTGCTGTATAAATAGAATCTGACTTGACTTGTTGTGGACAGATGGGTGAATGGATGGATGATCAGACAGGTGGATTAGATGAAACTTTAATGATCCCTGTGGGGAAATTGAGTTTCTGCTGCAGCAGAGAACTGGAAAGCTGTTAAGAAAGAGGCCAGCGGAGGGGAATGAGGAGACAGAAGTAAACACAATGACTTCAATAGATTGTGAAAACTACAGCGGTGGATTGGTGTATGGAAAGAACAATTTGAACAGGTGGGGATGGCTTTTAGAGTGATGGTTTGACCTATCACACCCATATTGTCAAATAAAGTAATCTATGATGGCAATCTATTGCTTCATTGATGCAGGAACATATTGAAAGTTGTCCTTTCCTCGACCATAGTGTTCTGTACATCCAATCTGATTTAAGGAACAGCTTAATTTATAGGACCATCATCTTGTTTATGGCCTTTGTTTATGGTAATTATGTTAATGTTTCAAAATTAATGTAATGATTTATTGATGCTAAAATGTAATGCTTTATTCATGTTTTATTGCTTAATGCAACATATTTAGTTAATAATTAAATTAGCCTTCTGTAGCATATTGTCCAACCACATGGTCTAACCTCCAGTGTCCACTAAGTATCCTTCCTTTTCAAGTTTTTTTTCTTTAAGTACCTTTGCTGGCGAGAGGAATGGCAATGTCTAATTGAGATTTAAAAAATAAGTGGACCACATTCATATGCACTTCCACTTCTTTAAGCTGCTCTGTTTTTGGCTTACCAATAGTGAAAAAATACTTTAAGTTGTGTAATTTGCAAACTGAAAGCCCAAATTGCTGCAGGCACAAGAGTTAGATAGATGCTTGAAGGGATATTTTTATCACACACAATTTGGACAACCTGCCTTCACAATTGCAGCGTGGGGGAATGAAATTCTTCCAGTTGCTGTAACATGAGCCAAGACTTACCTTCTGTGCCTCATTCTGTCTTAGTCTTTACTATTTATATCACTGAAGAGCATGAAAGATACTTACAGTCAGCAACTCATTTGAGTATGTTTTGCCTTTAGTGGTCAAGGTAAGTTTCCTGTTCTAAATTCTATCTGTTTGGTAGGTGAGTCAGTCAGTGAACATCCGTCTCCACATACACATTTAACCTTTTATATTTTACGGTCACGTCATGTAATTTTAGCAGTTTCAATTCAGATTATTTAAACAACAAAGAAACACTGCAGAGTTTTCAATAAACGGTGTCCACACTATCATATAAATATCTTCATATATATACATTTTTTTTATTGTGCTTTAGTGTGTTATTGCACTAGTTGTTGTTGGGATATGACCCAGATCAATTCACAAGATACACTGACTGTGTGTTGGTGTAAATGAAATAAGTAAATGCTGGGCAGTATGCAAGACATATTCTTTTCTTGCTCTGGACACAGAATATATTCTCTTTTGTCTTATGTTATATTTTTACTTTCACGTACCTTCCTGTTGCGAACGCACTTCTATTGTGAGTCTAATATTAGCAGCTCTACTTTTCTGGAGGGTGGAAGTGGTGCAGTTTGGTGGCGTGTAAAGGGTATTGTGGTCTCTTGCTTTCACTGTACAGAGGTATTTAAGCTCCACTATTCATCTGCTGAGTAACCTGATAAAGGCAGCTTTGCCTTAAATGTGCTGCTTACTGAAGCAGTTGTTTATTCCTCCCATGCCAGTTGTCATTAATTATACACAGGAAATTAATTACAAGCCCACTATGTTGTCCTAGTCTTGGTTTTCAGTTTTGATTGAGCATTTCTGATGAAACCTTTTAATTTTACATAACAGCAGCCTTTAATTTCAAGTATTGCTTTTTAATAAATATTTTTAATGCATACGATTTTAATAGCTGCAATGAAATGAAACATCACAATAAAGGCTGAATTGCGTTCCAATCTAATGAATAATGTTTTAATATTTGTTTTAGTGGTATTATTTGCATGTGGCACATAAAAGAATACTCATTTGCACTTAATTAGCTTTCGTCTCTTGGGATTCTGAAAATTAAGAACAACGGGGGCCAGCAGCTTGTTGGTGACTAATGCATTGCAACAAAATTGAAAATATGTAAATGAATAAAAGCAGTTCATTAGTGGATACTGAATAAATGCATATAGATATTAGAACCTGACACTGCACATGACTTTGCACACATTTGTGCTCATGCCAGCATTGAGACACACAAAGTGCCCCACCCTTGGCCTGGATAACATGGCCACACACTAGCTCACCGCGGCTTTGTTAATAGGGG
>CAFUXE010000820.1:16979-55631 GCA_903364295.1 Serranus cabrilla | reverse complement strand
ACTGTGGCTACCATGATGCCGATAGGAAAAATCGGCAGATGGTGAAACACTTTCTTAGGGCATTTGAGGCACCCTCGGTTTCTAACATCAGTTGCCTGGCATCTCGTATTTTCATCACACATGCTATCCGTGTTTTGTATACATGATGTGTGTGTTTTTGTCTCGAATGCATTATTTTGTATGCATGCGTTTGCAGCTTGAAATCCTACAGCCACTGCCTGCGCTCATGACCAACAGAAGGAGCCAAAGAAGCTCACAGTAAGCTTATTAATGTCTCCTGGTCGCTCTCCAGTACGGGCTTGCTAGTTGCCATAGCAACAAGGACCTAGATATTGTTCAGCAGAAGAGGCGTGTGGATGTAGAATAAATATAAACATCACCCTGTAACCCTGTAACTTTTAACTTTTTTATGATTATGAGTGTTTTACTTTTAAGCGCTTACAGTTATTTATTTTGTAAATTATATGAAGAATGTATCAGGACCCTACCTATCCCATAGTATACAGTACATTTGCTTTTTTGCATGTATGTGGTCACTTGCTGCTAATTCCCAATCAAGATTTCTCAGAATAAAACTAATGCAGCCCAGTGTGAGGCTCAACACTGAAAATTCCGATGCTCATCTCCCAGCGCCTGCAGAAATCAACAGGCGACAGCGCTCTTCGTCTTAAGTGCTGATGTGTGTTCACGCCCAGTCAAGCTGAGGGAAATCAAAAGACACTGAAAGATTAAGGAGGTCAGGTTTTACAGCTCCACTGAGGGAGGCAGGGAAAGAGGCTTTACCAGCCATTGACTAGCACAGAAAAGGATGGGCTGCTTTCAAAGACACCATGAGATATATGATGGGCTGGCAGATTTGTTTAAATGTCAGATTTCTGCCCTTGCTCTCATAAAATGGTTAATGGATTGATTTTTTTTAACATGCGACATTTTCAACAGTTCAGCGGTAGTTGTTGTGATTATTTGCTTTTGCAGTTGACCCATATGATGCTCTCCTCCACATCCGTTTAAGAGTCTGATTCTGGTGTATCTCTGTGGTAGCAATAAATCTCATAGTCATCTGTAGCTAATAGTGTGTTGTGGCTGTGGAGATCATATCATTACAGCATTGTCCTATCTCTCTACTGAAAGCCCAGGCTCTTAGACCACATGAGAAGCCAGGCAGTCAGCCAGAAACACTTATCATCCTGTCATCCGTTTTTCACTAGCTTCACAGCTCAATTGTACTGTACACTGAGCATCCATGAGTGCTTGGAGATTTGGGGCCAACAGAGTGATCTCAATCTCAAAGTGAATCTGAGTGCTTTTGGCACCAGAAAATAAGTGAATAATGTTCTCAACTAAGTATGCAAAAATAAGCACACGATAGAAAGATGATGATAGCATTTGTTTTTGCAGGATTATCATGGATGTATACCCGTAGATTCAGTTGGTTAGAAACTATACAAGTGAAAGATGAATCCGTAGCATTCGTCAGTGATACGACTGTGTTGTAAATGCAGTTTAGGGCAAATGATCTCCCATGTCTCGGGTAAAAGTTGTACAGTGTGTATGTGGTTTATACATAATTAATTGCAAATATATACACAGTGTTTAATGTAGCACCAGCAGTAACTATAACGGAAATTAGTGACACCATCAGACAGGTCTGTTCATGCTCAAACAGCACCAGCTGTGTAAGGACCTCAAATCAGAAATAAACACTTCTGCAGTCGTTTGTTTATCCTCATTTGTACAAATAAAAACAAGTAATGTTTATAATTTATGCTTGGTAGTTAACACGTCCATCTTGCATAATCAGGTTTTAAGAAACTGTCATTGCATCCTTGAAAAAAACATCAACCATCAGAACGCGAGCAGGATTGCTCTCCTGTAACTGGCTCACAACTAAATAATTAAAAACCTCAAAATATGTCCGTCAGGACAGAAACTTGCAACTGCAGTTATTCATGTACAGATAAGCTGTCACAACACAGGCCTGAGGCGAGCCAATGAAAGGACACAACATATGGTGCCATTAAAGGAGAGTATGTGTCTGTCAAAGAGTCTAATATCTCCCTAACAAACCCAGGGTTCATGTTAAAATTAGATAGAAGCTGTCTGGCTAAAACATAAGATTGGGTTTTGTTAACCTCATTTTTGACAAGTTTTTAAAATCCCTTCATAACCAGCAAAGTGAGGGTCATTGCTATACAGTCATCATCACAGTTAGGTGTGTCAGCACTTTTACTTTGTGTTCAAAAACATCTTTAGCCTTTAGTCATCAACACCTTTGAAAGTCAAGACCAGTGACTCTTCATTTGACATTTCTAAAATATTGACACTCTGTTCTAACAAGGGCTGGAGTATTTAAAACTAATTAAATGAGAACAAACAGGACATAAAAAGCTTTCACGTCACAGTGACTTGTTATTTCCCAAACCTAGCAAGCCAATTATGGAGTCAGTGATGAGTTACCTGAAGAGGCGCCAACAACAGTGAATAAATGAGCTAAGAATATTTATAGCAGTATTTGGAGGGTGGCTGATCATAATTTCTTTAAATACAGATTGAGAAAAAGATCCCTCTGTCGTAGTGATGGTAAAGAACGGAAACTGCATATTCAGTAATGAAGGGAAGAGTATTTAAAAGCAAGTGAGTAACACAACCAGATTACCACCAAAGGCGGTCAGTACAGTACACCCATGTATTTCCTCTTTTTGTCATGGTACACCTACAGCAGGATTTTAGTCCAAACCACTGACGGGAGCTTGGCTAACGACTCAATGCTGCCACCTGCTGGTACAAACTTACATAACCCAGACAGGATGGTAGACACACCAGAGCATTACATAAGGCATAACAAACGGTGATGTCCTCTGTTTTTCAAAACAAATCATCCTCCAGTAAATACTTGTGAGGCATAATAGTTAAAATAGGCTATGGTTTGAATAATTACGGATCAACACAGCAAGTGGCATACACATAGCACAATATTAAAGCTTGGATCTCCCTCCAGCTCCTTTAATAGTTAACCAGGGAGTGTCTCACAGGCGGGTGAGCCTTTTTCTCCTTTAAGGGAACAGCAGCTCCCCTCCATGTTGAAGAGGAGTATGACTCTAAATTGCAGAGAGTGAGAAAAAGATTGGTTAGACATGACTGTGTCTCAAAATAAAACAGGCCAGATTTGCCAAAAACATTATAATCTCCGACACCCAAATGATGCACTTGAGCTCATATGCTGAGTCAACATTCTCTGCTGAATGTTGTTGAGAGAGATAAGATTCAGCTCTTACTTGATGTAGTGTCTCCAGATGAAGCAAAGCACTCAGCAACGCAGCTGGATGGCACAAGATTGTTGAATGCCAGCCGACCCAGATTAGACTTCACGTTAAAACGTTCTGCCGCCAAACCAAAGAAATTATCAAAATTCTCCAAAGGGGGGAAAAAAAATCAGAAAAGTTCTAATCGCACTCTATATTTGCCCCCTGGGTGACTCACCAGGGTTAGAAACTCTCTCTGCAGCCTTGTGCTCCAGGTGCCTGTGGAGAATGACTTCAACTTTCCTCTTATTTGTGCTGATGTCGGGCTCAGCCATGATCTCTGTTATCCTCAGGTTGTTCTTGATGGCCTTGGAGGCCGTGGAGCAGGCCACTGTGGGCAGAAGCTCCTGGTAATCTTGATCAGTGAAGTCTGGCTGTGGGCCCTGAGCATCTCTGATACTGAGGAGAAAGACTTCAAAATATTAGAACACCTGCAGGATTCTTTTTTCTTTTATTCAGTGCCTACAATTGATGCTAAAATATCTTCATTATCCAGCTTTAGTCATTTCACATTATCAGCATCCTTTTGTTTAAAGTTAAATTACTACGCCGCAATGTGTGAAAGCTTTGATTGTAGTAACCTTGATCTTCCCGGCAGCACTAGTATTATACTAGACCTGAGAATGTAACAATTAACACTGTGAAGGTGTTGCAGAGAGGTTATTCTTAAATTGTATAGTTTTATGTGTCGTTACATATTACACACTCCTGAGGGTACACAATCTAAACAATTAAGTAATGTGAATTCACATTAATCTCTAAGCAGACAAAACAATGTAATTTAGCAGACATGAAATAACTAAACTACCAATGAAGCTGCAATGTATCAATATCAAACTAAACTGTAAAAATATGCAAAAAATGTTTGGAACAATATGTTTTTCTAAGATTCTGCTTGGTCAAAGCAAGAAAAATGAGCTGATCAGCTGGACAGTTTGAGGCTTGGCTCTCTATCAACACTCACCTCCTGTTTGTTAAAATAGTATACACCTCCTGCACCAACAGTTCAGCTGCTCCTGGTTTACAGTGGATGGCTCCATCAATGACCTCTTTCATCAGGTGCAGATTCTGCTTCTGTAATGACTTGGACAATCTTTTAGTGATTATGTGACTCAAACCTCCTGTTACAGATCACTCAAGTATATGTAATTGAACAAA
Organism: Serranus cabrilla; assembly: GCA_903364295.1. Classification (NCBI taxonomy): domain Eukaryota; kingdom Metazoa; phylum Chordata; class Actinopteri; order Perciformes; family Serranidae; genus Serranus; species Serranus cabrilla. The sequence goes on along the minus strand of CAFUXE010000820.1, from coordinate 51,171 downwards.
ATATAATGGCTGTCCAGTCTAGATGACTTTGCATGTTGCATGTCTGAGCTATATCACAAAATCTGGATTGGAAACCCTAAAAGCTGAGTCAATTTTAATGCTAATTGAGTAGTCTACTAAAGGGAGAATGAAACCACATTTAAACTGCATGCCAACTGAACTGAACAGAGACCTTTCTTTCCCTCTAATTATATTTTTAGATTTTCTTACCTTCTGTATTTGGCTCCAGTTACTCTGTTTGGCAGAGAGCGATGTTCCTTTATCATATGAATGCAATGGAAAGTCTCGGGGGTAATAACGACACAATATCTCTGCCACAAGGTAACCATTGGAAAAATCTCTGGAAATAAAAAGTATGGAGAACGAGAGAGTTAATTTACTCCACCAGTGGAATCCACTTCAAATGATTTTCTGGCAGCATTGGAGAGCACTGATGTTTTCTGTCTGACCTGTTTTTTTTTATCCTTGATTTTTCATATTTTATCTCCAGTATACTTAATTATAAGTCTGTGTTATAGATCTACGACTTTTTCTGTTTTGGTGCAGCAGGACAATCGTGTAAAATAGAGATTTAACGTTAGCTAGCTCATATCATATCACCTTCTGTTTGAAAGGCATTAATTGGCATTACAACGTTTGCTTCAGATAAAAATGTAGCCAGCAATAACTAGGTTAAATAAGATATTTAAACAGGATTCAGTTGATGTGCTAGCAATATTTGAATAACGGTTATAACGCTAACCTGTAGCATTAATGTTTGCAGGCTAGTTAAGTTAACTATAACTTATAAAACCGGTTAAAAAAAAAAAAAAACATGATAATGAAAATAACTTTTCGCGTTAAATTAGGTGATATAGTCGGTGTTGATAGCACATCAACGCTTAACCATTACTTATGTTTGCTAATTTATTGAAGGTTTATGTGAACACGATAAGTAAATAGAAAATGTACTTTTCATCTACATGTATCCCGGTTTTGAAGTCTTAACATTAACCTGAAATGCGTTTGTATCAGTGCTCACTGGGATGTATATGCTGTTAAATGTAGGTTTTGGTAGTTTCGTTGTTTACCTGCGCACATTCCTCGGATGAAATGACAAGTCGAGGCTTTGCAGCCACTTCACCACCTCTCTTTGCAGTCCTGTCTTTCTGGGAACCTGTTCATAAGACATGCTGCGCTGAGCCTTATGAAATCTAACAAACAAAGTTTTACTTATAACTATTTAACAACTCAATCCATGAGATCATGCTTGCGCTAAACCCCAATTAGTTAGTTAATTTGACCAGTTTCCTCTACGGCAGTACCGAGCCACTACAGCCTGTACGTGACGCAGTCGACTCTTTTGTTTACTGTGACATGTGGCAGCACCATGGTAACATCCACTTGCAGCACACAGACCAGCGGCTGTCTACTGCCCCTCTGAGGATGTTACAATAACACATAACTTCAGGGAGGAATTCCAGTTAATTAATTTTACCAGCATGCAATATTAAATAGAAAAATAAGGCCTTGTGAAATACACAGTTTTATCAATACACACATGTAAAATAACCATAAAAGAGTGAAATATTTCAATACAACCTTTCAAACTCAGCTTTGTATTATAAAATGTGGATTCATACTGCCACTTTATGCATATGATATTGTTCATAATGTCTTGTAATGTCACCTTTATTTAACTGCAGTATGAGCTATTATCTCAGCAATAGAAACAAACACTCGCTGCTCCACTCCCTCATATTTTCCATTCTGGTCTTAACAATAAAGTCAGCCGCCTCCAGTTGTCAGTACCCGGTAATCCAAGCTTAAACATGTCAACTATTTTTGTTTTCAAAATTTGATATTAATAATACTCCCACTGCAAGTCAAAGTACAACATCATTAGTGAAACATCCTGCAGAGACAACATATTTTGGAATGCACCGGGTTTCAAAACAATTTTAATCATAGAAGTGTGAAATGCATTAAATGCAAAACTATAAATACTCATTCACATATATTGTGCAAATATGACATAAGGTTTCAAAGTCCATCACTCTCTGGTAGCTACTGCAACTATCAAGGCTTCTTCTAAATAAGGCGAACCTGAATTATGAATAATATTTGATTTAATATGTTCCATAACCATCATTTGTCCAGGGAAGGCTAAGCCTCCGACTCTTTTTTTAGAACCCTCCTGCTTTACATTCATCCAGGTCCACAATCACATATGGGATGCAGGCCAGCTCAACACAGCTTGGTAACTGCCAGCTCCTCAGTGGCTACTCAGTGACTAATAGACTGGTTGCTAAAATTGAAGGTAGGAGGAGTTCATGGAGTTTATTTGTTCTTTGTGACAAAGGCTTATTACAGTAAGTCCCATTTTGGCAGGCAGTTTGTTTTTTCTGTCATTGGTACTGCAGGTAGTTCCTTAGTCTGCTGGGCAAGGGAAGGTTTGAAAGAAGGTAGAGTCTGTCACGGCCAACGCAGGTCCTGATGCACTGACGGCACAGCTGGCTCAACAGTCGTGGTGTAGCTGTGAAAAAAAGGCAATGAAACATTATAGAAGCTGATTGCAATGCATAGTAGCTAAAAGAATAACTTAAATCTTTTGGAGTTTTTCAAACACAGACATCAATGCAACAAGGTAGACAAAAGGCGTGCAAACATTGGTCCACAGTGGCTTGCAAAAACAAGTTACGAGTGTTCTCGTACCTTCATATAGTAGAAGAAAACCTTCTGTTAGACTGCTGGGTGGAGCCACATCCACTGGCCTCTGAAACTCTGTGTTTCTGGCGTTAATGTCTGCACCAAAGTCCAGCAGCAGCTTTACTACAGCTGTGCAGTCTTTTTCTGCAGCTGCATGTAGAGGTGAATCCATGGATCGACCTTTCTGTACATTTGCACCTGAATAAAGGACAATTGGATTATTGAAAAGCTTAAATATGACCAATATATGTCCATGTTGTAATCCAGTAGGCACTTTGTGACCACACAGTCTTATTTATATATTATTATTTTTCATGTACATTGCAAAGAAGCAGTAAGTGAAGCCCTTTAATTCATTGCATTTTTGCATGATTGTTTTGTCATCAAATGAAGTCTGATTCTTCAAAGTCACAACAATAAAAAACCCAAAGTAAACCCCTGGTTTTAGAAACTGGTCAAACCTCAATTTGCACCAGTGAATTTGAAACAATTTATCCAAACAAAACTGTTAACTTTGTGGATACTTTAGGAATGGCATGATTACGAATGGCTCTCTTCAGTTCATTTTTCAGAATCTCAATTTATTTGAGGCTTAGCACTTCGTAGACATAACTTATCTTGTGTTGGAGACATTTTGTAGTACTTAAACTTGTAAAAAAAGATTTTGGTATGTTTGAGTGCATTGTTTATTCTGTGAGTAATGGTTGTTCAGGCCCAGGGGCAGCAAAACAACTACAAATCATGCTGATCCCACTCCATGCTTCATTTTTATTTTAAGGATGATGCTACGCTAGGCTATTGTTTTGCTTTATTACTCCAGCCAAGTGTGAGGTATTTCTGCAACAAAATATAGTACTTTGTCTTAGGTTTTCACAGAACATTGTCCCAGTAATGGAAAAGCACATTCAGGTTGCCAATTTGAGATGCACAGTGTCATCAATTTATTTTAAGGGAGAACCATGCTTTCCTCCACAGTGCCCTTGGTGCCCCCATGAGCACTATTGTAGCCCTATATTTTTCTTATTACTGAGACATAAATTGCGACCTCAGTGACTTTGAGATATTTATACAGGTCCTTAACTGCAACCCAAGGGTTCTCTTCCGCCTTTTAAAACCTTTTTTGTCATCTTTCCTCACCTGAAGTACTCTGAAAGCTCCTGTGAGTGAAGAATGATGATTCACATCAGTTTGTGCCGGTCGGTTGTACAAAAATGCAGCACTTCCCACTACAGCTTCCACTCATTGATGGGAAATCTATATTGTAGTTTCCTCTTTGCAGGAAATTTGTGAAGGGGTTCACAAACGGTTTCTTATTTGGATTTTTAATAAGATTATTTAATAAATATGCTGATTTCCATAACAATTAAATTAGTTTTAATAGTTTGCATGGAATGCATCTATCTATTGTAGTGACTCCGATGAAGATTAGTGATGTCAATTAGAGATTCAATTAGACATTTGATTTTAGTTTCACATTTTAATACATTTTTGATGTCACTGAAGGCTTTGCCAATATTAGACTGTCAAGTCCTAATTTGTGAAGATAAATAGATAATTGGTTTTGCAAATTCAGATCCTCTTCAGAAAGATTCTACATGATGTACATATATGATACAACTGCCATCTTTGTTAGGAACATACCACACCAAACCATGTGGTCAAATTTCTGATCCTGGTTTTGATTCAACTAACTGAATCTGAAAGCTTTTAGATCTTAGGTTTCGATTTGAAATCATGCCACCCCTAATAATGATCAGACCACCTTTTATTTCCAAAGGGTTCACTTTTTTCTTTAGCACTCTAACTCCCTCTCCCTGTTGCCCTCTAACTAACAATTTCCTACATCTCCGAGAGATGACTTTCAACAGCCCTGAGAGAATGGATGTGAATTTGTTACTTTCAATCAAACGTAGCCAGTAGTATGGGCATGAAAATGTGATCAGTCAGCTGTGGGCTACATGTGACTGCTGTGCTGCACTTTAATCATGTTGTAACGTGTGATGTGTCTGCATTAGCAAGGCCAGTATCAGTTAAATGAATATATATCGTTCTTGCTTCCTCGAATTTACTTGCCTTTATGTGATCTCTAGAAAGACTTTCACAGTTTTGGAAAAAACTTCCTGCTGGTTGACTTGATCATTTACATAACTGACAAAAACAATTATGCCCTTTGGTTGATGCTGTGCTGGAAGTGCCTGTCATCAGCAATTAGGTAGTTGATCAGGAAATGAAAGTACCTCAACATAAGGCCAAACAAATGCTTTTATAAGGAACTGCTTGCCTCAAATAATGATATCACTCTTTGATTGAATGTGGAGTTTTTGTGTCAGGGTGTAAATTCTTTTATAGAGGCTTTAAAAACTAGTGTGCATGTGCTCATGTGTTGTTTCCAATTTCATGCACAATAAATATGCTTGTATATCTGTGTGTGTGTTCATGCAGGACGTGTGCTTGTCTGTATGGAGACGTAAAGATCCACACTGTGCTGCGAGCTGACCTTCCCTCAGGAGTTTCCTGGCACACTCCAGCTCTTGACAGACGCAGGCCATATAGAGCGCTGTGCCCAGGTGAGGAATGTCCATGTCCACATCTGCCCCCCAAGTCACCAGAGCCTCGACACAACCGTAATGACCTGGAAGTAATGGAGCATGAAGGCAGTAATCAGTAAGTGACAATGCGCGATAATTCTCCAAACTGTCCGCTCGGGTCGTGTTGAGATTTATTTTTAAAGCATTTTTTCACAGCGCAGGTTTGTTAAGTGCTTTATACTACAGGAGAGGACACAAAAACAGGAAAGACAGGATCCAGTGTAAGCTTTGATAAGAAAAGTTGGAATCATATATTGATTAATTTTGATATACTTAAAATAGACATTGAGTGGTATTTTAGTGATGCTAAGATAATATCAGCTGCAAACACAAACCTAATTGCATAAATAAATTGCCTTGATCCTAAACCTGTGACAAGTAACTGCCACATGATATTGTCTTTAATATATTTAAAAAGTCAATAGAAAACTATCTGATTTATTAGTTGGAGCATTTTTTCATGATGCCAAATACTTTTTTACCATATACCTTTACTGGTGGCTTCATGGATTGGTGATGGATGGAATACAAGGCTCTGGGGTTTTGCTCCATTTTCCAAAAGAATCTCAGTGCATGCCACACTGCCCACTGTACAGGCGTTGAACAGAGGGGTGACTCCATCAATTGTAGAAGCATTGACCTGTAAACACATTTTCTTAAATTGTTATTTTTGGGCCTTGTTTAACCATGCAAGTTGACTAATAGCAACAGCCTTGGGGGACAGTTGAAGGGGAACAACAACTTAATAGCTCTACAGTGACTGTAGAAAAAAAAAGGGCAGTGCATTGCTCATTTGTTACTTCTGCCCAGAGTTCCCCAGCCATTGAAATGACATTTGACCTGTGCAGCATAGCAACATTAAAGGCCAATATGTGACTTACATTTGCTCCTGCATCAATGAGAGCTCTGGCACAAGCGACATGGTCTCCAGCACAGGCCTCATGAAGGGGTGTCACATGGTCTATAGTCAGAACATTCACACTGTGACCCTGGAACCCAAATCAAACAGCCACACATATTTATCTGTTACATGGTGCAGGAAGCAATACATGACCTCTGTCATCCTCTATTGGTGAACGCCTGGAATTGCAAGAACATCAACAAAGCTTATCTTTTCTAAAACAGAGCCATGTCTCTCAGTTATGGCTGTCAGTAACTGACAAACTATACTGTACTGTCACAGTGGAACAATAGAGATGAATAGGCTTGCTAATTTAAGGTCTGGAAAAGAGCTCATATATCACTATGCGAAATACTGTAATGATATCACTGCTTTGCTATGAGCTTGTCTGAGTGAAGGATAAGGCATCGCTGGCTTTGTAGTTGAAATTACTTCCTTTCTTGTAGCACATGCTTCAATGTTGTCAACAGTCTGACATTTATTCGTATTTTGCATTAATCCGCACCTCTGTCAACCCCCTCAGATACTGAATATAATTTTCTAATGTCTATTCTGAAATATTATATAATGCATTTATTATAACAACATCTTTTATGTCTTAGATAAAAGGACATGGTATTGTGAGCTTACACAAACATGTCAGCTTTTCATCTGACGTTTACCTGAAACATAAGATTTATTATTAATAACCAGATGTTGGCTGTTTACATTTCATGTATTGCAGAGATTTAGCCCCTTGGTCATTTTACCTTGCAACCTGTGTAAAAGCAGAATTGCAAGCAATCAATAATATCCAAGAGGGAGCTTTAGCTTCAACAACTTAGCAACACATATCAATCAAGTCTCATCTTTTATTCTAAGTCAGACATGCAATGCCATGTTAGACTGTTATATTATACTATATTATTCCCCATAAAGAGAGAGAGGGGTATTTTCATATCATATTGAAGCCTTTACTGGACTGTAGGAATGCCAAAAAATAGTGTTGAGAACTAATAAGGGTAGAGATGGAAGGATATAAAATATCTGTGTTGGAAGTCACCGGGAAGATAACTGCATGTTTCCCATTGACTCATTATTTACTACAAATGTACAAATATGAAATTAAATTGCAAAAAGTACAGATAAGGGGATGCATGTAACTTTGTATTCTCTTCACCTGTAAAAGGAGAGTCTTTAAAGCCAGGAGGCGGCCATGGCCCGCAGCATCATGGAGGGGTGAGCGGTCCGCCCAGGATCCTGCAGAGAGAATAAAAATCCAGTGCTTATTTAAAATTCCCATTTATTATTTCTGAGGCAGATGCTCGTATAACGTACCATTTACAATAATGGTAGCAGAACAAATCTCACACCCTAAGGTACTTACAGCACGGGGAGATATTAGTCAGACCTCTACATTACCCTGCACACACACACACACACACACACACACACAGTCTATCTTCCCTGGAGTCATGTTGACAGGGAAGTACTTGTACATACTGTATGTTTAACTTTGAAGCTCGCAGGTTCGGCTGTAGATTACTCTATATGTTATGCATATATAAGAAGACAGAAATGAAGCATTATGTTCTTGTATAATTAATGTCTTTATATTTTACACATCCTTATATTTCTGTCTTGTTTGTTCCTTATATAGTTCCTTTTTAATTTAACCAATACCAGCTCCTGAATGGTATCCTGGCAACAAATCTAAATTCATCAATTCTCCATCATCTTAATATGCTTATCAACATCCTGTTTCACCCTTCATGTTCCAAGAGTTAATGCATGGGTCAGCATATTATGTGACTAATGATGCTTATGATGTCCTTAATGCAGTAAACTCTGCACATTAACACTCTGTCACATGAGACATTAATATAAACTGGCCGTCTGATGTAATTTTGGCACACACAAAAAAAGAAGCACAATGAACAATGAAGCGCACCTGAGTCGATGTCCAGTATGACAGCCGATGCATTCCACACGTTACTATCATCATTCTGACCTTCAACCATTTGGATCATAATCTATAGATAGTGATCAACCTAATGTTTTCTATTAATTTAAAGCCCTTTTATTCATGCAGCCCAATATTTCTCTTGACTGACATTAATTTGAAATGCGAATATGAAAGACCCAGCTACAGACATCAAACAGATTTCTTAGAACAAGGAAAACCATATCTGCAGGACCGTGACTAATACACTAAGCTTAGCTAATTAGTATTCCATGGAGTGGGTCCACTTTAAATTAAACGTCCCCTTGAATGATAGATACAGATTATGTTGTCGTCGTGTCCCTCTTCCCCCAGAATGTGCCTTCGAAACTGCCTGTCCCCGAGAATGTGCAGTGTTGTTTTGGTTGCTGTCTGAGTGTGAAAGGGTGCACTGCATAGCTGGGAATGGAAACTAGGGCAGGATGGGGGTGGGGGGCATGAGGAGGTGGGGGGTATCATGACTATGTTCTATTAATACATTAGAGAAAAAGAGCTGCCAGCCTGCAGTGTCTTCGTTTAATATTGAATGTACAGTCCGGGATTTATAAGTAGCTATTAAGCTGATGAAAGAAAAGTAGACTCAATCATTCATATGTACAGTTTGTATTAATGTGAATACAATGAATGGCTCTTGCACTCATTGGATTAGCAGTGCAGCATTTATAGCTCATTTGTAAACACAGGAATTGTGAGTGCGTGTGTGATTGTGTGCGAGTTGGGAGTACTACAACTTTATTTGAAAGGAAATGAGATTATATTACACCTGTGACCTTTTATGCCCAAGTCAAACATGTTGCTTGGTGTATAGTGTAAACACAGTTGTCATGCTGTTACCTTTTACACCAAATGTGCCTGCAGTACACAGATATATATGCTTAAAAATGTTTATTGAACAACGAAATCAACTTAAAAAACAGAAAAGGCCTTAAAGGGCTGTGTATGCCTTATGTTTCGCTCAGAGTACTTACTGTGTTGTTGACCGTAATCATAGAATTCAGCTGATATCCTGGCAGCCTCTTTACGGTTCCCACGGACAACGTAGAAGTATGTCAGCAAGTTGAGAGAAATCTTAACAAAGAGCTTAAAGCAAAACAGTATCAAGATGCTGAGGTAAACATTGACCAACCGGGCCAGAAAGGGCTTGCTGAGATCCTCAGTTGGGTCTGACATTTCCTCCGGCACGTTACAGAAGGGCTTTAGTTATGATGAAGGAAGGATCAGATGCCACTACAAAAAGCACAAGAGTAGCCTAGTTTTTCCCCCAGTGTACTGACTGGTTGGCTGGTCCAGGACGGAAAAAATGCCCTGCAGCTGCTGCTGTGCCGGAGAGCAACTACTGTAATGTTAGCAGACAATGTGTGCGTGAGTGTGTGTGTGTTCACAAGTTATGCGAAGTGGTACCTGTACTAGCCACACACGTGACACAAGTGGCTCTTTTTTTGCGTTATAAATGAGATTCATTTTTTATTAATATGTGCATTAAATTCCTGTCATAATAGTGTTTGATTCAGGATAAATGAGACTTAAGAAATTAATAAAAAAATGTTTTTGCATACATTTTTATTTATTATAGTATGGAAATGTACGTAAATGTGTATGATTACATAACGGAACATGAAATACAACATTTTAATTTGTAAAATATAATTATTATGAAAACTGGTAAATATTGCTATGAGTGGTACGTATTTATTTGATTTAATGTTTTTTGTTTGTTTTTAAGATATCCAAGATACAAAATCATTGACAAATCTCCAACTGGAGTATTCTTTCTTTTTATTAAATTCTCAATTATTACATGCATATGTAATATTCATGTTTACTTAATTGTATTATCACATGAATCTTTAATATTTTAACACATATTTATATTTATTTATATATTTTTCGATACCATTATAAAGGTGTCTTTCCTTTCAATGGTACTTTACTTTCAGTTTCCAAGGAAGCGCCTCTTGATTGCTGCGCATGCGCTATAAAGTACGCTTCACCTTTTCCGTCAACATCCCTTTTGCATGTACTTCCCATTTTAATCACTTCATGTATTTAACCGACATTTCTTTTGCAAATGAGGGGCGAATATCCACATTTAGTTGTTTTAGTGACTGTTTCCACACTCGTGTTTTCTCCGTCGTGTCAAAACGTGAGCTCGGACGGGACTTGGCCGAAGTTGAATGGCTCTGCAGTTGATTTCGACTTGTTCAGAGAGCAGTTTCACCGCATGTATGAGGTCAACAGCGAGGAATTCAACCGCCGTCATCTCTATTTTCAGGTAGGAGATAAGAACGAGGGAGACAGAGAGGCGAACAGAGAAACTCTGCTGTCAATCATCACTTTTTATGCTTTCTCCAACACATGACTGAAAAACAAGCGGCTGGGTGCGTCACTACAGAAAACGCCCCCTTAGGGAAATAAAGGAAATATATGGATTCATTTAAAAAACAGGTTTTTATTTTGAAGAGAATGTGACATTTTTAAACGTTATATATACATTTTAGCTAGAACTACTTCTAAGTAGTAGTGAAACCTCAATTAAATTGCTATTTAAATTACACTTATAGTTAAACTTGTAGCAGCATTATACAGAAGTAATGCTACTACAAATGTACTTGAAGTAAGACTATGTAACTTTTTAAAGAAGAAATAACAAAAGTGTCTTGTTACAGTGGAGTTGAATTTTTAAGCATTAGAAAAACACCCTTATGTCGTTTTATACATACTTAGTGTGACAGGTAGCTTATAGTGTAAGCTAATGCTAAGTAATACCATATATACATATTATTCAGGTTAACATCTATGTTACTCCTATATCCTTGTGCAACCGTGCCACTAGGTTTCAGCATTATCATAGCCTAGTGATTTACACTTGTGGCCACTGTTTAGCAAAAATGTAAACAGTCTTAACAGCAATTTAGTATAACTGAAAGTTACACTTGGTTGACTTTTTTTTTTTTAGTGCAGACTCAGTTCCATATAATTAGAGAGGGCCTACAGCTGGGTAAAACTAGGCCAGTCTAATGCAACAGTCATGAAATAAATCCTACCTTCATGTTCAGATTTTTAAACTGTATTAGGGGTATTGATTCAACTTGATGGTGTTTTTGAAGGCTGCTAGTGTGGTGCTGTTGCATTGTATTGCATTATACTGAGATGTGTTTCTATTATTTAATCTACGCTTGTTGAATGCGTTGGACAACATATTTATTGGGGTCCAGAAAACAAACAAACTGAACATTAATAACTTAAAAACTTCCATCCAAACAATTCAACACAGTCAAATGTGTTTATTGTAATGGTATAGTCAGTCTTCCATTATACCACAATATCATGCCAACTGATTATAAATATTGTCGTTATTGTTGTTAGGTGCACATTAAGTGCATTTAAAAACTGATTTTTTGATTTGTTTGTAAAATGTAAAGATACATGTTGTGTATTTGTAATAGGAAAATTGTATTAAGCGTAGTAAGTACTTGAGAAAATGTGCATGGTTCTGCTTCTTCTCAGTATTTATTTATTTTTACTTAAACTCATTATGACACAAAATGCCTTAATTTTACTTCACCACACCTAATCTGTCATGTGTGTTATTGCAGAATGCTACAAAACGACACACATACCTGAACTCATTCTCCACCGTACCACAGTCTGCCAAGTATGGCATCAACCAGTTTTCTGATCTCTCACAGAAGGAATTCAGAGGTAGGTTGAAGTTTTGTCACATATCAGGGGAAATTTATTCATTTATTTTGAACCCGTCCGATGAATTGCTTACGGAGCATCTTACCCCCTGGGTGACTGAATCTGCAAAGTCATTGTTTACATGCATCTTTGTATCCAGGACTGACTTTGAACTGTATCTCTTATCCACAGATCTGTACCTGCAAGCGAGCGCTGACAGAGCTCCTCTCTTCTCTGGACGGAAGACAGAGGGACTCCCAGAAACATTTGACTGGAGGGACAAAGCTGTGGTGGCACCAGTCCAGAACCAAGGAGCAGTAAGGTTTACACTGATAGATGATACGTATACTGTGTAGGTACTGTAGGAATGTGCTGTAGGCACAGAGACACTGTTGGGTTAGAGGCAATTAATGTCAAATTAAAAAAATATATTAACAGATAACGCAACTACATGATAACATAAACAGGTGGGCAATAAATAAGTTAACGTATATACGAGCACCTATGAAAGGCCTCAGAAATTATACAGTCAGAATAGTGATGTTGGTCCTTGGCAGGTGTTTTCCTTGCTTTTCAGTTATCGATATGAGATGTCCAGAGAGACATATTTTAACACCTCAACTGTCAGGATGGATATCAATTTATTTAAGATTCCCCTCAGGCATGTTTTAAAACCTAAAAACCCTGCTTGGAATGATAATTTGTGCCTGATATGAGTTTTCCTTATAAAAAGTTTGGTTACCTTGGTGAACCCTTAATCTGCTCCTCCCTCGTTGGAAAATCCACATCAATGAGTACGTAAATATTTTTCATTTAAAAAGTTTTACTACTGGGCACACACTTAACTACTTAGCTGAAAAGTACATTCTCAGAGTGTGTGCACTGATGCTTTAAGAATTCACAGTGCACAATTTGATTGCCCTCCAGACCTGTTGTGATATCACAAAATCATAAGATGTGCACATATTAAGCAGATTTAAGGTGAGCACAGAGAAACTTTTGCAAATTCATTTGAAAACCACTTTCTGGTGTCAAAGTCGGCACATGCATCACTCTGCACAGCGAAGGTCAAACGTCTAAGTGGAGAAACAATGAGCAAACGCATCTTTGAGTGGAGGTGTGCTTAAATAATGGTCAAAGGACAAACTAGGCCATTAAGTGTGACTTTTAGTGAGATGGAGCTGTTGCTTGTCCTCACTGAAGGTTCACTTTCTGCTCTTTTTGTCCTTTATCTCTTTAGTCAGTCAACTTGCTGTAGGGGATGATATTTTCACCGTAAATCTGTCTTCCTGAGGGAGAGACATACAGCCTGCACTGTAACATATATATGGTTCTCTTGAATTCAGGTAAGGCTTACCACTCCAGGGACACTCTGTACATGACCACCCTAAGCTACAACTCTTCTCTGCTGCGGTTTTTCTGCACAGACTTGTTTTTCTCCAGTCCTGTCTGTGGACCTGCCTGGGCTGACTTGCTACAACAGATAGATATATGGCTAGACAGAAAATAAAGTGCACTACCATGCACAAAGACACAAAGTATAAAGCCACTCGCATCTCGTAAATTCTTCTTGATTCAGTTTTCCCTTATCTTGATTCTTCTTTTATGACTCAAGTGCATTTTATCGCTTTAAAAGACGGAGCACATGCTCCTAATGTTTTGTATACTCAGCACATACTTATCTCCAGGCCAAGCAATAATGACTGATTTTGGTTTCAGTATTGATTTTTAGCTGCAGAACCATATTGAGCAACAAAATATTGTATTTTTTTTTTCACAGAGAGCTCGAGTTTTCATCACATTTATATAAATTTATGCTGAGCCAGTGAACTGAGCACGGTCTGAAGCTGTTTGGCTAATAGATTGCCTGTGCAGATGTAAGACAGGAAAAGATGCACTCTTTTGCATAATAATTTACTGTATGTTTTCTCTAAAAAAAATACTTGTTTCAGGAAAGCAGTGTAATCTATTTGAGATATGCAGTATATAAGCACCTATTAAAATATCTCAATGTTTTATACATAAACGGAAGGACTACTTAACAATTTCCTCAAGACACAGTATACCTGAGGTGTTTCTGTCAGTAGATGGCAGCAAAAAACAAACAGTTAACTCCGACCGGCCATATCGTCTCACCTCATCAACATGTACACCATCAACACTTACTGCAGATTCCTGTCTTTGAAAACATCTGTATTTGATTTCAAATGCAGTCGAATCCAAAACGTGTATTTTGGATCAAATCTTTCAAGTTTAGTCAGTGCTTTACCCACCAGTTCCCATTGGAACTTGTATCTGAATTTTGTGTTAGTCTGATATTAAGGGATTAAAAGAAATTACAGAATTACAGCCTTAGTTTGGACAGCACAGATTGCAAAAATGGCAGATACCATCATTCAACAAAAACAGTCTTTATCCTGTTGAGGTGTCATTTAGAAACACACCAAGCTCTTTGTTGGAGGGAATAAGCAAAATGACAATTTGTATTGCTTGAACTGGTGTGTTTCCTTAGTCTTTGTACTTTTCCTAATGATTGTAAATTTTCCTTTGCAGTGTGGGAGTTGTTGGGCATTTAGTGTGGTTGGTGCCATGCAGTCCGTCCGAGCCATTGAAGGCTCACAGCTGGAGCGACTCAGTGTGCAGCAGGTCCTGGACTGCTCTTACAGAAATGAAGGCTGCAGTGGAGGCTCTCCAGTCCGGGCCCTGAACTGGTTAAAGCAAGTATGTTCCTGTTTTAAAATCATGTTTGACATATTTTCAGGTCTTGAACAGATGTTTCTTAAATGCCTCACAATGAGTAGAAAGGTAGAATAAACTCCCATCACATACAGAAGAGGTGTAATGAATACTTATGTGCTTCCAAAGTGACTCTTTATGAGAAAAGAAACCTTCGGGAAGATATGTCCATTTGGCTTCAGTTAAACATCATGTAATATTGTCATGTATTTTAATTAGAGAGATATGTTGAGGCACTAAGTGAAAAAAGATTGCCGTCTCCAGTTAGACATAAATTAGGAACCTGCATATGCCAGGATCTTTCATAAACAAGATGAATGGATATTCTGTATTCAGATAACCTACTCACTGAAAATTTCTTTCTAGACAGGAGTGAAATTAGTTCCTCAGCCAGAGTATCCCTACAAGGCCGAGACAGGGATCTGCCATTTTTTCTCTCAGTCACATGACGGGGTTGCTGTGAAGAACTTTACTGCACATGACTTCAGGTAAAAGACTCATTTTTGCAAGCTATCTCCAAGCAGTAAAAGCTAAAAATTAACAGTGCTGTATTTGGGGGAAATCACATGGAATTTTAATGTGGTTTTTCATAAAGTACCAAGGACAGAGGACAGGGGAGGGGGGTCAGTCCTGCGTAATGACAGACCACAGTGTTTACTCTGTCAACACTGACATGGATTGTTCACTAGCACAGAGGTTCTTTACTCTGGCCACAATGACTAGCTGACAGTTACCTTGAGTTTAAGTGAATCAGATCTTCTTTATTTAATATTGAACAGGATCGTGACTCACATCACATAATGCATCTGTAATGCTTGTTATTTTGTTGCAAAGATCAGGGTCATCTGTCACAGTTCAAGTTTTAATTTTGAATCAACAGTTTGCAAGACATTTTCCAACCTAATATAACATTTTTTGTTTAATCATTTTCTTCACATACATCTTTTATCGATTGTAGATCTTTATTTATTGTATTTGAAAATATAACATAGTAAATGTCAATGTCATGCTACCACTAAAAGACCTCTTTATCTCAACAATCTACTGAACCCAGTAAGAAAATGTGCCTTTTGACCTGCCCCAGTCTTTAGAAGGTCAGAGTGCTGGATCATTGAGTACATCAAGCTGCTGGAATTTGGCGCTCGTGCAGGGTGGAGACTTAGGGGTCGAGGGGGGTCTTAACCTTCTGGTTAAGGGGCTCATAAGTCAGATCTTTATTGCTGCATGCAAAAGAAAAACAAGATCATAAAGTTTCAACAAGACAAGACCTCACCTCGCCATGATTAGAGTGTAGAATGGTGTTATACAATGCAGATTTGGCACAGACTTGGACTCCGTGGCCCTTATGCCATGAACCTGGCAGTGGAGGGCATCACAGCTATCCCTAGTGGGAATCATCTGCTGGAACGACAAGATGGGGCTGCAGAGGGTGGATGCAAATGCGCAAAAGAGAGAATTGGGGAAAATATCAATTTAATGAGTGAGAAAAGGGGAGAGAGGTGAAATGCAGATCCAGAGAAAATAGCCCAGTGAAATGCTGAATTTAAGTAATAATCTCCAACAGTGTATCCTGATATGTTTTACATCCCTCTGACTTAAAGTTGCAGCTTACATAATAATGCCACAAGAAACAGTATAACCACAGAGCCCGTGTTGTTGCCTCATGAGGAAATGTTTCCGTTCTTCTTCATCAGCGGTCAAGAGAAAGCAATGATGGGTCAGCTGGTGGAGCACGGTCCCTTGGCTGCTATCGTGGATGCTGTCAGCTGGCAGGATTACCTGGGTGGAATCATCCAGCACCACTGCTCCAGCCAATGGTCTAACCATGCTGTCCTGGTTGTTGGATACAACACTGCTGGTACATGCTGTCACTACACTGGCATGGGAATGAATCATAATTCAAGACAGCTGGGATTTCATCGTTTACCTAGCCAACATTTACCTTTTCTAGGGCAAGGAAGTTTAGCAATCTCTAGGGCCTGTGAAATTAATTGAAAGCTGCACGAGGCAAGATTTTTCGGTTAAAAACATGCCAATCTTCATCACAAATTGATGCTGCAACAGAGCACACTGTCTCAGCCTCCCTAATTAATTGCTAAAACAAAAGGAGTTCAAGAAAAACTAATATTTTATCAAGCCACTCACTAAATTATAATATTTTTGTATCAAGTCAAATATCTGTTGCACATTTTTAGTGAAAATTTGGGTTTATTCTGTAATTTTGTTGATTGTAGTGATGTGCCTTACTCTTCTTAGATGATATTGGCACTAATAGATCTAATCTAGATATCCTTAAAATAACTGCAAGACTTACTTTTATTTTATTTTATTTACACAGCCCAGCATATTACACTATCTGTCCTTTGACTCTCGCTTGGCTGTCTAGATGTCATTATATCACACCACTGAAATATTTGTAAAATAAGTAACTCTGTTAATGTGACAACAATTTCTGACAGATTTACAACGTGCTGATTTGACATTATGTCACCTTTTGCCTTTGTTGTCCTGTTGCTCCTCTTCGGGACATGGTGATCAATGAGTAGCTGGGTTGGTAAACACGAGACTTGTGTGCACTTTTTCACATCATGTCACAAGATTTCTAAGTAAAGCAGTTCTGATTATCCAGAGAGTTACATAAGCTCCATGTCCCAAGTTTGAAACACAAATAAAATCAGTGTGAAAAGATGTTTTAAAGTTAATGAACGGCTCAAGAAACAAGGTGTCTGGTTTTAACAGCAGTGGTCAGAATGCCATCACACCTATCTTACTGTTTATTTCTTGACACATTTCACTCACATATCGGTATTTTATATTTCTCGTCATTAATTATTTCACACACAGTTGTTTTTTCAGGGTATTACACAAGGATATAGTTGATTATGTAACATTTTAAAGTGGACCCAGCTGCAGTACCAACACACACACACAGTGCTCCTTTACCCTGTAAATAATTTAAACTTGAAATGCATGTTGTCTGTCTTAGGGGATGTTCCATACTGGATCGTGCAGAACTCCTGGGGAACCACATGGGGGAACGAGGGTTATGTTTATATAAAAATCGGTGGAAACGTTTGTGGTAAGTATGATCTTGGCCTCTTGTCATTCTCTGTTTATATCTACTTTTAGTTTGGTGTGTGTTAGTTGCTGTGCCTGCTATCCCCTCAGGGATTAATACTTCATCCTTCTTTTTTTTCTTCTCTTCCAGGTATTGCAGATTCTGTGGCAGCAGTTTTCCTTTGACGATATCCTCGTGTATATCTGTAGTTATATGTGTTTGCCTGAGTGGTTGTGTGTGTGTGTGTGATGCCAAAATTAAATCAGTCATTTGTTTGCCTTGAAGTGTCACTTTAAATAATGCCTTTTTATTGAAATGTCACCATGTTACATCACTGAAACACAATAAATCACTTTATATTCCGATAAATGTTGGATCATATCTGATCTAAGTATAATAAGAATAAGTACAAAAAATGTATCTATTAAATACATAGGGTAGATACATGTTTTGAGTGATATGGCTCATACATTTATCTATACAGAGATCAATCACTGCATAAATACACAACAAAATTAATGTTACAACATACAGCATACTATACAAAATACATTATAACACAACTACATTATCAACATTATGTACAAAATCTGTGGTTTGTGTTTTCCATTTATGTTCCACAAATTCTTCTATTTTAGATGTTGGCATTGATTGTTTATACAAAGGTTTATGATCATTTTATGTACACCTAGTCTGGAAAGGCTCCCTCACTGACAACTTCCCCATGCTGACATGAAAGATAATGCGTCTGTAAAAACCCATCGCAGCCAAAGGTTTGATCACTGCTCTCACTGATCCATTTGCTTTCAGGTCAGTCACAGTGAATTTCCATAATTGTATTGAGAAAACATCTAAGCAAATTTTTATCAAGGAGCCATCTGCTATATTTTGTCACTGGTCAAGATTAGAAATTAGAGTAAAATAGTCTAATTTGGCCATTTGAATTATTCAGGGTCAGACAGTGCATCACAAGTGTCTGACATGTGAACCTCTGTTCTGCACCTGATGTAACTAATGAACTACTAATTTGCTGTTCTGTTCTTTGTCGGACAGTTGGCGTGCTTTTAGTGTCACATTGAGATGAAAAAGCTGTTTTTCAGCTTGCTTGAACTTTTTTTTTTTTTCTGTGTTTACATCTCACAATGCTAAGATTCCCAACATTTAATACCATCATGTTATCAAATGTCTCTCCCTAATGGATTTTTTGGTGCTTTAGATTGTCAGCCATGTCAAATGACTCCTTTGGTGCCATATTTCACTCCAACTCTTCTTCCTTTTTTATGGGTTTTCTCATGTAATCTGATGTCATGCAAAGCAGAGCTCGAAAGACTGAAACATTGTGTTGCTTTTGGATGAAATGTGTTGAGCAGAGGCTTGAATTTCCAGCCGTGCACGCGCTGTGCTGTTGTGAGGTCAGTTACAGTGAAGGAAAGGAAGCCACAACAAAGACGCCTCCTAGTCTGAGTCCTCGCTGCTGCAGTAGGAGCTGTCACAACACTCGGCCATGTAGAGAAACGTATGAACGTTGGGATTTAGCTTGGGCACCCAGTGGCGAGGTATCAGGAACGTTGCCAGATTGAACAGATCCACAAACACTTTGTAGCGGTCACTAAAGGGAAAGAAAATAAATGATCAAAAACTAACTCATGCTCTCTCACAATATAATTGTGCATCTGTTACAACTGAAGAACAAAAGATAAATTAAATTGCTGCCAAGATGAAATTGACACAGAATTGAGAAATTGTCTGCGCTCCTTCAAATGAACTTTAAGTGTAGTTTGTGCATGTCAGGGAGAAGTGACCATATGACAGGTTAATTTAGATAAGCGCAGAGTAGCAGTGTCCTGTCCTTATCTAAATTAACTTTGAAGTGTTTAAGATACTGGCTGTGTAAAGTGTTTAATCAGTGGGTTAAAGTTGATAGCATACAATACCTGACAGTAGATCTCAGGTAGTGGTAGCCAGATGAACCCCCTGTGCCGGCTTTGCTGCCAATCATGCGATGCACCATGCATACATGATTGTCTAAAACAAAAGGCAGAAATATCCTCTGTGATATGAGCAATGTTTTGCCTCTGCATGTTTCATTTGAGCTGTAAATTGTTTGGACAGAAGTGAAACATAGGAGAATAGAACAGATTTCATGGGAATAGGTTGCTGGATTGATCAGTAGGAGTAGAGAATGTTATAAGATTCTTCAGCCTCTGAGGTCCTGACCTAACTTTAGCTCTGTAAACTCCCTTGTTAGTCCAGCTCTGCCTTTGGGCGAAATAAGAAAGTGTTTGGTTCTAGTAGACTTATGCTTTTTTTCCCTGCACATTTTTCTGTTCTTTCTCAGTGCTGAGCATATGCAGCGAGCAGACGGAGATGCTGCAGTAACTTACATCGCCATTTTGTCATGAGGGTGTCAATATCCATGAGGGATGTGAGGAGCTGGAAAGGGACCTGGAACCTCGGCTCTTCCCTAGAAGGTAGAAGATTATAGTATATACTGTTAGGACTGTAAATTATGAGAGTTTCTGGATGGTGCTTATAGAAGTGCCTGAAACGTGATTATGACCTGCTCAATGCACACACAATGACTGTCACATGAGTGTTAACAAGCCTGTAGCATTAATGAGTTACATGTGATATTATGTCACTGGAAAATAACGGTGAAAGAATGCTGTAAAAAGCACACACCTGTAGAAGTAGATCATCAGGGCACCTTGGAGAGCCTTGTAAGAGATCCGCCTCTCACCTGTTCAGCAAAATGGAAAATATATTACCTTTAAAGTTCAACTATGTGTTGAACTTGATTTTTCCATTTTTAAAAAGCTCACCTTTGCTCAGTAGGTGTTCGTGGCGCTTTATATCAAACAGAGAAGTGAACACCTCTTTCTGTTTGACCAGCTCAGCCATCATTTCCTCCTTCTCCTCAGAATCTGCCATTGTCTTAAAAAAAACAAAAAAAACAGCAACCCGTAAATAAAAATTCAGTCTGTCAGTCACGTTTGCACTCCAGGGACAGCAAAGATTTTTTTTTTCTCTCAAAGCAGGACTCATCTCTTACCTCGATTTTCTCCTTCTCCTGATTCAGCCCATCAAATATATTGATTTCCAGCCTTTCCCAGAAATTGAATCCATCCGCCTCCAAGCCAGGAGTTCTCTCCAGCCACTCCTGAGAAGAACAGCCGAGGGTTTTATCACATTTATACCCTGGTAGGTAGCAGATGGGCTCATCCAGAACAAGTTAAAAAAACAGAATGTTGACAAAAAGTACAGAGATACTAAATACTCTTGATTAAAGGGATAGTTCAGATTTTGGAGTGGGGTCATATGAGGTTTTTATCCAGAGTCAGTGTGTTACCCACAGTAGATGACAGTCTGAATGCCCCAAGTTAGGAGAAGCAACAGGCGTACTGACACATAAGCTAAGCAATACACTGCTTTTGATGGGGATGGCAGCACCGAAAGGTCCCCCAAATAAAAATCAATATCAGTTTAAGTGTAGCCTATATTTAGAACACTACCACCCTTTCACCTTGCCTTCAGACAGCTCTGCCCAACAGGGACATCAATGCTCTCTTCAAAGCCACCAGACTCCTTTGACAAAACCAGTCATTTTACCTCACAGAACACTGGAGTTTCTGGTCCACCGCTGCGCCGATCGGTTTCCTGTGACTTTGTGGACCTGAACTAATGATTTAAAGCACCAAAGTCACACAGTAACACAAACAAACTAACTGATATAGGCAGCAGAAGTTCACCAACTCTCAAGTTGTTCCAGGTAAAATTACAGTTTTTGTTAAAGGACTATGGTGGCTTTGAAGAGATCCAAATGTAAAACTACTTTGTACGACCCCACTTCAATAAATCCAAACTATCCCTTTAAGTTTGAATACTGATGATCGTGTGCAGGTGTTTGGCAGCTGTAAGACATTACCTCGACGAGTTTTAGGAGTGTTGGCTCCTGTTCAGTGGCGAGCAGCATCTCACTTTCATGACCCTTGAAATTGTCCCTGTAATGACGTCTGTTGTATGGAACCCTCAGGTTGTCCGGGACTCCGATTTTGTTCTCCAAGATCCTAAACTGAAGGCTTTGGAACCCGGAGGCTGGAGCCAGGTATTCCCTACACACAAACACACACGTAAGCATACATAAACACGACACACAGAGTGCACCACCATGACGGAGTGCATCTTATGAATATTTTAGACACGCAGAAAAGGCCGGAGGTTATTTATAAACTAACCTGAAGTCAAAAAAGTCCAGCGCTGTCATTGTCTCCAAAACGGCAAACTGGTCAACCAGCAGTCTGAAAATCATCACAATCCTGTGGATGCGAGTGTTGACTTTGAGCATATTGCGCTCGTCCCTGACCTGAAGGAAAAGTAAAATATTTAAGGAGATAATTAATAACCACAGTAAACCTTGTAAGCACGCATCCTGACACAGGAAAACAAAATTACTGAAATAATTAGCGTTTTGATTCTTTCTATCATTATTTCATCAACCTAATGTGGGTCTCTTCCAGGGAGAAGAGTCATAAATTAAAACTGCTGCAATCATTTTAATTTAGAACATCAGCATGTTTTACTCTCCAGTTCTTTCAAATTGTTATTTAATATTTCATATTTTGAGCAGCATTTCATCTTCACATAATTTGCTTCTGTGCTTCGGAATCATATCTAACTCACATTACTCAGATACAATACATGTTTCTGTGTTTGATTCATGCCAGTTTACCTTCCCGTCTTCGTTAACAAGAAAAATCATATCACGTTTGAAAGAAATGAGACTTACGTGTCCACTGATGAAGACATGACGCACTGAATCAAGCTCAAACAAGATCTGTTTGAACCACAGTTCATAGGCTGAAAAAAGAGAAATAAATGTTTAAATATAATATTACAAGGTCAGTGAACAGTCAGGGCCCCAAAAAATCTATTAGCAGATTAAAATATAAAATCCTTTTATTCTAGTTTAGTGAAAAGGCATTACTGACATTAAATTCACCAAATCAAAAAATGACTAACTACATCATTAAAACAACTACTTTTCACTATTTTTGAGAGACAAGTGGAGAAAAAGGCTCGAGAACACTACAAAGCCAGTTTTACCTTGATGGGTGACAATGAAGAGGTGTTCATCATGGATCTTATTACCCTTCAATTCACTCTGCAGCACCTGGGCTGAGACTATTTTGTCGAGCTGAGAGATGAAAAGAAATGAAGCCACTTTACTTGAGAGCACAAAAACAGATCCAAATCCCAGCACTTGTATTTCTTTTCAGAAACAGCCAGGCATAAATACTGTACATATGTGATGTGGTGTTTTCTATACCTGCAGGTAGTCTCCATAGATGATTCCTCCTTTACTGGCCTTATTAACCCCTTCCTGAGAGGCATCCTCCTCTTCCTCTGTCTGGGGAGGCTTGTTTTTGAATAACCTGCGGTGCAAATGGAGAAAACATTCTGTTACTTGATGTTTTCCCATCATCGGGATTAGTAATGAACTGTCAGCGGGTTGCATTTAATGGAATTAGAAAAAATAGCATAAAAAAGGGATTAGAGATCCTTTAGAGCCCTATTTCAGTTGCAGTGATAATTTCAACGTACAAATGCCTCTTCTCAAAGTACGGACATCCACTCATGACGTGTCCAAATCAGTTGCAGCAAAGATGTGTTCTTCTTCCTCGACTATTATTTACTAAAATTGTCCTCACCACAATCCAGATTTTTAAAGACTCACCTCATCCAATCACTCATGAGGATGCAGTCACCATCCGGCCCGCCTCTATTTGCCTCATAGAGCTGTTGTTTACCTTGAGCCAAGACCACCTTGTGGACTTTGTTTGACCTGCTAAAAGAACAGTCACAGGACCCTTTTCAAATGAGTAAATACAGATACTAAAAACATTTAACGTTTATTCAAATAATAGCAATATCACGGTCCATTTTAAATGTGTAATTACCGCTCAAGGCTCTTACACTAACAGAATAAAAAGCGTATTCAGGGAACCTTCCCTGTGGCATTGCTGTCTGGGTCATAGGGCATCTCCAGTGTTTACTCTCCAGAATTTTCTGTATATTTCTGTAAGAGACACACGGATAAAACACAAATAGTGAACTTGGTTAGAGATCTTGCGTATATTTACTGGCATCACAGAGTTGATGTCCTGGTTGGCAAACATGGTCCCTAATTCTCTTTCTGCCTTTTTTTTTATTATTTGGTCATGACATTTTAATGTTTAGAATAGGAAGAACATGGAGAAATCTATTTAAAGAAAAGTAGCATGTTTGAAAACACACAAAAGTAGTTTGATTTATGCTTGATATTGAATATAAATATATATGTACGTGTATATATATATATATAATAAAAACATGCCCTTAATTTATTCTGCAGTGCAAATAGAAATTGACTTCTGTTAAAGCTTACTATGCCGACATTATTAGACTTTTTCATCCAAGAAATTCCTCCTTTCACCAGTCTTTCACCACTGGAAAATCATAAACACTGTGTCATGATGTAAGCTCTCTTAGAATCGATGCTAGTTCATTGAACTCATCTGTAAATATTTGTAATTTGGTTAATATTTAATTCACCGCGTCGAAGATCATTGGGGATGTGTGCCTCCAAGGTCACTGAGAGAGTGCGGTCCGTACATAATGTTAAAGAACATACACGAGTTTGTGTTTGTGTCTCTTCCTGAAAATCAAATGTATTAACGGTCAGAGCTCAAAACTCGTGACCATCCAAAGCTCACAGATGTTGATCCTGTTCAGCCTTATGATACTGATGTTGTAATATTTGTTTCCTTTCACTCTCGGCTCGATTGGTTAAAAGTAATTGTAGACTTTTTTCCTCCCCGCCACCCGAACCACACCACAACAACACACTGTCAATCGCATCGAGCAAATACTTTTTGAACAACGGTTAACCCAGTTTCATCAGTCTAAGACTTCGAATCCTCAATCCACTCTCTCTAAATCTCTCCAAGATCATTAGCGCCCTTGTTTTTCACCCACACTCTTTGTAGACTTCTCAAGTAAAGTCCCAACAGCCTGTGCAACTGTCCTCAGAAGATCAGAGGGATGATAACAAGCAGCTATTTCTGAATTGGGACATGGTACAAGCCTAGCAATATAAGGCAGCAGTCTGAACAAGAAGAGCAGAAGCAGCCCCCAAATGCTTTGTTCTCGTTCCTTTTTAACTGGGATGAATGGGAAGTGAGGGAGAGAGGGGGTACAGGGGATGAGATGCTTGAGACGAGACGAGACCATCAGTGTAAATCTTCGAAGCTTTAACAGACCTGTCCATCTCGCCGATAGGACGCACGTGTCATTACGTATTATCTTCAAGGTCGGAGTGAGTCACTGATTAAAAGAAAGCAGGGACATGACCTGTTTTTGCCTGACTGCCGTGTAAAAAAACCCTCAATAAAAGTTAAACTGTTTTCGTCTCTAAATGCCCTTTTCGCCTTGAACTCTGCAGCTCTTCTGTAGTTGTGTTTGACAAATGTCAGCACGGCCATCGGCTATTCACCTCTGCATCCGCTTCAATTTAAGACTTTTAGTGCTCTCAAGCTTGAACAATAATTACCTTCTAAACATAATCAATGTAATGTCAAAAACAGCAGAAAATATAGTACATGGTAATAGAAAGTAACAAAGTAAGATCTGACTCTTAATGGCTGAGCTCCAACCACTCTACTCGCAATACCTATTACAGAGGAGATTATTCCAAACTGTAATTCACTGTTTTTTAATAAGTATTATGATCTTGACATAACTTAATTAACTCAATGTTCTCATCATTATATAATTAGATGTCGAGATTAAAATGTTTCAGGATTCGGATGCTCATATATAATTGCCAGATATCAGATATAATCAAAGAAAATCGTTTATGCAGTGTAAACACACTTTAATTACCTTGCCTCTTACATCATTTTGGTACATAACCTTTACAGTTACTTATTTTCAGCAAGTTGCACTCAGAATGAGAATGGAGTGTAATGACAATAATTGAGTAGATAAAGGGAAATCAGCCAGAGATATTATACGTTTGCTCTGGAGTCATTATGTTGTAGACTAACCATTAATCTACATTATGGCAATATTATAGAAACATTACAGCGAGTTATTGAGTTTAGTCATAAAAGGGGAGCTATTATACTATTATGTGGAAATATTTCTGTTTTGTTTGCGGCAACTTAACTTATAATAACTTGATGTCAAAGTGAGTGGCAGCATAAGTGGTAGAGATTGCTTTATGTCTGCAGTTAATAGATGATAACTATATCAGAATGTTTATATATATATATCTGAAGATTGTTATTGTGTCCACAGAAAACAGATTATGTCAAGGCTCAGAACAAAGCGTGTTATGTCCAGATCCTAATGTTGTTTTTCTGAAATCATAAGAAAACAAAGCCTGTTGGCCCTTCTTGCCCTGTCTGTAGTTCAAATATTGCCTTTGTGTTTGCAGAAAATTTCAGCTTATTTCTGGCTTTTTGGCACTTTTTTTTCTTTGGCACAATTCCCAGATACAAATAGTTTTCTTTGTCTTTTCTTTGTTGAAAATGTACACTAAATGATTTTCTGTAGGAGGCAGAATTTCACAGAACTACAAGGTCACAAGTGCAGGTGCTGGAATTAATATAGTACTATGATATAGCCTCACCATTGTGTCTTTATAATTTATGCAATCAAACAGAAAACGGAATATAAAATCGCTTTTGCTTTTATGAAACTGAATGCTTTGTCTTGATAATTTATTTTATCCATATTATCTGATATCTTTTGAGTCTGAGAAATTGCGTTTTCCTGCTATGAAATAGGTCAGTCTGGGTTAAACTCCTACAGTTTAATTGACACTGTATGTGCAAATAAATACTAATTCATTTGAGATGGATTTGAGATTTTTTTTTAATAACTCTTATTTAATTTGCCTCCACAGGTCCTGTTGATAGAACGAGAGAAAGTTGTTGTCAGCTGAAGGTGAGTAAAAGCAATAATACACACTATCACCTTGTCTGCATGCGGAAATCTAATAACACTGTTTGGCAGAAAACACAGGTTTAGTAAAAGTCAGAGAAGGACAAAAACACTGAGATGAGTTTTGACAGAAAAACATCGACTATTTGTTGAAATGTATACCATCAGAGAAGGGGACATCCATTCCAAATTTAAAATGTAAGATGCCCTTGGAGATGCAATCAGCAACACACTGTTTTTTATTTAGATGCTCATTAGAGAGCTCAATCTGTTGACTATTCCATGTGTTCATAATTATCTAATCATCTTGTACTTGATCGCACATTTCCAATATCGCATCAATGAGAGCTGCATGACTGCGGTAAATCCACTTTAAATTACTTTCCTTGCTCTCAGATCTACGTCACATGAGTGATTTATTTCGAGTGTAGTCCAGAATGAACCCTGCACGCTGCATGACGTCACACATGCATCATATATGATGTGTAACTTCATTGTGTCTCCAAGATGGGACACATACTCTACAAAATAATTCCATGTTGAAAGTGATTCCATATGGCTACCTCTCTGTTACGTGCATAAAAACTAGGCCCAATTGAATTATGAAACATGCATGCTCGTTTCTTTTTTTCCATTGCTCTGATGTGGTTATTGCGTGATGCATTCGTGTCTTTGATGTTCTTGCAAAGTCGTACCATCTCTTTTATATAAGCCTTTGAAGTCGGTCTAGTTGCACTGCGTTGTGATATGCCGCACTGTTGCTTTGGCACTGCCTACTGTGGTCACAGTGTGATACTGCAGCAGTACTGTGGATCATGTTAATATTAGTGGTTTATCTATTCTATTTGATGTCTCTTTAAATTAACCTGGAGTATCCAGAGTGATTTTAGGTGTTTTTGCACAGCATGCGGTGCCCTGATCTAGAATTTGAATGGATTATTTGAAGTTGAAGCTCAAAGCAGCAATATTTTCCGACCTCTCTGAAAGCACAGGGAAGGCTGCTGTTCTAACAAGTGGACTGCTACATGATACGTACATTAAACAGTCAGCTGGAGAACTGGATGGCTTTTTGAACAATGCACTATGTACCACTAGGGAGCATCAGAGGACTTTTAAGAGAATGAAAGATTTGAATGCTTCATATTTGGCTGAGCTGGGTTCGTATTTGAAGATTTTTCAGCAGGGTTTTGGTGGGGTTTGAAACTCTTTGTATGGATATATCAAAACAAATGGGGGTTCGTATAAGTTCACTGTAATTTCACTGTGAAGGAACAATAGACAATAGCTCACAGGGGAACTTAAATAAGACATTTCATTATCGGTTGGTGGTGTAGGGGGGTGGCAGACCCTGAGGGAACCTGATAAAAACTTTGAAGGCATGTATTTCAGATTCAGGCGAGCAGCATTCAAAGAGATGTAGCTTTGTTGAGCTGTATATGTCATAAAACACTGTTACGTTCCTGAAACCATGTAAAGAATCTGTGGGATGTTGGAGCAGCAGGAGGGAGGTCAAAAACAACATCAACAACAGGCTTTGAACAAAGAATGTTCTGCACCCATTTGGTTTGCAATGCTGTTTGAAGTTTACCATGAAAAAGAAATCACTTTCATATGGAGTTGTTTTTTAGAATTATGAATTCCATCATCAGAACTCCTCTGTGCTTTGAAGCATAACACTGAGCGCTGGGAAAGCTGATCACAACCCATATGTAATTTAAAAAAATGTAGCAAATGTTCACCCATAGACTTAAAATCCTTTTTGGTTTTTGATGCTGACTGAGTAGACAGTTTTAGGCAACTGTCTTCATTTCAGGTTAGTTACACTCA
Source organism: Serranus cabrilla (assembly GCA_903364295.1). Lineage (NCBI taxonomy): Eukaryota > Metazoa > Chordata > Actinopteri > Perciformes > Serranidae > Serranus > Serranus cabrilla. Next base: position 22,726 of record CAFUXE010000820.1, on the reverse strand, counting down.
AAATCTCTTCAGCTAAAATTTACACACTTCAGTTCAGAACAGCTTCAAGCAGCTGACTTCAAATTAGTGCTGCATTTGTCTTCTTTGGCTTGAGCTCAGAAGATGTATTTTTAATTATTAGTAAAGTAATTTGTGATTATGATTTTTTTGAATACTGAGGCCATGCATACTACGTGGAAAAGACTTTAAGCATCGTTGATATCCAAATTAGTGTCGAAGTAACCCGCCAGCTAATACCACATTTTCATTCCAACAACAAAAAGGCAGAACTTGTCGCAATTGTTAAAAAAAAACAGCACACCAAAAAGAACCCCAATATCATTTTTAATCCATGAGTGCATTTAACATTCAAAAAAAGTATACCTACCGAGAACATGGATGTGATCTATATTTGGATCCACTGTAACCTTGTTTATGTGAGATGGGTTCATGAAATATTTGTGTTGATGAAATATTCATTGGACAGGAAGCCAGGTCAGAAGGCATTATGCCCAATAAACATTAAATTTAGTGGAAATAATAGTTGACGGCATGTTATAGATACATCACCACTTGTAAATACTTGTCACTACATGCACAGGTTTCTGTTAATTACTTAAACAGAGCATTGTGAAGAAGCCCCACATAGCCATATTAGGAGGAACGTAACTTAAAAAAAAATGCTTGTCTGAAAAATCAAAGAAAAAAAAATCTAAATCAGCTGGACTTTATTGTCATGTATAAACACAACATAAATTACTGTTAATATGACTAATACAGACATTTATTCAGTTTCTTAAAAAAAACGCCATAAAACTCTTGCATAATTTACAAAACATGGTGTCCCTGTGCTATCCAAGACACGTGTGTCTTTTCTCCCCAACAGAGTTCTCATACCTTTACTGTCCTTTTTTCACAATGAATATTGGGTATTTAAACATGGAAACGTTTCTTTTTTCTGTTTAAAAGCTTCTCAAAGAGAATAAGACATTTTGATGTTTTTTATGTTTACAGTGCTGAATCTTGTATACATAGTGGTTGTTTGTGTGAGGATAGGATCTCTAACGTCAGAAGTCTCTGGTTTTAAAAACAAACATTTGCTCAAGGACACTGCTTGCTCTCGGAGTGTGAGCTCTCGAGTCTCGTACTTCTAGAGAAGTGCAGATATGCATAATGTAAACATTTCCGTTGCTCTTATAATACTTTCTGTTGTTGAGCCAGACTTTTCTTGATGAACTTTAAGAAAAAAAACAAAACATAAAACACCTAAATTAGCTCACTGTTTCCCCAAAGACACCGCTGTTCCTCTGCTTCAGAGTCCAGAGTCCAAAAGGCTTGTGCAACAGAGGAACTGACCTGTAATTGCCATGTTAAGGCTTGGTGTAGTTATACATTTACTCTGTAGTCCCTAGGTCACAATGCACAGCATTGCTTTTGACCCCTCGTTTTTTTTCTCTTTTCTTTTTTTAACAAAAACACACGACACTCAGGGTACATAGCAGCAACCTTTAGTTGCTTTTCATTTAGTCAGCTAGTGTGTCTCTACCAAAACTAAGTCTCTTTGGCAGAAAATGCACCTCGTATTGTTACCTCTTCCCGATTTCACTTTGCCGAAGAAAGTGGATGTTATTAGCGCTGTCCGCTAATTCTGGGTACTGCTCAATGGAGAGCACATAGTACCCGTCGTACCCCAAAACCTTTCCACTACTCAGAAGCTGCCTCTTCTCCCCCTCTGTCCAGGGACGGACCCCTTCCTCGCCGTCTCGCACTCGCTGCTGTTCTCTCGCCCACGCACCTGCGAGGGCACGCTGACGGGCGAGCTCAACAACCCGCGCTTTCTCCTCATCCACTGTGGATCCATAGCGAATATGAAGAGCTAGAGCTCCGGCACGAATCTCCACATCTGCGAAACGGCGAGTCCGACTATCCATGACTGTGGTGGACTGGGAAACCGTCACGTTGACGCCATTCTCCAGAGTCTTGTGTCCACTCGTGAGGTGCAATGCAGCAAGGTCGCCGTCTGGAAGGCCTGGCTTGACGAAGTAGTGAGTGTCCCGCCCTTCTATAGTGAAGTGCAGGTCTTCCAAATAGAAAGCGTTGTTGAGGATTGTTGCAACCTTGATGCAGTCCTCACTGGCAACGTTGAGTGTGTGAGTGTGAACACTGCCCTTGTAGATAGCAAACATAACGGCTCTTCCGATGGGAGACATTGCCGCTGAGAACCACAGCCAAGACTTTTCACCTCTGCGACCTCGAGTGAGATGGACCTCTGGCAGCCGCTCGAATGACAGGAGAGAATGCGCTTGTCTGGTTACTTCCTGCTGGACCCCAGAGATAGACTGTAGGAAAAGTGCAGTGAAACGTTAACGCCTGAACATGGCAGAACCTGACTCTCCAGGCCATTTAGAACCAGCTACTGCTCTGCTTCAGAGAGTTTCTCATCCACGTCTAAGATAATGGTCTTTTCAAGCTGTGTTCTCAAGCCAAAAGTAGATAAATCCCCCATGACAATTTTACAGCAATACTTTTTTTGTTAAGGCCTTAAACCAAAGAAGCCTAGCATAAATAGCTTCAGGACTGTTTAAACAGCAGCAACAGAAAAATATTAAACAGAAAGTTAGACGGTATTAAAATGTGTTCAAGTGGTAACTACAACAATACAGAAGAAAGTACAATTTGTGCTTATTATGCGTAATATTATGCAAATATGGCCCAATTAAAATTGATATTCTATGAAATGCATAGCAATCCAATTAAGAGATGGCAGCTTCAAAATAATGACGTTAGAGAAAAACAATGGAAAACATTAAACATCCAATTGTCTGTTGGCGTGAGGAGTATAGAAGTTGTTTATTTTGTGTCCGATATGCATGAGTAATATTAATAATTTTACCCACCGGCAGATCATCCCAGCGCTGACTCTTCCTCAGTTCATAAGACGGCATGCTGAGATCAAACTTTGGGACTGGGAACCCAGGAATGGTGTTGTGAAGATGAAAGCCAAACGTTACAAGCCAGCTGTTCACATCTGTGCAAGAAAAAGAAATTTGGCTCTTGGTGAGTTAAAACCTGAATACCTGTAGACTTCACAATGTATGTTTATTATAGAGCTTTTTTTTTAACAAAACTTTTATATGGCATTAAGAAAAAAAATTAAGACATTTTCTTTTATCAGTGAGGAATTATGTGACTAGTTTGAGACGTTACTTAAATGCTTAAACTTAGTAACACTGTATATATATATATATTTTTTTTTTAAGTTTTAAGCTTCCACTATTAAACTGAATATATTCAAGCTAATGGTCAGATAAATAAAAAAACAAGATTAAGTTATAATTAAATTATAAATTATAATTGCCATTTCATAGAGAAATGCTTTGCAGAAAAATCAATTGTGAGAATAATCAGTTTTATAGTTTTAGCCTTAATAACCATCCATAGAAATATCTCTTACCTGCAACATATTCTCTCACTTCATGGACTTTACTGATGGGGTTGTTGTTTCTGAACATGTATAAGTTGAAAGGCGCTGGCTCTTTGCCAACTTTTTGCCAGGTAGAGACATCCGGAACAGTCCACCTTCCAGACATTATATCATAATCCTGCTCCCCGAAGTGCAGTAGTTTGGTCAGGGGTTCATACAGTCCTCCGTGAAACCCGAGCACAAGCTGGAAGTCTGGGTTTGAGTCAAAGTAGACCTCACCGTACGCTGTGTACTGGAGTTGTTTGACCAGGAGGCCATTGCTGGTGAAGACAGCCAGAGGCGTGCCAGTGTTATCACAGGCAATGTAGAACTCCTCCCCGCTGCTGATCTCCATAGCAAACAGGTGGCCCTGGAGGTCATAGTAGAGTGAGGTGATCTCTGAACTGGAGTGGTTGTACACATGTGTAATCCTGGCCGGGTAGCTCAGATCTGCGTAGAAGTATTGCAGGTGCTGGCCCAAGCTGGTCTTTGTGGACACTCTGCGTCCAAGTCCATCATAGCGATACTGAATGGTCCAGCCGCTGCTCTTGCTGTAGACCCGCACCAAGAGTCCTTTGGAGTTGTACTCAAAGATTTCCGCTCCCCTCTGACGGAGGAAACCATCTTCATCCATCCTGTATTGGATATCGCCGAGGCGGGTGATGCGGTCCCTCAGGTCATAGCGCAGAGGAAGAAGTCTGGCACTGTTTCCTGCATTCAGTAGGTGCAGATTTCCATTCAGGTCGTATGTATAGCGCCACATCACTTTCTCGTTCAGGTACACAGTCTGGAGTTGGCCGTCCACGTCATACTCGTAGCTGTACTTGGTGGTGTTGGCAAAGGGGCCGATCTTAATCTCTCTCTTGGTGACTCGCCCCACGTCGTCGTACTGGAAAGTGATCCAGTACATGAGTGAGCGGAATATCTCATACTGGATCTCCTTGATGCGTCCATGTGCATCGAAGTGCTTGGTGTAGGTCATGACTGCAGTGGATATGATCTGATTTATATCGTAGTAGATCACCCCAAACTTCCCGAACTGTTCAATCTTTCCTGAGATGTCATCAAACTGGTACAGATCGATGGGAAGTGGTGTTTCGTTGATGACGCCTTGCACGCTGGTGACACGCAGGCTGCTGTCATAGGTGTAGTCAAAGCGTGCATTGACCATGCCGTCCTCACTGAAGCGGAAAATCTGCCGGTCCACCAATGGACCCACTTGGCGATAACGGATGGAGCAGATGAATCCTTCGTTCTGCAGGTTGACGGTCTTGAGCACTCCTGCCGTCTCGTCATAGGTGAAGCTGACCCTCGTGCTGTCATACAGGATTTCTGACAGTTTGTTCTGCCGGCGGTACCTGTACAGGATCCTACGGCCTGTGCCAAGGTGAGCCACTCTCAATAGCTGGCCGTCTTCGCTGTAATCCACAGCCACTGAGGCGTTGCTTTCTGGGGGGTGATAAAGGTTCCTGTAGTAGCCCACTGAGCGGATGGTCTGCATGGTGTAGCGGGCTACGCTTGGCATCGTGACAGCAGAAAGCCGGTCCAGAGAGTCGAAATCAAATATGTACTGCCGTTGACTGTGGAGCAGGAGCACCATGGACTAAAGGGAAGAGAGCAAAAAAAAAGCAGGTGATTTCTTGAGTTGCATAATATTTATACATAATATATGTGTAATGCCAGGCATTGGGAGTGCAGACAAAGTGAGCAGAAATTTCCTGTTTGAGAAAGGGAGAAACAGGGTTTATTAAAAATGCACTAGATAGCATTTAATATCACTGTTGTGAGACAGCAGCTACCAGTTGTGCTGCCCATAATATTTCAATGCAGAATGCACAGCTGGAGGACCAAAGTTGTACTTGGACATTTATATATGGATGTTAAATACTACATGGAGCTTCTGTTTCAAAAACAATGCCTAAGAGCACTTGTGTAGAAGACAGTTTTTTCTTTTTGCAACTAATTTGAAGTATTAAACATGAAAAAACAAAACAAAATAAAAGGTTTGAAATAGCGCTCTAAGTTGGACCAAATTTTGGTGAGAAAGAACTGGCTCTGCCTTTAATGATGTCTAGTAATCATCATAGACAAGTATGCAACCTCAGCAATCTTTTCTCCTATTACCCACAGAGACTAGTTTAATTAATTTACAGTGTATGCAGTTTGGACTGTCGTCTGCCATCTAAAGGTTTACCACCCTTGCTGTTAAAATGTCATGCCCAGTCATCCGTTGTGACATAGAGGTTCCCTGTGCTCCCTGAGCTCTCTGTGTTCCTTATGTCAGTGTGTTGACATGGCCTTTCCA
>CAFUXE010000819.1:56764-81519 GCA_903364295.1 Serranus cabrilla | reverse complement strand
AGACAGACAGACAGACAGACAGACAGACAGACAGACACAAGTCATTTTTCCTCCTGCAGCTTCCACATGCACAGCGGCGACACCAGTGTGTTTGAAACACCCAGTGCAGGCAACAGAGAGAGGGAGTTGCCTACGTGCAGAGGTCAGGCAGGCAGGCAGTGCAGAGGGGAAGCCGGTGGATGTTTTTAAGAGTTTGCTTATCTGACACTGACAACAGGATGAGAAGCTGAGCGAGAGGGAGCAGAGAGGGGAGAAAAACATGGAGAGAGCAGCATTACCTACAGCCCATTTACATAGGAGACATAGAAGAGACACAAACTGGTTACCTTGAAAGAGGTAAAGACAGAGAAATAGTCCAATTTAATCATTCTGTCCAAAGGAGCGGGAGCGAGAGCCGAGGGATCGTAACACTGGAGCTCAAGGATAAACCATGGACTCTGCATACATCCCACCACACCTGGACGTGAGTACTACATCCACACACACACACACACACACACACACACACACACACGTATGTATATATATACACACACATCTGTCTGTCTGTCAAGCCACAGGCCACAGGAACTGTGCTGCTGAAACCATTAGTCACTCTGGGGAACAACACACACACACACACTCATGCACATGCATACACTGCTGGCACACAGTGTTGCTCAATCAAAATCTTGTCCGCTGAGCAACTTGTCCAAGAATAATGCACCCATTATGAGTTCAAAGAGCATAACGTAACTCACCACCGCTGCAACATACACAGTATGAATTGGCCCTCAGTGTTAACGCTCAGCAGCTTTAATGTGAAAAGCAGAGGTGTGTTTTTGTTCTGTATTTCACATCGGCTCAGCTGTCAGACACGACGGAGAGCAGTCTCCGAGCTTTCAGCAGTCACGGGTTAGATATGTCAGTGTTTCCATTGATGCTTGTGCAGTGTTGTGCCTCAGCGGGGCCTCCTGTTAACCACAATGCACATGTGACATTGAGACCGCCGGGCATCCCAGGCCGGGACAAAAGAGGAGACACTGAGGTGGAAAAAAGGAGCATGAGGACGAAAGTTGTGACTACAAAGTGTGTGAGTTGTGTAAATGTGATACCTGATCAGTGAGGAGAAGCAGCAGGTCTACTGCTCTCCTGAATGACACTGTACTGGACGTCTAAATCTATTTATTTCTCACATTTTTACAGCCCAGCACCTCCACAGTCCTACATCTTGGCACGTGTTTCTGCGTACGTTAGTGCTTACTCTGCCTGGCAGTTCGCATGTGTTAAAACCGTGTACTCTTCTTAGCATGTTCATATGTGTGTGCGTCTGGGTCATTAGCTCGCTAATCGGTCCAGCTGGGATGAATTAGAGAGCCGCTCTAATAGAGTCCAATAAAACCACACAGCAGCCTACCTGGAATATTGTTGTAATGATTTCATCTGTTACGCCTCAGAGAGCAGAACCACGACTTTACTACAGCAACTGTAACTCATTTTTTCACCCCGCCCCCCAAATTATATATTAACTCCACAGCTTAAAGTCGTGCATTAATGACTAGTTGAGCGTGAGGCGCATTGTGAAGTCATAACCTCACAGTTAAGTACACAGACGATAGCGTGCATGCTCATTTTTTATGGCACAGCTGCAAATGGAAAAAGAGCAGCAGCGAATACAGATATATGGTCAAACATGTTCTCAGGTGTGTGCATGTACACTGTTCATCTCATTTGGGCTCGTCTGACGTGACATATTTGCAAGTATTTGAGTAAGCTCAGAGAGAGAAAATTAACCCTGTGGCATGTGCGCTGCATGTATCATGTTCTGAAAGAATGAGACGGCAGCATAGAAAAATGAGAGCTGAAAGGAGGGGGGGGGTCAGGGAGAATGAGAGGAGGAATTTGGGAAAAGAAACACGGGAAGAACAACAGGAAGGGAAAGTTGAGGGACCAGGCGTAACATGAAGACAGCGGCGGTGGATAAATCAGCCGGCTGCGGTGACACTCCGGCCCTCTGGCCCGGCAACAGTGCGCCGCACTCTTCCGCAAAAACACCATTCATTTAGGGACTAGGAAAAAAGAGCAACATTAATGGGAAAAGAGGGAAGGGAGAGAAGGAATTGCAAGGTGATGCAGAGAAGCACAAAAACAGATATTGTTCCCAAAAAAAAAGAGCAAGAGAAAGACAGAAAAATATGTCAGAGAGGGAAATTTATTGGAAGAATTAAGGAGTAAACAGAAAAAAGAAAAGCAGTTGCATATTGTATGACAGTATAGAGCACAAAGCAAAAGGACAAAGTTCAAAGAATGCAGAGAGGAAGGAGGAAGGGGAAAGGCATCAGAGTGTGAAATAAACAGATAAAAAGAGAGGCAGGGAGACAGACACACGACAAAAGCAGGAGTTAGGAACGGACGTCAGAGGTCAGAGGTTTTAATCAGTGAGTTCAGAGCGACCCGGGCCGGGCCGGCGACAACACTCGTCTGCCGCGCGCCAGGGTCACGCCACTGTCTGCTCGGGGGGTCAGGGCACATCTAATATGTCTAATAGGCTGAGCTGCATGCACACAGGGACAAGGTGCTGCTGCTGCTGAGGCCCCAATCCTTCATCTCACCCCATCATGGAGGGATGAAGGATTGGGGCCCTCAGGAACATTTGATTAGTCCTGCAGGAGAGAGAAAGAATACAAAGTGTAGAGTGAGGCCGGGTTAGCCAGATATAAAAGCAGGAACTGGTGGGGGTGTAATCATGAAAATGTCTCCATCTAACTGGAATGAGTCGACATCAGGATGCACATGACACATAAAGATGCTAAATTAATCCTGGATCCTCTTTGCAAGTTTTAAATTAGATGGAACCAGTCATAACACAGACACCCAGGGAGAGTGGAGAGGCTGTATGTATGTCAGAGAGATGTAGGGCGAGCGAGCCTTCGCTCCGTCCCTCTTTTTGCTCGGTTTCTCTGCCTCACGCAGGCCGTGACACACCCTGTTGTGTGACTGAACCTTTGAACCTCAGAGTCACCTGGGTGGTTTTGTATGTGCGGAAAGTACAGGAGAGAGGTGGTGTTGTTGTCCTTAATCTGCTTTACAAGCCTCCACAGTATATGGGAGAGGCCGTCCAGCAGAGTGTCTAATCTGTAATTGTCCTCTGCTTCGTTGCCTCAGGTGAAACAGCCCTGGGTGGGGCCGCAGCAGTTTAATGGATAGCCAGCAACAATCCCACGCTTGGAGGTGGCTTATTTTCCCAGGCCTGCACTTTGAACCACGTACCACACGAACAACACACAATGCTTTAAAAATATACACACCTTCACACCTGTGACCTCCTTTTAACCCGTTTTCTGACAGTGTGGCAAGATTAGCGGTCATTACAGTGTCATTATGTGTTCACTCGGCCATAAACTCCTCTGTTATCTCGCTGTAGAGGGCTTAATCAATTCTCTGTCCCTTCGAGAGATGAGATAAGGAGATAGACCAGAGAGATATCTGAGAGCTCTGACAAGGAAAGAGATAACTGCAAACTTAAAGAGTTCTTCTTTGAGTAAGTGATAGATGCATTTTCTTCCGAAAAAGGATCATTTTTACTTAAATACTCTATTATGTCTGATTCGATTGTCTTGCCTGACTAGTCACAGGCTGTACTCCTTTTCTCTGACCCTTTATCTCCTGACCTCGACCTCTTCAGGTCAAGAGGGCCATTAGCCTGCTGGTTTCTAATCACTGGCTCCGTTATTATTAACACCTGCGCTGCAGTGTTAGACAGGTCGTCAGGGTAATTGCTTGACCCTGCGTCTGTGGTCGTGTTCCCGCAGTGAGGAAAAAGTCCTGGAGGGGACTTTAGTTAAGTTGATCACTTGTTTTGAGTCGGCTAAAAGAGGATTTTCTCTCTCAGTACAGTCAAGTTTGGTTGAAAAAGCACTGTCTGTAGTGTTTTGGTCAGTATTTTGCTTCAAGAAATGTGAATATGGAGTGAATGAAGCAGGTGTTTGTGTGAATGTGTGAAGAAGGGGAGGTCATAATATCAATCTATCAACACCACAGCTGGTGAAAGTGCAGATACAACTTGTACAGAAGTGGGATTATTAAATTCACTAATAGAGGTTAAAGACATGCAACATGCAACGAAACCTTGAATATTTGAGCATATTTTTTTTTATTAAAGACAGATTCATTGAGCAAGGATGGATGGCCAGAAGGCATTATCATTGCATGCACAGCTACATTGTAATGTATTTTTTCAGTCCCAGACTATTGTCATTATGAGCTCTGTAATCTGCTTTTCTGCAGAAAAAAGTGTGAGTGATTATAAAACCACATAAAGATATCAGATCAGTGGTTATATTTGTGGCATCAGTGATTGAGCTTCACATTTTCAAAAGAGATTGAATGCTATAATTAAAGGGGAAAAAAACAACAGAAGGAAAAAGTAAAAATAAATTTTATCCGAGTTCGGATAAGCGGTTAAGGATAATGAATGAATGAGAGTGTAATAATAACAAGGCAATCAGAGATGGCAGACTTCACCCCACAGCACCCTCTGTTGGCCAGAGGATGTATATGCAGCGGACACACAGACAGACAGACACCGCTGCCCAAAACAATACTTCACTCCCACTCCGTAGGGTGAAGTCATAACAAAATGACAACAGGTCCTCTCCAGTTCCAAAGACATGCAGCTTAGCTTGAGTTGCCTGTAGGTGTGAAAGAGAGCGTGAGTGGTTGTCTGTCTCTATGTGTCAGCCCTGTGATAGACTGACATGATTGTAAAAACAAACAAACAAACAAAGACATCAATTCAGTGGTTATATTTGCGGCATCAGTGATTGAGCTTCAAATTTATTACAATGAAACAGACAAAAAGAGACAGACAATCAATTAGAGTCACCAATTAAACTTAAGCTGCTTGTCTTTGGACTGTGGGTGGGAGCCTGAGGACCCCTGGGAGAATATGCAGGGGTCAGCCCTATGTTTCACCAATTTTTTTTTTCAAATTAGGCCCTATGTTCCCACAGCCCAATGGTCCCACAGCCCTATGTTCCCACATTTCTAGGATTGTTTTTTCACAGAAGACTTTTGAAAAATTAGGCCCTAATTTAAAAAAATCTCTTAGAAATGTGGGAACATAAAGCTATGGGAACATAGGGCTGTGGGAACATAGACACGCTCCCACGGGAGGAAGCCGGAGTACCGACACGGGGAGAAGATGCAAACTCCTCACAGAAAAGCAGCGACCCTCTTGCTGTGAGGCGAGGGTGCTAACCACTACCCTACCGTGTGGCCTCCACAAAGTGCTTTACATGAGCACTTTTGCCTCACAGAAGAAGGTCGCAGCTTTGACTCTGTTTGCATGTTCCCTCCGGGTCCTCAGGCTTCGACCTGTCCAGGGTGTAGGGATGAGAATGAATAAAAGCACTGATGACAACAGCAGCTTGATCAGGCTGCAGGTTGACTGACAGTGTTGAAACAGACACTGATTGGTCAGGAGCTGGAGATTCGGGCATCTTGATGAACACGTCATAAACTGATAAAAAAAAATTAAAGTAAACATGCCCGCACAGATGCATGTCGGCAGTTTGCAAGCGCAAAATAAAATGTACACCTCTACAAAACTAAGCGACAGATACAAACACAATTGTAAACTTTACAAAATAACTATTACAGATAAGCATAAATGCCCAAGTTTAAAAGACTACATTTGCAAGTACATTATTTTTTAATTAGATAAAACTCCATACCCTTTGGCAGTCAGTCAAAAGTTACACATATTATAACCCTGATGTCTGTTGTTGTATGAGGTGATATATATGTTTTGAATAAACCAGTAATTAAAGGGTCAATTGAAGTCGGTCTGTAAATAAATAGCCTCTGTCTTCTTCACTCATGTAGCCAAAGTTAAATAAAGCAACTTAATGTTTTAATACACGTTCTCCAGTGTTTTAAAAAAAGAAGGAAAAAATGGAAAAGTTATCTGTCATGGTGACTGGCCTCTACAACTCCATTACATGTCACTGGAGTCCACCGGCTTTGATTGATGCTGCATGTCTTTCATACACAGCACTGTGATCTCTTTCACATGCAAACATGCAGCATGATTACGTTACAGATAGCGACTGTTTAATTACTTCTGCTCAGATATCCTCAGAGATATATGGGCCTTAGGGGCTGAGAAGCTCCCCATAAATTAAAGAGAAAAAACAAAGTGACGCTGTTTATACAGCCAGGAGTAACAAGCACATAACTTCATATGGATATGTCAGTAGATTTCTTGAACATGTGCCTTATGAAGGCTGAAGACTGATGAGAAACTAGTGTGTCCAGGAAGGAGAAGACATATGAATGATGTACAGAGTCCAGGAGCATCTCAGAGGAGCTATCTCTTTAGCAAATGTCATATTGTGCTTGAAAATGACGTTATAAAGCACCTTAATTACTGGAAAAAACACTGTACAACCTGCCATCACACGTTGGTTTAGATTGCTTCATCGACTCACAACTTTCTCTCTTTTCTTTTGTCTTCCCATCATCTCCCTCAGGTCCACCATGTTCCCTGCTAACCTCCTGCTCCTCATGGTCCTGCTGCTACCTCAAGCCTCGTCTGGTCGCCAGGGTGGAGACACCAGCAAGAGTGACCATGGCAGGGTGTCGCCCCCACCAGCTGGGTCCCTCCTCCTGGAGCCCAGTCTGGCTCAGACCATCCAGAACCTCCTGCTGAGCCGGCTGGGCCTGCAGGCGCAGCCCGACCCTCGGCCTGGAGTGCCGGTGCCCAGGTACCTCCTGGATCTTTACCGCTTCCACCAGCAGCAGTACCATCTGGTGGAGGACCCTTCATTTAGCTTCCCAAGCCAGCACATCCAGCAGGCTAATACCGTACGCAGCTTTCACCACAATGGTAAGGTCACCACGACATCATGACTGTATTGGATTGGATCTTAAACTATGATTCATTGTTTTTTAATTGTACATAATTGTTTCAGGGAACGAATTGTGAGTCGTATTTGAAAAATAGTCTAATTCTTCATTTTTCTGCAATTCTCAAAAAAACAACCATCGCAGTGGCAGAAGATTTTCCTGCCAATATTTGCCAAATGACAGCTCCAAATGACAGCTCCATATTTTTTACCCTCCTGCCTTTCTCTCTTTCTTTCTCCCAGAGCTTCTTGGAGACAGTCCCATAGCAGAGGGTCACAGGAGGGTGCTCATCTCCTTCAATGTCTCCTCCATCCCTCAGGATGAGAGGGTGCTCTCTGCTGAGCTCCGGCTCCTCCGCAGTGACAGAGCCTCCCTGGGTCCTGGATCCCACAGACTAAACCTATACCTCACTGAGCATCATGAGGACCCTGAGCCCAGCCTGCTGGAAACAAGGTTCCTCACCGCTGGCCTCCACAGTCATAAAGCAGGTGGTTTCTGGGAGGCTTTTAGCCTCAGTGCAGAGCTCCTCCATAAGGCCCTTTCTGGGTCTGGTAGTCTGGGCTTCCTCCTGGAGGTCAGACCTGAGAACAGCTCCACCGCACTCCCTCTCCAGAGCTTCTCCTCCATTGCAGATGAGGAGAAACACAAACAGGGACACCTGAGGGTTTGCAGATCTGTGGGTCAGGACGAGCACAGCTGGGCCCAGGAGAGACCCCTCTTAGTGACTTACAGTCATGACGGGCGTGGAGAGCCCTTAGTCAAACATGGCAGGAGGACCCCCAGTGGAGGTCAGAGGATGAGAGGGAGAAAAGGGACAAAAGAGAGAGGCAGGAGCAGCACCAAGGGCCGCAATAGAGACCAAGCCTCGGGGAGGGCCAAAAAAACAGGCTACACAGTGCCGGGCTGGGGCGGTGGGAAAGGAGCGGTCAGTTGGAGCGAACGGGGAAGGGTGAAAAGAAATGGCGGTCGTGCTGCAAAACTGAAACGCCTTTCCCGTAACAGATGCCGCCGCCATCCTCTATATGTAGATTTCAACGACGTGGGCTGGCACAAGTGGATCATTGCGCCCAGCGGCTACGATGCCTTCTTCTGCCTGGGAGAGTGTCGCTTTCCTCTGGCTGACCACATGAACTCCTCGAGCCACGCCATGGTGCAAACTCTGGTGAACTCTGTGAATGGAGCAGTGCCCCGGGCCTGCTGCGTCCCCACCTCCCTCAGCCCCATCGCCCTGCTCTACCTGGACCCTCAAGACCGAGTGGTGCTGAAGAATTACCAGGACATGGTGGTGGAGGGCTGCGGCTGCCGGTAGTGGGCTGGAGAAGTGGCCCAGAGAGAGCTAGACGTGGATGGAGGAGCATCGCGGAAATAGGAGAAAGACAGAAGCATGAAAAGGCAGATGGTGGGAAGAGGAGACTGCAGAAGCCAGCAAACTGCAAACAGACACGTTGATAGAGATAAATGTAACAGCATAAGAAGGATGAGTGGAGAGGAGGGAAATAAGAGAATACAGCTAAATCTTCATTATCAGGAGGAAGCAAAGGGGTCAGACATAGAAAGAGAGAGAAACAGAGTGAGAGAAGCAGATAAGATCTGCCACAAAACAGGATAGATGATGAGACAATAAGTCTAGAAATATGGGCAACACTGCCAGGAATTACTTTTCACTTTTCCACATTTAGCAATGATGCAGCTGTTTACACCATCAACCAACTCGTTCTCACACGAGGAGCCGGCGCTTTAACATCAGACGGTGTTTCTTCTATATCCCAGTGTTTGCAACTCTTCTCACTTCTCACACGTCTGTCTGACAGGCACATGCACATGTGTTTAGCGGCCGAAATGGTAGGAATTCAGAGTAGGCACACACTTCCAGCTCTGGAGCAGAATCCTGCAGCTTCCTGATGGACTTCCTGATGACCAACAGCATTAGCAATATGACAATGACACGAGCACGGCATCTAAACTTTGTGTGACAGTGTTGTTTCTGCAGTATTTCAACCGAGAAGTAGGGTGCATCTGTTTTTATGAATATTGACAGACTGTCGGCTCACACGCACCCCTACATCACAAGCTATTTAAAACCACAACAATAATGCTGAGGAACTATTATGCTATTGTTTGAATGTACTACTATCACTATTATTTAAAAAAAGGAGACTTTTTTTGTATATTTCTTTTGCAGACGTGAAGAAAATCCAAATGACGATTGTCTTGTGATTATACATAATTCCACTGAATGGCAATTCTAACTTAAAAGACACATTATGTATTTAAATAGCAGCAATATGGTGTATTTAATCTTGAAAATATTTAAGATACCTGCACTCAACAGAGCATACAGCATACTGAGCGCCTGCCGTCCACATGAAGTAAGTTATGGTAGCTTTGCATCCGTACAAATGTTCAGTGTATTGAATCAGCAGTCTGTGTTACTTATCATTGCACACATTTTAGTGTCCTACACATGATAGCAGACATAAGTGGTGTTGCCTTTAAAGCTCAACTAACAAGTCAATGGAAAGCTGTGTGTATTGTAGCTACTGAAGTGTGTAACAACAGGTGTCTTTGCTAGTTGTGTCTGCATGTGTCAAGAAGAAGAAAAAAAAGGAGGATTGACATTAAAACTGGGACTTTAGTGCCTTTCAAACAGGGGCTTTAAACGTGTTCTCTGCTGAGCTTAGTAATTGTTTTTCAGTGTTGCAGTGGAAACATTAAAGCATCAGCTTGTAAAATGTTTGACAATATACCTCTAATAAACAAAGCAAACAGCACAGCGGACTTTCATTTGCATAAATCATTTGATAACTTGTTTTTTTTCTATTTCTCTCTGCCAAAGTGGCCTAATGCTGTCGGATGGATTGCTACACAGAACATCATTTAAAAAAACACTTATGGTGATAGGATTACCTTCGGTTAATCAAAGTCTGCATCACCGTCGAAAGGCGAAATATAAATAATACATAGTTTTGTACTGCTAGTAAAACCTGGTGAAGAGCCTGAAAACTAAACCAAAGCAATGTCACAAACGAGGACAGAATACGACGGGCCTTTCTGGCCCATTGGCTCCATTCGAGGACAATGTTTTTAAGTTGTTGGGGTGTTTAAGACATTTTTTAAGTTATAAAAGGGAGGCCATACAGAAAAAGCTTAAGTAAGCCAATCAGAGAGAGCCTAATAAACTACCTTTGGTGGTTGGGATCCATCACCTACATAAGGATTATCACATCTATTGCATTGCACCATTGGTGTAGTGGTATCATACAAGATTCCCATTCTTGTGTCCCGGGTTCAATTTCGGGGGGGTGCAGATATTTTCGGCCGTCCGTGGCTTAGAGGTTAGAGATTCAGGACTGACAGGTTAAGGACTGAAGTGCCCTTGAGCAAGGGACCTAACCCTGCCCACCCACTGCTTCCAGGGCACAGACATGTGCTGCCCACTACTCCCAGCATGGTGTGTTCACTGGTGTGTAGAAAAGAGGATGGTTTAAATGCAGAGGTTGAATTTTCCCCCTTGTGGGACTAATAAAAGAATCCTAATATGAATTGCTTTAATCCTGTGCTAGGATTTGTGACCCCGGATAATATCTGGAGAATCCAGCTGCTGTACAAGGTAAGGGCCATTTAAAAAAGCTTCACATATGTATATTTTTCTTTAGCTTACAATGGAATTATTGCCACGCTCAGGAAGAACAAAGGGAACCAGAAGTCCCACAGTGAGCAGATGCAAACAGATTTGTTCATATGATACTGTAGCTGAGGAAGTATCTTCAAATTCGCAAATTGAACCAGCTGTGAGGTTTCAATGCGAAGGGAAATGTCTTATCTCCACTGCACATCCCTGCTGCCAAAACATGTAAACCACTGTATCACTTCACACCACCAGCCGTGAACAGTGCACACACGTGTTTCTGATTTCAGATATCACACATGGAGACAGAAAGTAAGAAATTATAGATGAAGGCAACAAGAGAGGGGAGAAAAAGTTTCCACACTTGGCTTCAGGTCAATCCTCGCTGCAGGGGTCAAACCAACTCAACGACCTCTTTACCCTCTACGTTCCCACCCCGGCTTCTGCAGCGACCACTGGTGAGTGAAGCCCACAACCAGCAGAGAGCAGTGGCAGTTCTAAGGGGAGGAAAATGGGGGGCCAGTGCTTATGTAGCATCAAGCCTGGACTGCAGTGAAGATACCAGTATTATCATATGAACCCAGAGGAACTCTAAGTAATCCAGTTGGTACCAACCGTGTCATGACGTCTACTCAGGAAGAGGGTGAAATAAAAAGGCAAAATTTGGGCGTCGGAAAAACTAAACAGGGCATTTTCAAAAGGGTCTCTTGACCTTCGACCTTTAGATATCTGAATGAAAATGGGTTTGATGGGAACTCTCTCCTTAACAGTCCACTTCATGCTGATCCTATGCAGTAATGTAATACAAATACAAACCCTGGCAGGAAGAAGTGCTGTACATGACCCATTTACATCAAACAAAGCAGCTGAAGTAACTGGGATGCTACAGACTACATCACAATGTCAACAGTCAAAAAAAAAAAAGTTCTAAGTTGGTATTCCTCTTCGAACTCAAGTCAGAATTTCAAATGTGAATCCTGAAAGTTCCCCAACATAAACGCAGCTATTTATCCTTTTTATCCCTATTATCAGTTTGAACTTTATATAGAATTTGTGCTGTAAGATTTTCTGTTACGGTGTTGTAGCTGCCGTTTCATTTCAGTTGAAATGTGCTTGATGGAAGTCTTTGTGAGCGTGAAGTACGAGCCTACTCCTGCCAGCCTTTCTGTTCTTCTCTAATCGACTTTAATTGCAGCGTGAAGGACTTCTTTCTTTGCTATAGTTTCCTCAGCCGTACCTGCCGACCTACAGGTGTATAGAAATTTTAGTTTTAAAGAATTTGAGTTCATGAAATTTTGCAGAAAGCTGTATTTGGAATATCGGTTGTCTGTAAATTTTGAGGTGATGCCATTATGCTGTTTCCCTTTGCTAATAATCCCTTTGTTGTAAAGCTCAGAGACTTATAATGTCATTGAGTCATCAGTTTGCTGTGATGCTGATTGCAGCATATATTACTGTTACTACCAGGAATATGTCTCAGGATTCCACGGATTTCTTGTCATAGATGGTTTAATTTTACACCAAGAACTGTGGAAAATTAATTATAAAATGCTTAATTCTAATTTTATTACAACATCTTTTGATTTTCATTAGATTAGCATCTCTGCGGTGGTCCACGTGTGCATGTACTGAATATCACTTTGTGGCTTGCATATACAGTTGAACTGCCTGCTTAGTTTGTCTTTGCAGGTTTTTTAACTCTTTTTTTTTTATTATAAGCTGCCATTTTAGCAGGAAAAGTAGCTGGCTGCATTCAGCTGGAACTCTCTAAACTTCCTTCCCCGGCATATTTCACCTCTCAACACTGTCAAGAGTTTGTGTGTGTGTGTATGTGTGTGTGTGTGTGTAAAGAGAAAAACAGAGCACAGAAAAGAGGCAGATAAAGACACATAAGAAGTGTCACTTGATACCATGTTCACAGACGGTTTGTGCCTCTGCTGCTCTTGTAGATAACAGTTTGGGTTACTGCCCGTATATTTCATCTCATGTGCTGTAACACATCGTGGTTCACTTAGTGGTCTGCTGATAACCTCTGACCTTTTCCCCCCATGACCCCCTTCTCATGTCTTCACCTACAACCCATTCCTTATTCTACCTTTCCAAACCACAGCTTCTTCAGCTTTGTTTTTATCTCAACCTATTCGTCAATCACCTGCCCGTCCTGACACCGTTTCTGCTTCTAAAGCTTTTTCTTCTTTCAGCATGATCCATCGACTCGTTCTTCTTCTGGGTGCTAAATCAGAAACAGGTGTTAAACGGTCCATGTGTCCCTCATGATGAAGTGATTATTGATAAGCCCTGACCTGAATTTCACTGATATGTGAAATGTCCTCATTCTGACACTTTACATTAAGGAATAAATTGCAGTGTGCTACAAGGGGAATCGTATTTGTAAAACAAACTGGGCAATGTTTCAAACCCTGTGTGATTGGCTCATGTTCCTTAATTGTTTTTGCAGCCCAGGCACCAGCATTGTACATTTCTGCAAAACACAGAGACGTTGATCTGCCGTGTTTCTGCCAGCAAACTATTGGCATTGTATGTATCTGGAAACCACGGAGCCATTAATATGCAATCTTTCTTTGTGCGTGTCCGTTGACGAATCAATACAATGTCTGTAGCTGCATACATCAGCTGTTGGGCAAAATTCAGTCTGTATAAATAGCTTCAGTCAACAGCTGGACAAACTGATAAAGAATATATATGTGACAGTGAAATTAAAAGAAGAATTAAGGGGCTAATTAGTCTATTGAGCTTGCATTGACTTTGCATTCTTAATTGCAAGGTATTACATTAAGGCTTCTTTAAATTAAAGTAATAGTTTAGATTTCTCATTTTTTTTCTTTGTATGGGAGTTGGTAAATTGTGCAGTTGTAGCTCATCACACTTTGACCTCTGAAAGCTGTACGCCGCCTCTATCTCATATTTACCTTTGAAACACGTTTTCTCCCTCTCTCCTTCCTCTCACAGGTGCTCTGCTTTAGTGGTCTTAAGGGTGAGGTTGTGGAGCACAAAGACAGGATATGACCGGGCTTATCTTGTCAGGTGTGGAGTCTGCTGGAGGCTGGGTAGCAGCGGCCTTGACCCAGTCAGCCCTGAGGAACACCTTCCCTCAGTCCATAAATCACGGAGGGGCTCTGGAGGAGCAGCGGAGAGTTACTCCCAGTGACGGGGCCGCTCGGACACATGGCTGTGCCTCTGACCAGGTGTCTGGATTTATCTGTGATGAACGCCAGATAAGCACCGGGACAGCAGGAGGGAGTACAAATGCCTCACATTACAGGGAGTTCCTCACAGCGGACAACCAGAGAAGGTAAGAAGGATTTTAGACACACTGAGGGCCACAGAGTCTGGTGTCCCCCTGAGCTGCCCCACTCCTCTCTCTTAAGTTTTGACTTCCTACTAAAGAAAGTTTCCACACACCAGGGCATAAAGTGTTGTAACTGACCAGTGGATGTCCTTACCGACTTCATGATCCACTCTCCATGTTGAGATGAGTGCTGCAGCTTTAGTTTGCACGCCCCAGTTATTTATTATCATCTACCAGCAACAACAGATAAACAGAGAGAAATGATGCAGGTGCAGTCTCTGGTTGTCTGAGTGTGGACAGGTTTCGTGTGGACCGGCCTGCCACTCTTCCCACCCACACTGACAGAGCTGAGGTGAGCCACAGACAGACGCCGCCTCATGCGTCCCTGGTGTCCCCTGCAGACCAACAGCCTGCTCCATGAAAACTTCTAACCCCCGTTAGACTGCTGGAGCCCACCCACTGAACATATTTAACATTTACAATACCTGTCTTGGATTATTACTTTTTATATTTTAATATGAAGATTTAAATTTGGCTATTTGTGCACAGACGAGAATACATAAGTATATTTAGACAGAACGACTATTTGTCTCTTTTGTCCCATAACTTTTTTTCCGTACATTTCTGAGAGGATATCAGTTCTATATGTGAAAATGCATCGGTTTGGCAAAGAGTCACAGCTACAAACAGTGTGCGCCTGCAGCGATGATAAATAACAGTCAAGATGACAGTGATATACCAGCAGCAGAAGTACCAGGGCATCACTTATACTGCTGAGGTCATGCACCCTTAATGGCTACAAAATATTCCCTTTTGGACATCAGAAACAGTTTTCAATCATGCTAACCCCTTAAGTACACTAAATTGCAGTTTGATACATATAGTGTGTCACACAATAAAATGATAGTGTCCCAAATCGCTTTAGCAGATGTGGATGTATCTAGCAGTTGTGTGCTGCTGCTGAGTTGGTGGTTTCAGTCTGGAACACACAAAACAGATAGCGAGGGTTTTGGGTTTCGCCTCCGAGCTTCAAAGACAGACTCATGCTGAAACCAAATGAGCAAAACTGGACCTCTGGGTCGCAGAGTGAGGCAGGTGCAGCACGTCGAAACGAAGACCGGAAGCAGGCATGTCACGAGCCAGAACCCTGACCCCTAAATTCATGGAGGGCTGCTGCGTCCGTCTGTCTCTCCAAGTGTACGTCTCTTTTTCTCCGACTCCGTGTGCATGTGTGTTTGATGTAGCGGTGCAGAGGTTGCATAAGAACCAGCTGTTGTCCTAAATTCATCCTTGTCTCTGCCTGAAAATGTGCCAGATAGTGTCTTAACTAAAAGGGATACCAGTTTAAAAGTGAATGGACCAACCATAGTCCGTATACCTCCTCTGTCATCTGTCCATCTCTTCATTTATGTTTCATCTCATCTCCGTCTTCCCTCCTCCCATTCCCTCACAGCTCAACGATGAAAAATGATGTTTGTACAGGTGTCTCACAATGCGGATGCTGTCCCCGCTTGAGTGGAAATTGCATTCATTCCTTCCCTCCTTTCTGCTATTCCTACCTTCTCTCACCACCTCTGATTTGCTCTCGACACTCGAGGCATGCGTTTCGGGGAAATATACCACTGGAAGAGGGAGGGGATACGTTCATATTTAATTAGACTCTGCAGGGTTCCCAAAGACTTTACCTCTAACATATCAACGTTAAAGTTTATTTTCTTTAGTAGTATGGAACATCATTTCTATAAGGAAAGTGTACTCGCCAGTATAGGGCGCCGCAGGAATGACTTCTTAAAGGAAGTAAGTTAGCATTTTAGCGCCCATTCAAAATCAATGGGGATTTTGAATGGGTTAGTTAGTTAGATGTCTGAAAATACAAAATATGAAACACCATAGTAAATTGTGAATGTTGTCACGTGTCCTTAAAAAGGTGGCTAAATGAGACTACAGTGGTTTTCGGGGACATGAAACATAATCACGCCGGAGAGGTTGTGAGAGACAGAAGTTTATTTTGAAAGCCACTATGTATGTAATCCGCATGAAGTGGCACGTCTGAAACTAACACAGAAAGATGCTTGGTGCATCGTTATCAGACGTCACAGAGCATCTGCATCTGACGAGTTGGGATGAGAATTTGTTTGTTCAGAACCCGTCTGATTGTGTGATTCTCCTTCTCTGTATTCCCAGCTTTCAGCCATTGATATGTAAAATGTGAAATAATTCACTGTAATGCCAGACAAAACTTCAACATTTAGAATCCACTCATAACCAATTGGAATTATCCTGTAGATTTTCTGGCTTTATCAAACTCCAAAGAAACCATTTTAGTGCAGCCAGAAAAATCAACTTTCAATCTGTGTCCTCCACCGCTCAGATCACAAGGCCCAGAGCAGCAGGCTAACATCAGCATAAACACATCCATCACTGATGGTTACTGGCTGAAGAGCCAACAAACAACAAACAACAGAGAGGGGGGGACAGAATGACGGAAACACACAGCATGTGAGGAAAAGGAGATAAAAAAAGAAATGAAGGAGGAACCAAGTGATGAAGGAAGAGAGGGAAAGGCAGGAGCTGGTGGACAGCTGTTGGTCTGTTTACTTGGAGGATAGCGCTCTTCTCCAGATGTTTAGCAGCACACAGAGGAAAAGGGAGAGGGGCGAAGGTAGAGAGAGCAACAGAAGGATGTGAGTGATTGGAGGTTCGGTGGCGGCTGCCAGGTTGGACTCATCGTGGTGTATTTTATGACTTGCATATTCAGAAGTCAGTGGTAGGAATGCCCTGTCACGGGATAACACAGGAAACAAACACCGGGAAACACATCCTCCGATCCCCCGAGTTCACCTTAAGAAATAAAGTGAGATGCATCAAGTGAAAATCACAATATGATCTTTTTTACCTATGTGTGATTAACTCATATCCTCAGGCAGAAAAACGATTCATTGCTTTATTTCTTCTCACACTTCCACATGTACTAATCTCTGGCTGTATTTCCAGGTTTTGTGACCTGTGGGGATTTTTTCTGGCAGTGGCCTGTTTGTTTCTTGTCTAGCGTGTCAGGAGGAGGAGGCTTAAACCACAGGATTTAGGTTTGCTGTTGAAATTCTGCAGAGTGAGATTAACTCCTGTGTGCGAGGACATCCGCTGAATCTGAGGGAGCTGTCGGCGTATTTCAATGCGGCCGCTGTCTGACACAGAGTCTCCCTCCTATCGGGCGGCGAGAGGGAGGAAGGCAGAAAAGGCAAGAGGGAAAATCAAGGAAGAGAGTGACAAGAAGAGGAAATGAGTTAAAACTCAAAGTGGGGCCTAAAATTTATTAGGTTCACTAACATGAGAGGTTCCCCCCTTCATCCTGTATCAGAGCCATAGAACACAGATGCAACACACTTTTGGCAGAGCTTAAATAAGTGAGGACCAATAAGGTGTCAGAGTGTTAAAAAAAAAGGAAGGTCATTGAATTTGATGAACGATCACTGTGGGTGATATTCTTCTTCCTGCTACGTTACCTCCCTTTCATCCTTTCTTAAAGGCAGCTTTGTGAATGGTTACTTTTCATTATACTTTTGCTCCAGACTCCTTCATTGCAATCGCACATGTTTCTGAGCCTGAAAACAGGGCTGATAACAGGCGCATGAATAACCAGGGCCCATCAGTGAGCAGCAGCAGTACATGATGCTCCTGAGATGCATTAACACAGGCCGCAGCCTTTCCAGCCTCCCTCCAAAAAAGTAAAAGGAGGAAAAGAAGGAAAAAAAAGCTGAGACAGGGAGAGGGGAAAGAAAGAGAGAGGAGGGGGAAGGCCTGGCATAAAGATTAGATTAGCACTTTAAAACATCTGTGAACTCGTCCGGCCCAAGCTACCGCTTCCCCACAGATTTGGGCCTGATCTCACATTTTCTTTCCCTCTGCTCTCCACCTCCCTTTCTTCCACCCTCATCCCCCTTTTTGTGGTTTGTCTGTTCGGTTTGTTCTGTCAATGGCCTTTTAGTTTAAAGGAGCAGTGTGTTGGATTTAGAGGCTGGTTTACAGGTAACGACAAAGCCAAAAAGCCTCTTTGGAGGCAGGGTTTGTTTTATCCAATGCTGGTTTTAAGGCTAAGGATAGTATTTGTTTCGTTTTTATATTGTTTTTTATTCGTTAAATCTGTTTGGCATGATTTGTTTGTGCCATAGTGCAGAAAAATCTAAAAATGATGTGGTGTATTTAACAAATTGGACAGCCGTGGAAGTGTGAATGTATTGATAATACATTAATAGTAATCTCAGTGTGTCTGCTCATATGTGTTTCCTATACAGCGCGCCCCACTTCCCAGGGGGTTGTTTATTTAAGGCTTGATAATGTGTGTTACATTAAACACCCTTTCCCCGACCATTCATCTCTGCAAGTGACGGAGAGAGTCGACATGCCACCTAATTCTGTTCACATCACCATTATGCATCCATTGGGGAGAAAGCATTGGCCTGGCTTGGAGGAAAAGGGTTTCCTCAGTTCTTTTCCCCTTCAGCTATGAGTTTGTTTCCAGCAGCACTGAGCTGTAACTCCAAAGGGAGGAAGGGTGGGAACAGTATGAAGACAAAGCGATGGAAAGACTGATATATACCCTCTAATCTCCACTGGTGGGCTGGTAAAGACTCAATTATTCTGTCTGAAAATAAGGAGATGAGCTGGGACTCTTGTGGGAACGCAGGAATGCAGATCCAAAAAGACAAATTTGGACCTAATTACTCTGTATTCTTAAATAAACTGCGTGATATCTCAAGACAGCTTGGCTAGGACTCCTAAAAAAAGTGTAAAAATGTAAAGCGTTCTTAAAAAAGTACTAGAGCTAAGTCTCATTTCTCATTTCATGTCATTCATATATTGCTACATGTATAAACAACCTATGGGGTCGTTTCTAAGGTGGGACAGTCTCCCAAAACTGATGGTAAAGTGCTACAAAGTGACGCCAAGGGGTCCCCACCTAGCAATGTTTAGGGGTTTAAAACAAGTCAAATAGAAACCTGCCAGAAACACGTTTATTACTCAATTTGGAGCAAATATGAGTTTAATAAGCTAGTAAGCCATAAGTCAAGATTTGCCCCCTAAACATCAAAGGCCTACAGTTTTAGAAATAAAGAATCTCCTGATGTAAATCTGCTCCTGTTATTGTTGTAAACTGCGTATGTGTTGTGCTCGAACAGGAAGCTTGACAGGCATGGCAACAGTAACTGCAGGGGGCGGAGCTTAGTGACTGATTACGTGCCAGGTACAACTGGCTGTTTGTGGCTGTCCGCTCTAAAAATAATGTTTTTGTTGAAACACAATATTCTTCATGGCCTGCTGCATTTCTTTAACTGATGTGTTTCCCCTCTCTAACGTTCTCTGGCTGCACTAAAACACAAACTTTAGTTTAATTCGAAATCCAGCTCGACAGACAATTTCACCATCAACCAGATGTCCAGCTGAGATCAGTGGTTTACTGGAAGCATGTACCCTCTTTAAATACAATCAAGCCGCCACATGGTCTTCCAGATTCCCAAAACTTGGTCTGAGTCAAGATCAGGTGCGTGTGTGTGTGTGTGTGTGTGTGTGTGTGTGAGCGTGTGGGGATGCTGTGTACCTCACATTTGGCAGATTGTGGCAGCTAGTAGGAAGGAAGAGAAGTGAGGCCAACAAGAGGCCATGGAGCATTTCCATGAGACATCAACAAAGTCTGTTGTAATAACAATGAGCACTATAGCAGGTGTCCATATTATACTTGTTTTGAAGATGCCTGGCGAAAGTCGTTACAAACTTCTCTCTTTATATGAAGTTGCACCATGTTTTATTGGAGGAGAGAGAGAGAGAGAGAGATTCTGATTGTGGTTTGGTCGCAGCGTGGAAACACCAAAAAACATGTTATATAAACATCACACAACTCAATATGAATTCATTTATTCAGGAAGCAGCTCAGGAACCAAAGGCTCAGAGGTTTGACTGTTTTAAATCACAGACAGTGCTGGTGACCACAGCAGGAGACAGTGTGAGTTTATCTATTAGACAGACATAAAGCAGCGTAAAGCAAGAGGCTAAATAGCACGAATATAAACCAGTTAATCAGACTGGAAAAGCATTACATTGCATTAAAATTTGTAAAAATTCTGTCCGCTACGGGACATTTAAACATCTATCAAAGAGGAGTAGATGTTTGAAATGACCAGAGTGCCATAATTTGGCAAACAGCTACCAGGCAGAATGAATGAATGAGTGATGATTTTACGATTTTATAGGTCTCAGGTGTGATAAAATAATGAGTTAAACAGATGAATTAACAGAAAAGTTTAATCACTGGTTTTGTTTGATTTGATTTTGTTCTTATTCCCATTTTTTCTTTTCTTTTTCCTGTCTTATGGTTGGTCTCACAGCCATGCAGGTGCTTGCAAAAGTTGTCTTGTTTATTGTGATATCCAAGCGTATTGATGCCATTTTACATTATATTTGTTAGATGAATGGTACAACTCCAGTGAAATAGTTTAGCTTTTTAAGTCCTGTGTTCTGTCACATTGTTATGTAAAAAAAAATAGTCAGGTTTGTGAGTGGTTGAATGGCGCTGTCCAGTATTCCAGGATTTACCCATGTTTAGTTTAGTTTCTGATATTGGACTAGATTTGCATAAAATGTTCACAAATTTAGCGTAAACTGAGCAGACATAACAAACACATTGCACTTAATTCGTAGAATGCACATTCCCCCCGTGAACATTGTAATAATAGTTAATTTGCATTGGTAATGTGTACCACCAGTGATCAAGCTAATACCAACTGTCGACATTTCAGCATCTTGCCAGGCTACAATTGAGCCTTCAACACTTTCTTCACTCCAGCGGCCCTGCTGTCCGCCCCTCTGCCCCCTTCCAGTCTTGTTTTGGCCAAAGCAACAGCACAATAATATAAATCACAGGCCTGTTTGTTGCCAGAATGAGAAAACCAAGCCTGAAGCTACACGCGCATCTGTTCTTCCCTCTAAAACACACAAACATACAACAGACATGCACGCAAACAAACACAAGCCTGAGAACAGCCTTGAGCTGTCAACACAAGGGCCTGAATCCTGCAACAGGTTATTTTTATATGTATAGACAGGCGGGGAGGGACAGACCTGAGGCGTCGTGTGGTCCAGATGGGAGAGCGAGGAAAGGGTGAAATTGTGCAAGAGTGTGAAAAGGCAGATGGAGAACAGGAAACAAAAGATGTAAAAACAAGCGATCTTGCGGATATGATAAAGGACAGAGATGTTCCAAAAGCAGTTTCATGAGTATCAGATGTGGAGAACGCTGTAATAATCTCCCCCGTCTGTCTCGATGGGCCTATACTCTACCTTCAGGTAGGTAGAGCAGATATTTAGCAGCTTATTGAACAGGCTGCTATATTGACATGTATTTTTTGGCAGCACCCTCTATTGACTGTATTACTTATGAATGACACAAAGGCGGAAGTGATGTTACATTGTTTGAAAGCAAACAGGAAGTAGGGGAATTTAGTATAAAGCCTGATAGGAGGGGTGGGAACCTGGATTAGAAACCCACATTAACCCCCTGCAGAAATGGCTTAGCCAGAATATACCCCAGGATATAAAGGCTGTAATGTATTGTAATGTATTGTATTTACTGCTTGATACTAAATCCAGTATAATATTCCCTCAAGTTACCATATTCATCAAAAAGTAGGTATAATCTGGATTAGAGAGGTATAGTCCGGTCCAGCCCAAAATATACCTCATATATTTAATATTTTGGGGGTTTCCTGTGTGAAACCAAAAGTAAACAATGTTATTTACAGTAATGTCACTTCACCTGTCACTTTCACACCTTGTAACTCCTGAACTTTTGGCATTCACATGCAATTATTTTACTTTTTAAACAATCTTTTATAGCATCTAACCAGACTCTTTAGCCCTAACCGTAGAGAAGTAGTCCTTTTCTGTGTCTAAATGTGGACGTGATATGTAACAAAACATCGAGAGGCCATTGAATGGGCTGATAAATCCCCATTGCACCTACAAGAAGGTGGAGTAGGCCCCTACTTGCCCATAGTAATGGGTTGATAAACGCTAGTTGAATAGCGTGATGTTGCCCCGTTCCCTCTCTTCGACCCTCCTTTGACTCAGACCACCGGAGAGACTCTGGAGAGCTTCATCACCTGAGAGTTTGCAGCTCCTCTGAACTCTAAAGCTCAGTTTTCAGTATTCTTCATGTTTGATAAAAAAAAAAAAAAAGTAGGCCAGATATTTTCCAGTCTGAAATAAAATGCACGGATTCAAGTTCACATGTTTATGTTGGGGAAAACATGCCATCGCTTCCTGAGTGACACCCTGGGAATTGTTTCTGTCAAAAGAATTAGAGAAATTCTCAGAAAGCTCCAGCTGTGAAATAGAGTAATATGCTGAGTTTATTAGCGAGCTGGGGTGAGCAGGTTGTCCAGTAAAGAGGGTGATATTGTCTGGGAAAAGACTATTGCAACAACAATTTTTGAAACAGAATCCAGAAACCAGTAATATTAAATGGACAGTAACCTCAATGGCGGAGGTCCATCTCTCTTTTTCCCTCTCTTTCCAACTCTGCCGGCCTCTAGGTGGGAATGTGAGGAGGAGGAACTAGTGCCAGGACTGCCACTTCCTACATGGCGGTTCTCAGGGAAGCAGCAGGGCTGGGAACAGGAAACTCCCCAAAACACATCACAGACAGGCGGAAATGAATATTTAAAGAAATGAAGTGTGTGAATGCCTCTGTGTGCGTGTGTGTGTGCGTGCGTGCGTGCGTGCGTGCGTGCGTGCGTGCGTGCGTGCGTGCGTGCGTGTGTGTTGGATGATGAGGTACCACGTGTGTACAGAGGAGAGAGAGAGAGGACAGGAAGAGAATTACGTTAAAAAAAAGAGCTATACAGTGGACACTGGCCAAAACAAGTTATGGCTGAAAAGAAAGAGAGAGAGAAAAACAGATGGAGGAATTACAAGCAGGGAGGAATGGGACTTTTGCACAGGTGGGATGGACGGATGGGTGGCTGGGTGGATGATGGAAAATCTCTTTGTCCTTCACTCTGCTTCTAATGACGTGGCAGTGGATTTGCGGTGCCTGTCTTCTTCTGGTCCTTCCCCACACACAGGTGTTCAGTGCCAGATCAAATCCTACCCCGATTTTACATCTCCCCAGGTCCACCCTCTGTTTTCATAATGTTTAAAAAGGGAAATGGTTTTTATTGGGAGACCGGTGACATGTGGTATGGACATATGGTAGCAATCACAGCTGGCTTAGGACCTGAGGAGGATAAAAGATGCGTAGGATGATGCAAAAGATGAGGAAGGTGGAAAGGAGAGGAGGATGGTACGAGAGAGGAAAGGCCGGATAGGATCAAAAAATCACAATTTCCAGAAATAGTAAGCACAGGAGGGACTACTTTTGGAGACAGACCTAGCCTAATGTTATTACTTTACCATAGCAGCGTGACAGGGCTCTGAAGCTTTAGCAAAGTTAGACCACACATTTAAATCTATCACCTATTGAATTTATTAGCTTTGATCTCATTATCACCATTTTTTTTCTTTTTCCTACTTTCCCTCCACTCCAACCAGGTTCTCACAGTCAGGCCTGGACCTCCAGCAGCATGGAGTCATCGTTGGCTCCCAGGAAGCAGGCGATGAACTTCAGGTGCAGGCTAAAGTGGGAAATAAAGGTAAAATGTTTAATGTCATACTGAGGGGAGTTGAACCCAGTGGTATGGGTTAAGAATAACTATATTATAATAGCCAATCTCCTTGCTGATGGTGTCCTTTGCTTATGTGGGTTAGTATGTTTTAAATGTGGCTTTTATCAGCCTCTTGATCCAGAACTGACCTGGAGTGGTGGGATCGTGACGTGCACTGCTCGGCCATTACTTTTAATTTACTTTCATACGTTCCCTCATGTTTCACTTGAACAGAAGTGTCCCCCCAAATACTTCTGAAGTCTAAAAACTCAGTGTGCTTCCACTGGCTGCCTCCATCGCAGCTGTCGGCCATGTTTGTAATCATCACAACCGAGTGACTTCTGCCCGATGATTGCGAGTGACGTAAAAGTCGCATTAAATGTGACATTTCAGACTGAGGTCGCGTTGAAAACATCAGACCTGTATCTGATTTAGGAACACATTTAAAAGAGGCCCGGGATGGATTAGATTAAAAATCAGATTCTGTGTGATTTGTTTGAGTCATATATGAGCAAAAAAAAAAAGGACAATATTAAACTGAGAGTGATTCATAACCAGTAAAAACTTTACACAAGGTGAACTTATCCTTTACGATATGAACTGTTTATTAGACGACTGTGTGTACTCTTAACTCCACTGCATGGACACTGAAGCTCTCTTCTCTCTTTTTGACCATTCAGTACTGACCACAATGGGAAATGACGCTCACATTGTACAAGTTGTTGTAACATTCACATCAATGTACAACAAGTAAAAGGCAGTTTGCAGGTATATTTTTTTTATTTGTGTGTACTGTATTGTTACCCACAACCTGCAAAGAATTCCAAGAAACTCCAGTATTCCAGCTCACCAAACATATATTTTAGCTTGATGTATATACAGTGGGACCTACTGAACAGCAACATTCAAACTAAGTTAGTGTTTGAGTTGGCCAAAAGCAACAAGGTCATTAGTCAACTAAACAGCCTCTCCAAAAGCACTTTTGCGCCCCCACAATTGCCTTTAACTGAATCCCCCCTTGTATACAGCTGCATTGACATTATCCAAATCGTTGCACTGTAGCACAAACTGACATTTCCCCCAAAAGAGTATACTAGTGGTGTCTGAATTCTTCTTGGCTCTGTCTGAAGGTACCAAAATCCACCTACCCGCACCTTGGACTAACTCCTTAAAAAGCTGCTTCAGAGCACCACAATTAATGCGAATATGAAGGAAAATCTTACACCTAAAACAC
>CAFUXE010000819.1:33433-56626 GCA_903364295.1 Serranus cabrilla | reverse complement strand
TGGGACCTCAGGACACCCGGCTGCACTGTGTGTGTCCATAAGGTTTCATAATTAAAGTAGATGCACTCAGAGAATGACTCACTCTCCAATTACTGTGTGAACACCTCACATTAATTGTCTCTTTATTGACTTGAAATTACTGGAGGGGCCAGACATATTTAACACCTTTTTTTCTGCTGTCAAGGCACCTTACGAGGCTAATGTTGCCGTCATCTGGGATTTTATGAATGAGGGGGAAATGGCGGATGATGAATAGGCTATTATGCGGTAAAAGAGGTGAGCAGTTGCAAGGATTCATTTCTAGAGATTTGGTTATTTTCAGAGGGGTTATTGCCCTTTAAAAAAACTGTCAGTAATTCACATCCGGACACGGCTGTTTCCATGTGAAAGCATGTCTGTATTGCTTCAAGTGTGTCTGCACGTACGCAAGAAGTCATTGACCCCTGAGCTTATTTCGTGTAGAAAATCAATTGCTCACTGAAGATCAGGCACAATCTCCTGCAGTCCGCCACTGACATCTCCATAAAGCTGAGGAAAGGGGAAAAACTCGCCTTCAAAGTCAAAGTAGCAGTACAATCCTCCTAAAAGCCACATCTACAGATTTATAGCTGCTCGGGGAAAAGAGAAAAAGGCCTCTGTGTGTCAGCACAGGAGAGCGTGAGGCTGCCTTTGCTGTTTACTTGTCCACCTGTCTGATGCAAAGACGGAGAAATGCTGTCAATTCAGATAAGTTAATTTGGTGAGAAATTGCATATAAGGGAAGGATATACTATCTTTTAAATGATCGTGGGTTAGCAGACAAAAAAGTCATCTTGTTAGGAGCTTAGGTGTCTGGTTTTGCCTTCAGTCTGAGTTTAATCGTATGTTTGGATCATTTTGTGGCTTCCTCCGCTCCCCCTTTCATCTCCTCTCCTCACTCGGCAGCAGACTGCAAACTTCAGTGTTAGTAGCTACTGTTGCTAATAAATACAGAGGGCCTTCAGACTTTATCCAGACCAAGACTCTCAGGAGGACTGCACAAAAAACAAATGGCTTGTTTCAATGATGACAATTCACATGATGAAAGACCATACGCCGATCGACTCTCCACTGAGTGCAAATAAATTGTGTTAGGAAGCGGCTCAATGTGTGCACTGGCTTTATACTTTACATACTTGAAAGTCAGACCGCAGACTAGATATGCATCGGGAACTGCTCTGTGACGGCTCGTGAGTCCCGTCCTGTCCTCTTCGTGTCGGGAGGATGTTGAGAGGTTGAACAGAATCACATCCAATCTGTCCAAGGACGACCTGCTGGGAAGGTCCCCGCTTAATTTGTCTTCCCGCTGCTCTGCGATTGGCTCTTTGCCATGCTTTAAAGTGAATCTGAACAGTCAAAATGTCTCTCTGTGTCTCTCCTCCATCTCTCACTGTCGGTACGTGGGGGAGAAGGCAAATAGTACAAAGGACGAAGACGGTTGCCTTTAAATTTGGCAATGAGGATGTTGATGATGACAGAGCCACCAGTCATTACATTAAAGCAAAAGGAAACTAATGTTGAAAAACACATAACACACTGAGGGCGCTTCCACTGTGATGGTGAAATGTGACTTTAAGCCTTTGTCCATTCTGCTCAGTTCATGTGTGCCACCGCCACAGTTTCCTCATGTCCTGACCGCTGCTTACATTCATTCTCTGGCCTGCACACCTCTACTTTGCATAGTAAATAGTTGTTTACTGCTGTTTTGGTGTTCTGAAAGTCGTGCACAGCCTCTTTAAATACTCACAGTCAGTGCTGTAGTTAAGTCACCAATTCTCAAGTCTCAAGTTCGAGTCCGAGGCAGTCTGAGTAGAGTTAAAAGATTGCCTCAAGATCTCTATTCTTGCACCTTCAAAGAGCTGATATATCACCATGTCAGGGAGTTTATTTAGTTCCTTTAAAATCAATCGTTCATTCTAAAAATCCACAGAAACTGAAAAGTCATTGACATTAACATTTCAAAGTCAACTTTTATAATGTGGTTGTTCCATTTCTTTAAATGCATTGTTGAGAATATCATTTTTTAAATATGCTCAAGTTTGAGCCCAAGTCCGAGTCATTGTGCGGCAGAATGCAAGACATGAGTCCAGAAAATCAGGGTACAAGTCAGAGTCATTGTCATCATAGTGGGAATCCGAATCGAGTCACGAGTCCCAGTCCAGGACTCGAGTACTCCATCCCTGCATGCAGCATAAAATGCAACGTTAACATTTCTCTAAAACATCATATAAAAGTGATACACTGAAATGGACTTTTCCTTAAGTACTTTTAGCTGATCATACTTGTAAGTAGTTTTACTTAAATAAGGTTCTGAATGCTGCAGGTTTTAGTTGTGGTGTAGTATTAGTACTTTTACTTAAGTAAATGATCTGAATACTTCTTCCACCACTGCTTAAATCAATCAACTTTCATATAAAACATCACACTCGTATTATCAATCTGTGTATGTCCTCCAGACTGTGTTTTATACATGTCAACTAACCTTTATTGATCAACAGCTGAATCAGTATCAGTAAAAAATGTTCAGTTAAAAAAAATTATGAATGAAACATAAACCACTACTGAGCTCCCAGACTGTTTAAAAAAACAGTAAGTGGACTTTAATTCGTGATTATTTTGTCAAACTACTATTTCCAAGGTCAATAATTAACATTGATGCTCAATTTAAGCCGGTTTACCCTCTAAAATTAGATGTCACCACAAAAAAAAAAATACTGGTATACAAACATGAGCTACCAAGTTTGTGTTATTAGTCACGAGTAGCCTTTGAGACCTTTAAACATGAAAAATCCCTGTTTATCTGTCTGTCTCTGAGTGTAATGAAACACTTGATACTGAGCTGTACACAGTGTTGGGAGATGAGTCATCGCTCCCCCCGGCAGTTAGTTAGTAAGCACATCAGGCGCTCAGGGAGACAGACGCAGTCAAGCACCTCATCATAAAGTGAAGGATCGTGACACCACTAAGTGTGGCTTTATAAATGCTCCTTCATTAAGGATATGTAATGTGAGTGAAAAACCAATAAGGACAAACTGCAACATGTTTAATCTGAGGCCTGTGCTGCCATCTGCTGGTGACACTTTTCAGCACATTATGAAGTGAATGCTCAGTGGCAGCTCTCTCATGACCTTCCTTCTTCTCAAACAAACAGTAGTGGAAAAAGTATTCAGATTACTTACATAAAAGTGCTCGTACCACACTGTGAAATGACTCCTCTATGAATAAAAGTCTACAAGTATATACTCCAAATATATTATTGTACTATTTTTGATGCTTTTATGTAAGCAGCGTTTTAATTGTACGAAGAGGTGACTCATTTTAACTTCTTTCATATACTTTTTTGAGGATTTTTTTTTTTTAATGTCTAATCATTTTAAATTTATTAGGTTTTTTTCATGTTAAATCTTGACCTGAGAAGTAACTAAAGCTGTCGGCTAAATGTAGTGGAGTAAACATTACAATATTTGCTTCAAAATGTAGTGGAGTTGAAGAATAAAGTTACATAAAATAGACAAACTTAAGTAAATGTACTTAGTTCCATTCCACCACTGCATTAATCCTTATTGCATTACCAGTAGCAAAGATAACCATGTTAGTCCACTGGAAATACAACGCTGAAGTATCAATAAACCTCTGACTCAAATAACCACAATATACAAATATATTGTATTATATTTCTTTTTTTATCCTTCTTTCTTTTCCTTCTTTCTTTCTGTCATTATTTTAGTAAATACTTGTGTCCGTTCTAAGAAATCTGAACAATTTTTTTTTTCAAAGAAATTAAGTTCGTTAAATTGGGTGGGAAAAAATGACATTGTGTTAATTGTCTGTTTCATGTTGAAAAGAATGTGTGTTTTATGAGCAGCTGGCCTAGAAGCAGTTGTTTGACAAGACGGCATAAACAAATATTTTAAGATGTTTAAACAGTCAGGATGGTAGAGTTTAAGAGTAAACGGTAAACACTTGTCTACAAAGACAAGACAAGTAAAGAAAGTGTACATACTGTAGGCTTTTCTGCAAATGTGCATGCAAAACACTTTTGCACCAGATAGTAAAATGATATGCTTTTTTTTCTCTTTCTTTTAATTTACAAACATATATTAAGTTCAATCTTATTTGCTGTGCTCACTTTAGCACGATGATAAAATTAAGTGAGGCGTTGTGGGTGTTTTGGACAAAAATTAAATTGCTGTTAGTCCAATAGTTTTCTTTTATTCACATACATATAATACAGAAAATATTAACATTAAAAGGAATAGTGTAGCAGGATTTCCCTCTGAAAGGTTGTGCAGCTGAAATATGAAGTATATAAAATAAAAAGCTGTAACATTTTATTCACAACTCTCCAAACCACTCAGGTGCACAGAAACACCTACATTTGTTTCTCCTTTATTGTACTTTAATTTGTACCCTGTCTGTATATCATAACCTCTCCACTGGAAAATGTGTGCTTGTGCAGAAAAAGCACCGTCTCCACTGTTACTCAGCACAATGTAGGTGAGAGATGTCAAACCATATAACATTGTAAAACGGAGGCGGTCGAGGTTACTCCATGCAGCAGAGGAGCCAGGTGTCAGCAATCAACAAATGAGGTCCTGACTCATATAAAAGCAGTATTCTGTGGTTCACTGTGAAGCTGAAGGGAGTGCTGAACACTGGTGAGTTTTCATTGATGTTTGATTTAATTTCAGAGGAATGAATTTATCAGTATGCTTTGTAAGATGGTGTTTGAACTGACTTCTCTTAAACAGCTTTAGCCTTTTGACCTCTGTCGGCTTTAGAATACAGCATCTGTTTTCATGTCTGTCTTCTCTAGTTGAAGGGTAAATGTATTAAATTGATCTGAAATTGACTTAAAATTGTCTCAACTTTAGGCTAAAGATGTCTGGCCGTGGAAAAAAAGTTGTGACCAAACCAAAATCTTCAGTGTCCCGGTCCACCAGAGCAGGAATCACTTTCCCGGTGGGCCGCATCCACAGGCTGCTGAAGAAAGGCAGCTATGCTCAACGGGTTGGAAGCGGCTCTGCGGTTTACTTAGCGGCCGTCCTGGAGTATCTCTGCGCTGAGATCCTGGAGCTGGCAGGAAATGCCTGCCGTGACAACAAGAAGCACCGCATCGCTCCTCGCCACATCTTGCTGGCAGTGAAAAATGATGAGGAGCTCAACAGACTGCTGGCAGGGGTCACGATCTCAGACGGCGGTGTCATCCCAAATATCCAGGCAAGCCTTCTCCCCAAGAAGACCCAGAAGGTGTCCAAGGATGACAGTGTAGCCAAAGATGTTGAGTCTCAAGAGTTTTAATTGTGAATGTACAGGTTTTACAAATGTCTTATTAAAGTATTATCTTTTTTTATAAAGTGTTTGTTTAAGGTATTTTACATGACAGTTTTGAGGCACTGGAACCAGTAGTTCTGGATAAAGTGCCTTATTTATGATGCACGTGTCCTGACATCAGCTCGAGTAAAATTTCTCAAATGTTAAGGAAATGTGCTTCATTTCCTCCTCCTGGTAGTAAAGTAGCTTTCATTTTGGGGAACTTAAGTGACCCTAACTGTTTGTAGGATAACTCTCTACAAAAGTGACCCCAATGTGGGAAGGCTGAGAATTTGGGTCTAAATTTTGGCTTTTCATCTTGACAAAATATCAAACCA
This sequence comes from Serranus cabrilla, assembly GCA_903364295.1. Taxonomy (NCBI): domain Eukaryota; kingdom Metazoa; phylum Chordata; class Actinopteri; order Perciformes; family Serranidae; genus Serranus; species Serranus cabrilla. The sequence goes on along the minus strand of CAFUXE010000819.1, from coordinate 50,957 downwards.
TCCTCATGCTGTTCTGACAGGTCAAAGTTGACTGAAGCTGTTTAGGTTGTGGTCATTTCTCAGTTATTTTATTTTCTAAAATCTTGACCTAGCCCTGGAACTAAAAGTACCAGCCCAGAATCTCCATATGATAATGTGACCAAAGCAGACATCCTAAACCTAAATTTCCCTGAAGGAGTCATCCAAAAGGGATCAATAAAGTTGAGTCTAAGTCTATCCCTTGTAGCCTCATATTTCTATTCTTGGTCTGAATAAGGATGGTCTGTAACTTGGTCTTAAAGCTCTTTCTAAACCATCAAGTTCCTGATTACGTTTGAAAAGTCAGTAAAAGACTTGACCTGGCGAGGCAGAAAAAACTAGAGGGTTGTTAATGTTTAAATTATGATTGGGGTTTACATAAATCTGGATGTGTACGCTTATTCCAGAAGTATTTAATCTACCCAGATGTCTATCACGTGCTGTTGAGATTTTGACATCAAATGTGCACAATTAAGCTAAAATATGTAAGCTGGGTCCAACTTATTTTACATTACATGAATCATGCAGTTTAAGTGTCCAGCAGTACATGCATTTTTAACATGAACATTATGTGAGCACTATAATATTAAAGACTTAACAAATGTGCAACAAATCACAACTTGAGCAGTCAGTTGGAAATGCTTTTTGCTAATGAAATACTATGGAATTTATATTTAAAGAAATTCTTGACTTTCTTTTCACACTAATTCTTGCATTGAGAAAAATACTTACATGTGGGGACAATCTGTATATATGTATGTGATTTGTCCCAAAAATATTTTTTTAAATATTTTTTATCCCCAGGGAAATTCAGGTATCCAGTAGCTGTACCAGAACATACAGCAAACAGTACAGCAAAGCACAAGAATATTCAGAAAGTCAGAGAAAATAAAATACACTCAAATTTGAATTGGGGAAATACCTGAAATAACTATGTAAAATATTGTCGAATAACTGCAATAATAAGCTGCACTGCCTTTTACTGCATGCAACATGCTGTAACTTAAATACCCCTCTTTATGTCATAATGTTGCCCTTTTTGCGTGTCTTTTTTCTGCAACCGTCTGTAACACTGGCTCTGTTGAACGCGCCGCTGTGGGTAACGACGTGCTGACGTCAGAGCATACAGTCAGACGTGTGAACAACAAACAGTTGTTGGACTTCAACAAGCTAGCGAATGGTAACGCCAGACGAAAACAGGTTCAACGTCCTTCTCCCGGGCAGAGGGGCACCTGAGAGCCCTGTGTGGTCGGAAACATCTTGATAATCTCACAATAATCAGCGGTGTTAGTGCCGGCAGGTTGCAGCTTTGCTCGGTTCCCCGGTGCTAACGTTAGCCACTGAAACATGCTCATTGCTCGGAGTGTGACGCCTGTTTTTTTTCTGGCTGCCGCTGGTCGAGGGTTGTGAGCCGAGTTGCAGCACGACAGAGGGTGAGACAAGAGCTGGGATATATTTTTCTTGACACAGAAGAATGGACTTTGTCGGGGTGAGACAGACGAGCTCACGTAAAGCAGCGGGCATGCGACCGTACACGGGCCTGGACGTCGTTGTTGGGCAACAACTTTAGCAAGCTAGCTAACCTTAGCTCGATCAAATTCATGCAAATGAATCGGTTTAGTGTCGGGGCAGTAAGCTCACTATGCTAGCGTAATGGAGGCACCCTGACTTGTTAATTTCTACTGCCTGTCTCTTAAACACCGCTGGCAATGTGCTGACGACCAGCGAGCCTTTCGTCGGTTCCCACTTGGAGCTACAGGACACGGTTGGAAGAAATTATTAAGTGGTGGTTTGCCTGTCTGGGTGATAGTTGAGCAAAGTCGCCTGGTTTGGCATATAAACACTTACTGAAACGGTTTTTCACATAGACATCACATATTCCTTCTATTGCTATTTGTGTGAAATTGCACTTTAATTATTTTTCTTAAGGATGCACCAAAGTCACCTGTGATCTGGGGTTTGTGATCATTTAAATCATCCCAAGTACATCAAACTAGTTCAAAATATACCTATACATTTCTGATTGCACTTGAATATAATTTGGTCAATAAAGGACCAGGATAGGAGCACATTTACGCATATTGTTGTGGGACAAAGGCCAGAGACAGGCTTATCCATGTCATTTGGTTCCTAGTTACTGTTTAACCCAATATCTAGGCTGTCTGGCACAGTTAAATACTGAGTTTTACTGGAGATGAAATCATGAATATCGAAGAGCCACGTCTAGATTTGTGCAATGTTAAGACTAGAAGCAATGTGGATGATGATCACAACACTACCAACAGCACAGAAGGGGTCACCCCACGGATCTCTGAACTGATGACGGACAGTAACACAGAAAAACAAAACATTGTTCCCACAGAGGCCTCCGAAACGTACTTAATGCCTCAGCTCACTGACAACCTTCAGGCGGCTGAGGAGGACAACCAGCAGGCACAAGACAGACTGGAAATTGATGAGGTCAATGGAAACCGAAAGACCAGTGCTCAAGACACCCCTGTGCTAGTGAATCCCACTGACTTGATCTTTTCTAATGATGAGCAGCACAAGGATGATATTGGAGTGGAGAAAATGAAGGAAGAAAAGGGCACAGATCCAGCAGGGGATGATGGTGGGGACATGGACATAGGTGTGGATCTGAGTCTTGATGAGAGTGGGGTCTTGGAGGCTGAATCAACACATGTCAGATCATTCTCAGAAAATACTTTAGACTCTGAGTCCACGTCTCAGGATGCCTCAGCTGGCAGCACGGCAGAGACCCCGTCAGACGTAAGCCAGACAGGCAGCACAGAAGCTTCTGCCACGGACCAGGCTGGACTGTACCCTTCAGTGGAGGAGGGGGATGATAAACACAAACCGAGTGGCAAAAGGGTGACGTTTCCCTCAGATGAGGATATTATCTCGGGAGCAGTGGAGCCCAAGGACCCCTGGAGACATGGTAAGTGTGTGTTTGTTTCTGCATGTCTGCATGTGTGAATTACTCTGTTTATTCTTCTTTTCTATTGTGCCTGTATGAACATGTCTGTACAAAATGGTTTGCCAGGATTAATTCTCATAAGACTTTTCACAGCATTTTTGTCAAGCACAGTATCTAAAAAAACTGCTCATACTCACACACTTTAAAACGTGTCCTGCCATGGCCCATACTCTTGTGTGTGTATTCAGTCTAAACGTTATTGGTGGATGCATGTTGACACCGATGCATGAGGTGTGTCGATTTGCTGTTTTTCTTGAGGAATGTCCTTTTGTGTGAGCTTGTCATCTCTCACATGGTTATACTACAGTGTATTTAGTCCTCAGGCAGCAGCATCTGTGCCCCACCCCCTTTTCAAACAGAAGTTAATTTCTTACTTGAAGTCCCCAAATAAATAAATAACATAATAGCTTAGTTTGGCCTTTTCCCAAAAGGAAAAGTACACCTGTACACTTAAATATAGGCCCGGGCCTGTGCCGTGTGCCATATCGTGAGTGGATCCCACCACTCCTTGAGGTGTGCCATTTTACAGCCGCCGGTTCCTGTTTGTTCAGTGAAAACATGTCAAAGGAAGCTCATGCAGGATATTGCACGGCCTTTACTGTGTTGATATAAGGAAACCATTCTTAAAAATTCAACAAAATGCAACAACATGTGAAGTTACTTTTTAAGTATCATTATTCAATGTTACAATCTATTTTATCACGATAACTCACTGGCTTTGTAAACATTGTGCATTTATTGAACCTAAAAAAGAAAAAAACTGTTTCATTGAACATAAACTAAAACAAATAAATGTTTAAAAAGACTTCAGAATTAACCTTAAAGAAATGATTGGGTCAAAAAATCAGATCAATAATCAGATCAACTATGTTGTGGCATTAATGCACTTCCACAACATACTAAAACTACTGATCATATATTCAGTCTATAAAAACTATTAACAAAAAGGAATTAGACAAAAATACTTTTGATCAAATATGTAGTAGTGCACTGACCCAACCTACTAAAAACTCAGCAACAGGCGAGAGTGGAAAAAAAAAAAAAAAGCACTGAGAACATCATTGTGAAACGGAATATGGCACAATAATTGTTTTATCTCATTGCAAGCCAAAAATCATTATTGAAAATAAAATTGAGTAATCGCCCAGCCCTCAAATTCAACTTAGTTTCATGTTTAATCCTTTTTTCAGATCAGCTGGTACATCACATACGATCTGACTGTGACACGCAGGTTTCTTCATCCAGCATCATTTAATAAACGGACCTGCAGTCACAGTGAAACAACTTGTGTTTGCTCGCAGGACTGTGACGGCAGTCGACATAGTTACACAGTTCATTGCAGTCCGAGAAGATGCCAAATTTGTGTTTGTTTGGACTATATCCTGGCGGCCTTTCAGTGTCTCTGTGACCTGTGTGGTTTTCAGTGCAAGCCAGTGAAACCCTGTTTTTTCTCGTGGCGTATGGAACCAAAAATGTAGGCCAGGTCGAGGCAAGGGTCAGTGATGCGAGATGTCGAGATGGGGGAGGGGGAGCAGAAAAAAGCATCAAGGTTAATATGCATAAACAATACTGACTCATGTGCAGCTGGATATATAATTGTCCTATTAACACCCCTGCAATTGGTCAGACATCCACTCAGAAAGACACTTGTTGTTTCCCTCAATTTATCCTCACACTTTTCATTTCATTTATATTTCACCCAATTCAAATAATAAATAAATCTGTGACTCTCACTGCTTGTCATGTAACAATGTTGCTTTTCCAAATGTGTCTGTATCAATTTACGGTGCACATGCCGATGGTGACAAAGTCCAAGCCAGGATTTTTGTGACCTTATGAAACACTTGGCGCAGAGAACAGTCAAGTATCTAGATTACAGTAATGATCTGTCACTCAGATTATTCATCACAGCACGTTATCAGGTCGTTTATTTAAGTTCCAAAGGTTTGACTGATTGTGGCGCAGATACAGAGGCAGACAGACAGTTGATGGAGGTTTAGTTAACCACATGATACAGACTGTTCTGCAGGCAAAGATATGCTGCGGTGCATTTATGAGGAGAATTTTAAGCCCTAATGCAATGCAATCATTTGAATCCCAAAACCTGAAACTCAAATTTTAGAGAATAAGTTGCGTTGTTTTAATGTTTCGATTCTCAAAAACCCAATACATTTTTATTGAATAGTTAACATGCAAAAGCAAACAGGTTGCACAAAAAGTAGAGCTGTTGGTTGATGTTGGATGAAACGGGGGACTATAATACGCAGATCTCACTTGTCTGATTTCAGAAAAACAACATTTTTTGCATAAGGTGGTGTGTTCTTTACAATATTAAATTTTTCCGAAATTAGATTTTTAAAATTGCAATAAAGCACTAATACACTTTGCTCCTGAACAGTAGAAATACTGTGTTCAGGTTACTGGGAGTTTTCTGCTCTTCAATATATTGAGCCACCTGCTAAATCTATCTAGAGTTCTAACAACACCAACATCTTAGTCATTATATCTGCTTATTGAAAATCTTATTGCGTTAATATTTTTTGAAAAAGCACCAATAATCAGCTCTACTTTATAGTTGCATTATCGACATCAAGGTATTTGGTTAAAAAACTTGACCTTCTTCATGTTGCCAAGCACTAATTTTATAACATTTTTACTTGGAGATTGCTTCTTGTGCCATGTTATCAGAAATTACTGAATTACTCCCCTGAACCTTTGAAGTTGATATCTTTTCCCTTCCCATGCTTCTGCCATCTATCTCAAGGACATGCTCTCAAACCGAACAGGCTTTCTGTTCGTGTTTCTCACTCCAGGAAATGAAATGTATCTGAACCTCCACTCCAAGCCCCTTCTCGCTTTGTTTCGGAGCACTGTGCCACAATAGCTCCATGATCCGTCCAGACCCTTTATCTGCGGATCTAGTGTCAGGCTCTCTGGGTCCCTGTCTTATGTCACCTGTCAGAAACATAACAGTAAAGTGAGCCTGAGCTCATAGAGCCTGGAGCTTCGTCCGTGCACAGTGCGAGTTAGAGCTGTAAGAACAGAGGGAGGAATTTTCTAGATGAGTATTAAATTCTCACCAAGCAACAGATATCTGGTTTTATGGCTGCCACAAAATGAGCCCCTGAACAGTGCGTAGAAAGCTGCCATTCAAAATAAACACCTGGGGTTCAGGAGAGAGCAGAATCAGGGGAACAATAGTCGCCAGATTGGGTGTCATATTTCCATTTCTTCCTTGGCACGCTCATTTTCCTGAATTGACATCCAGTTTTGTGGCATACAATGTCTGAGGCTAGAATTTACACTAAAATGTAGGAACTAGCATTATGATATTGTACTCAAGGTTTTAATTTGTAGTAAGATATGTCAGTGTCATTTGCTCCCAGTTAGATAACATATTTCTTAGAGCTGCTTTTCATTCTTTCCCCTCTCCCTGTCGAGACTTTAGGGACGTCTGTTCTTTCCCTCCAGATCTGTGCAAATACTACATCATATCCTGAGATTCCTGAACTTCCCAACATGCTGTGTTGCTTCCCCTGTTCCCTGTGCTTCCCCTCCCCTATTTCTCCTCCTCCCTGGCTGGCCAATTCAGTCGAGGTGCAGCTCAGGCTTATATCAGCAAAGCGTGTCATTATGAAAGCACCCGATCAAACTTTGGGCCTGTGCTAAGTCATTTTTTTTTATTTATCAGCCAATGTAAACACTTTTAAATGCAGAGGCACTGTTTTTGTCAAGCCATGATGCAAGATAGTTTTTCACAGCAAACCAGAGAATGATAGAGCATGATAGAGTATGATTACTTTATTGTAATACAGCTTTGTGTACAAATAAGTTAAAGCCTACTACTTGCTGTACAGACATTTCCTTCACATTAATGACTGTTTATCCTGCAAGCGGCCAAGCTCTTTGGCCTACGTGCAGCTCCGTCTCATGTCATCAGACCCGAGGCCCAGTTGGCACCAGGTTATTAGAGGCTCTGTGACCCATGAAATGTTATGTGTTATGGCTGTGGACCAAGTTACCTACTGATAAGCAAAGCTTTCAGTGTGCAGAATGGACAAAGGCTTTGAAAACCTAGAAGGTAGTTCAGTTTTATGCTAGACCAGGACTGGATTTTCTGGGCCAAGGCCCATAGAGAGGCTTAACATGGTTCAATATTAATGTTTTAACTTGGTATAGGTAACTTTGGTATAGTTTTTAGAAATAGTTTAAAATCGTTAAAGGAATGTGTAGATGCAGAGCTATTCATGCAGTCAATAGTCAAACCAAGTAAAAATGTGTATGTGCAAGCCTTCCTATCAGCAGACGGGGGAACAGCAAACAGCTACTCAGGTTTTGCAAAGTGTTGTAAACACTGGCGTCTGCTAGATAAACTATGTAACGGTGACACTGTTTCTAATGAGTGTTTCCATGTTTGGATGTTTTTTTCTTTACCAACAATGCACGCTGATGCCAGTATGTCAGGGATACGATAACACCTGCTGATACTATCAACCCCGTGGGAAAGCTCTAGTTTATGCATTAATCTCTTATGCATTTCTGCCTGTCTACAAACCCCTTTGTTTGTCTAGTAAGATGAAGAAAGAAATGTGTGTCTGTTAAGTGTTTGTTTTGTGATTAACTGTCGTTTTACCTTGTGTCTGTCGGCACTGTAGCCCTGAACCATGATCACTGATTCTAAATGGGAGCATTAACATAAAACATGCCGGTCTCAGCTCTTGGTTTTGGTCTAGTGGTGAGCTTTCACCCAGCCCCAGTGTCTGTGCAGGACTTTCTGCACTCGCCAAACAGGACTTCCTTGCTCTCCTGAGGAGGCTGGAAGTGAAAAATATTACCTTCACATTGCACAAAATGTGCTTGTCATTAAAAAAAAAGAGTGTACAACTGTTGTTTTCTCATAATGTTGCTCTCCATCTGCTCTGGCAGCTTTCTCTCTCTCAGACGCAGGCCTAGTTTCATGTGGGGAAAAGTTTGAAATGGCTGCTCTATTTTTTGTGTTCGTCAATGTTTATCATATCAAGAGAGAGGCGGCTGTTGATGCAGAGTCATGTCTTACCTTTTTAAAGGCAGTTAGTCGACACTTGAGATATAATTTACTGTCCATCTGTAGCTGCTTTGTCTGCAGTATTGTTCAAACTCACTTAAAATACTGGAGATCTGTGTTGATTGAGGGACATGATGTGAAATTTGAGGACTGGTATTGTGTGGGATGTGTGTGAGAAGCCTGGTGGTTGCAGATGTTGCCATTTTTTTCACATTTTGCCTCAGTCTAACTGGAGTGCTGTCTGTTAATTATTGATCTGCACGCAGCTACTTGGAATCAATTCCAAGGTTTTTTGCATAATTACACTGCTGCAGAGTTTTGATGCTTCTTGAGCCGCATTATTAGATGCCATCACTTGATTTTATTTACTTTTGACCCCCTGTCTTCATGCAGAACTGTGCAGATACTGTGTGATTTAGCTGAAGTAAATGGGTTTAGGTTATTGTTTAAAGGTGTCCGACAGATTTATCGGTTAGCTGATATTATCGGCCGTTATTGCCCTATCAAAGGCCAATTGGTATTGGTGTAAATGCTGTCCAACATGTGTCGTTGTGAAAAGTTTTTTTACACAAAAGGTAATGCAGAAAATGTTGCTACGTATGATTTGGAAATGCTAGCTATTCATTATCATTCATTTGTTTTTGAGGTCAGCAATTGACTGACACTAAACGGTAATGCTGCTTATTTGGCTATTTATTTTATTCCTATTTATTCTTTAATTTCTCAGTTATCCTTTATAGAATTGGCTGACAATGAAAAAAGTTGTAAAATGTATAACAATGTTAAATATTAGTTGATAATGTACCTTTGCGAAATGGTGAGAAATCGATGTACAATCCACATAAAAAAGGGTCTATTTTCATTTTTTGCTCAAAATGACTATATCAGCCACCATACTGGTTATCATCCCCCTCTAAAAACAGTCTCAAAAATCCCACATCAATGTGTTTACTGGCTGCTGCCACAGTGTTATTCAGACTTGTAGAGGCATACAGCAGCAGCGACACAATCCGTGCCTTTTCTGCCCCACCTCTGACCAGCCAGGCAGCCAACTGTCATGTGTGAATGACGCTGCTGTCACCATCCACAGCACAGCAGTGTAAAAGAATGGACGGACTGGGAGACGGGAGCTATTTTGAACACTGACACTTGCATGTTAAGTAGGAGCTGGCAACACTTCGGTGTTTCACCCACAACATACTCACATCTATCTCTGGAAATTTGCCCAAAGCCTTGGCATGTTATTTCTTACATTCTTGTCTGATAGCCAGTCACCTCAAAATGTAGGGATGTTCTTGTTAATGCATATTGCCGTTCGCTCCATGAACCGCAAGATAAATTACAAAATATTGTTTGCATCAGTTTCAGGTAGATGTCCCTCCACACTGAAATGCTCAAAGCTCTGCCCCCTTCTCTCTGTGATCACCCGTACGTTGTTAGCAACGTTTGTTTTGAAGTTTGAATACTACCATACTGAAGTTTGAGGTGCTTTTGAATTTTACTGTCATACTGGCAGGTGTTTCTTTTTTTGTGCTAAATAACAGAAACACCTCTCTATGTAACACAAAACAGTTCAGCAGCACCACAAACCACATCCTCCAAAATCACAATAAAGTTGAATCAACACCTCTGAAACGGTTTCAACAAAAACTGAAAATTACAACCTTCATGAAGGGAGGACCAAGCACAGGACTGTTGTATGACTGCACATGCTTTAGTTTTTGACAGAAAAGTAATCGCCAACTATATAGAAAATTAAGAGACATCATTTTTTTTTCATCTAGAAATGGCTTAAAATGCTTTTTTTTTTAATGCCTCAAATTTGGAGATTTTCTGCTTTTCTTAAACTGAATATCTATACGATATTTTTTTATCAAATTCATTTTTAAAGACTGGCAAAGAGACTGGGATGTACATTTTTTCTACTGTTTTCTGACATTTCATAGACCCAACTATTAATCAATTAGGGTTAGATAAAATAAAAACATTAAAAAGACATCTGGAAGTTAATGGATAATGATAAAATGATAGTTTACTGATAGCTACTGGCACTTTATTGTATTAACTGTTTTACTAAAATTTAGCCTGTTTTCAGATTCATCCAGCCTGCAGACCATGTTCAAAAAGCGCTGTTTTTAATATGTAAAACTCAGGCTTTTATTGTTGAGCAAAGGCCAAAACACAGAGAGAAAGAACCATCATCAGATGTAGCCAATATAATATAAATGCAGTCTTATTTATATGAATAAATGTTTTTAATCTTCTCCATTGTTGTGCTTGTGAAACCTTTTGAAAACCCTCTAGAAAATGAATTGATCTGATGATGAATGTCAAAGTAATTTGACATTTTAAATATGCTGGATTTTCATCAGATGGCAACAATATGCAGGTGGTGCAATAGAAAAACAGCCTCAAAGTTAGAAGTATAAAGATTAATCGATTAGTTTTCAACTATCAAATTACTGTCTGATTCAGCTTCTTAAATGTAAATTTTTTCTGGTTTCTTCTATGACCATAAACTGAAAATTAATAATAACATTAGGGCTTTGGATGATGCCGACTGACATATTTCACCATTTTCTGACATTTTATAGACAAACAACTAATCAATTTTTGACAAAAATAATCATAAAATGAATTGACAGTTGAAATAATCGTTAGTTGCTGCCCCGCAGCCCACACTCATGCATTAATGGTTTAATTCAACAGGACAACGATCACAACGAGTGCTGAGGAGTTTGGCCTTCAGCTGAAGCAGAGTGGATTATTGGACACCTGGCCTCCATGTGTTGCTGCGTGTTCTGTGTCCAATCTTGTACATTTTGAATACCTTTGTTGCACTGCTAGCTGGGAATAATTTCCCCTTAAAGCATGTAACCTGTCAGCACTGGTTCCTCTGTCTTAACCTTTCATCACAGACATTGGTGTATGCTTTCTAAACCACTCACTTTGCAGAGACCTCACACTTTCTGTCATTCAATAATTTAGCTTTCCCTCCTCTCAATGTGATAATCCCCCTAGAGGATTGGTCGTCCATTGTCATAGAGTAGCATTAGCTGCTATATAACAATTTTCCCAAGAACAAACTAGGTCAGTCAACAGGCTGACTACCTTTTCCGACCACAGTCCTGTGTCCCTCTTAGTTTGTTGTGTAACTTTACTTTATTCTGTGCTGAGACTCCTGCTGTTCCTGCAGCTCCAGATGTGTGCAGACAGCAGGTCAGGTATTTATCTGCAGCAGCTCCACTGAGGCTGGTACAGTCTTCACCACATTTCCAGTCATTGCCAAAGTTTATCTTAAAGCCTCCACATACAAAATATGCTGTATCATTCCTAACTCGTGTAACCAGACTGTGCAGACTAGTGTAAACGGAGGAAACTCGAGGTATTATGCAAGTTGTACATTTTCAATGGAATCCTCTCTTTGTGCCAAGTCTCTCAGTCGTCTGTCTGTCTGTGTTGCGACGTTCTCTTCACACATGCAAACACTTGTCTTTGCTTGTTTCCTCCTTGTTGTTGGGTAAGGGGTGAAGGCCCATCACCTGTAGACTGTGTTTGCAGTTTGCTTTATGTCAGCTTAGACCAAGAATAAGAGTGATGAAGGCACAAAGATGGCAAAGCTGAGGAGCATAAACAGACTGTGACATGTATAGAAAATTGGGTCAGACTTCACTTCTGTGCCTTCTCAACAATCACTTATCCAGGGTTGCAGTAAACAGCAACTCTCAAAATGATAATTTGCTGTACAAATGTGGAGCAAGTGCTGGCACAGGATGATTTTGTGCCAAGATGATGGTTGTCTACAATCATCCAGTGCCCCAATTTAACAGAGCAGCTTCCAGGTAGTTGAGGTTCTAGCTCTTTCTCAGCACACTGGAAGATAATAATCACATGTTTTTACAGGCCCTAAAGGTTTGGCTTCAACATCAAATGTTTTTCAAAAAGTTTGAGCACAGTGGAAAGCTCCTTTCACAAGTTTTGAGAAGGGGGGTGTCTGTTGCTCTATTCTTTTCACTTTCCAGAACGAGCAGTCTGATGGTCACGCTGTGTTTCGCAGACTCTGCTCAGGTGTTAATTGGTATGAAGAAACTCTTTACAGTCTAAATTCCTTCCCTTGGGTTTTTTAATGAAACCAGTATAGGACTTTGAAAGGCCGATATCTGCTACCTATTTAGCAGGTTTTCTGACATTTAAAAAAAACCTATATATGATCTTATATTTTGGTGGGAAAGGGGTATAATGCACAAACAGAGTCTGGTACTAAGGCCCAGCTGTTGGCACTCTGTGGGTCGATCTGCTCTGACCTTTTGTGGGCGGTGGAAGAGGCTTTCGCTGCATCAGTGTTCTGATGTTTTGCAGCAACACAGGAGAGGAAACGTCTTGTATTTTTAGCTGCTGCTTTTAATTTTGATGCATCTTTTTGTATGAGGTGTCATTGATACTAATATGGCTTGTTAGCATTTAAATCAGGTAGCATTACTTGAAAACAACTAATTACATTCAATTTCAGCTGATTTTTCTGTCCCTCTGTTACATTTCTGAAGTATGTATTTTGTTTCACATTATTTTGGAAACAAACAATCACAGGAATATGAAAGCAACCAGTGTCTGTCAGAAGTTCAGGCATGACTGAGTGTTTTGGCCAAAAAGCTTGTTGCTCAGCTTAAATATGGATAAATATAGAGCAACTTAGTGGTAAAATGTATTTATTCAAGCTCTAGTTTTAGGACAGTCGAATTGTTAATGATGATTTTTTAGTAATGTCTTCATACTGCTCTGATGCCTGCCTGCCGTTGTTGAAATAAAATGGCGTGTTAATCTTTCATTGTAAACCTTGACCTCACCTTGTGCTTTATAGCTTCAGTGTAATTAAGGTGTGGAAGTGAAGTAGCAGGTTTCAGGTGACTGATCCTACTCTCACATTAAATGCCTAACAGTAAAGAAAGTTTTCTTTACAAAGCTTTGACATACTAAGCACAGCTCTCTGCTCGCAGCATATGTGCCTGTACTTGTTGCAGCTCTGCCGGTTGTTCAGCTTAAGTAATTGATTTACAATTTATGGCAGGTAAACCTCCCCTGTTGCCTGAAGTTTTTCCTCGCCCCAAGATACTCCGAGATACCAATCTAACACGCTGTGTGCTGAAGGACAGATGCAGCAGAGCCTTCATTTGTTTGGGAAACAGACATGGCTTATTGAAGAAACGAAAATCTGGTTTCCTACATTTGCTATATTCATAAGAGGATTTGGGCGGATTTCGACATTTTTTTAATTTGAATTCAAACACATCATTACAGTTTGGTCACTTCAAATTGACCTCTTAGCAGTTTGCCTCCTTTGACAGATCATTGGAGGTTGTAGGCAGTGAATGTTTTAGGGGGAGATAGCAGTTCAATAATAAATGCCACATAGAAGTGCTGGAAAACTGGGGACCTGAAGTTTAATGTGAGATGAAGCAAAACCAAGTTCTGGTTATAAATGTCCAAGATAAGATATTCCCTTATTGATTCCCATGGGGTAAATGCATGTGTAATACAGTATTATTTTGACATGTTGTGTTTATCCCACTGTTCAAGATGTCCTCTCCACTAAAGGCTGAATCGGCAGCGGCAGGATAGTGGTCTAAAGCTCATCATCATTCGTAACCATAAAGTCCACAGTGCTTATTTTTACCTCTGTTGATCTGAGTCAGCAAGCCAGATGCTGTTGTAGCAGGGTCCTGCTTTTTTATTTTTTTGCTCACAAGCTCTGCACTCGAAGCAGCAAGTGATTTAGTGTGTGTTGTTGCACAGTGGACGGTGCCAACAACAATAACAAGGAGAAAGGGGCGCGCTGCTCATTTGTGTCATTTAGTGGATTCACTGAGTCAGAGCAGAGATGGACAAGTTCCCTTCATTCATTTGTCTCTTTCTCCTCTTTTACGCATGAAATCCCAATGCAAGGTGTTTTTAAAGCAGCTGCCCTTCCCTTTATGCTTTCCTCTTCCTCTTTATGCTTCAGTACAACATGAAGAACAGGTTGTGTTTATCACAAGGACGGTCAGGGCAAGCTGGATTTATGAAGACGGGGGAGGATAAACTGGTTGGCAGGGATATATCCAGAGATCTTGTGTATTTAGTCATTATTTGCACACTCACTGTGATCAGACTTTACCTCTATACTTCCCCTTAACCTGGTTTCAAAGATGTTGTTTGGAGCAGTCGTTTTGCCCTCCCTCTCCCCCCTCCTGCGTACCTCCTCACCGCCACTCCCTCCATACATGTACCAGCAGCACTGGAGGGAGTGTAATAAAACAAAGACAAAGCAGGCAGAAATGCAGGCAACAGCTGTAGCTCAGCACTTAATGATCCTGCAGGGCTGAAGCACACATCTTCTGTTCGCGCCAAGCATTTGACTCCTGCGTGGCTCTCTGATAGTAGTTTTCTTTGTCTCCGTTTCCCCATTTCCTGCTTTCACATTAATGGTTCATTTTGTGCTGAGGTGTTACAGTAAGTTTGCTTTTGAGCACAGCAGTGATAGATTAAGCCATGTTCTCACTTTATTCAGTCTCCATCTAGCTTACCTCCCCTCCTCTCCCTCTAATTAATGAGCTATGTGTGAAAATACTGTGTAGTAAGCATGGGACCCTCTCCACCCTCCACCCTTCCCTGAGGAAGTGTTTACACACACTTGCTCCACAGCCACTCCGCACAATAACACTTTTCCAAGGACACAGTGTTCACTGGAACGCACACACTGTGCTGTACAAATTTACAAGACTGCACTCTCCCACACTGGCAGCAGCAGCATTTAGGTAAAATCCACAGTTCTGCGTCTAGATACTTAATGTAGATAAAGCACAAATTCTGATTAATTCAGCTGCACTTAATTACAACAGATTTTCAGGATATGATAACTGCATTAGCTTCCATTGAAACCCTGCAGGCTGGCATCAGTGTTGGAGAGCCTCATCTTCTTAAACCACCACAGCCCTTTATTAACATGCTTTTTCTAAATTAAAGGAGACGTTTAGACTGGATGCAGAGTTAAAGGAGATGCAAAACTTTTGAAAGGCCCAACATGCGTTTTTATCTCACACTAGCCACATTTCCATTCATTTGTCAAATGAATTCAAGCAAACTTTTGAAATGTTGCAAAACAGAAATGTGATTTAAGCAAAATGTCCTTCAACAGATTTGGAGCAGATGCACTCTGACTAGTTTTGTCAGAAGTTGGCTCAAAGATATGCATGGCTGTAATCCACCAGTAAACAGTAAAAGAAGTGGAATGGAAAGAAAGTTTTCAGGAATTTGGTTAAATTGGGCAAGTTTTAATTTGATAACTGATAAAAACTTTTGTTTTTGCAAATCTACTCTATGAATTATAATGCATTCTGTTTTATTAACGTTTTACACAGCGTCCCAAATTAAGGTTGTAGTTAATCTATGACCATATATGGCTAACTGTTATTAGAAATTAGGATTGGGCTGTTGTGCACGATTTCACAATGATTGAAATGTATCAGACAGAACTATGTGAATGCTTTCATAAAATGAGTGTTTAGTTTTCTATATCTTGTCACTGCGGTCAGTATATCCTGATGTAACCAGTTAGTTCGTTTTTATGCATGCATGATTCAGTGTGTACCAGCTCCTGCTGCAAGATTCAACTGGTTTCCATTTGAGTGGCTCTTTGGTCTCAAATGTGTTGTGGCCGCTCTCATTGTATTCATGTGGTACTGACTGGCCCTTTAATTTAGTCTCACGCACACCATTACCTCAGAGTCACCACAGTGTCGTCTCTTGTAGTATTTTCAGCCATGGTCTGACACAGAATAACACAGTTGGTCAGACATGCAGGGCGGCTGGTGCAGGTTTTTGAACTGCCTCTTTGTCCCACAAGCAGGTCATTCATTCTGACCTACATGCTGAAACTATCTGTATAGAAATCCACTGTTCTTTATCATTATTATTTGTACATTTTTATTATGCTGGTTGGTCCAGTCTCTTCGACCACAGCCTTGTATAGATGGTGGGGTGATGAACTTGAGTTATAGGGGGACACTGTGGGAGACAAAGGGGACAGGAGAGGCATGCAACTGAAAAGTGAAGCGGACAAATTGTCACCTTGGCGAGAGAAATCAAAATGCTGACTACAGCACAAAGACAGATTCACACACACTAGCCCTATGTGTACAGTTCTGTTAGTACAGTTGAAGCATAGGGACGGTTTCTGTCCGTATCAGCATTTACTGCTTCCTCTGAATGTATTTTTCTTTCTGTACGGACAGTCTGCAATAAGTCTGGTAGAACATCTTATACTTTATGTGTCCTGATCTTTCTGATTTCCTACAAATGTTCACTACTCCTTTTTTCTTTGATTCTGTCATTATCTTTTTGTTTTTCTTCCCCCCAATGTCTCACTTCATCTCTCAGCTGAGTCTCTCAGCCAGAACAGTGGGTATGAATGTTGCCCAGTCATCTGACTGGAGTTAGCCCTCGCAACAGTCTGAAGGCGCAGTGGCGGCTGACCCGCACACACACCAAGAACAATACCTCCTTTTTGTTGACTTAAGTAGGGGAGCCCTTAAAGGGGGTTAAAGGGTCTGATCCTCTCTGTCAAGAGAGTGCTCCTCAAGGCAGACAAACAAACAGGCCACATAAAAAAGATAACTTCCAAATGTGTCCAAGTTCTGGACTTATGTTCGATGTTATGTTAATAATTTACGAGAGTCATGTCGGGATATTCCTGGCTGATAAGTAGGATCAACAACGGGGCCCATCCAGCTGAAGCCCAATCCATTTCAGATGCTTTGTTGGTTTTTTATCTGTTCGCACAGGCACCTCAGCATCACAAGTGAGTGACCTGCGAGCGACCTGCATAGCTTTCACTCAGTTGGATGCTCTCGTGTTTTTGCCCATGTGTTATTTCTGCAAAGCAATAAAAGAAATCCTAACCTTCTTCATTTTCTGTGTCTTGCAGCTCAGAATGTGACGGTGGAGGATATCCTCTCGTCCTACAAACAAGCCTGTCAGAAACTCAACTGTAAACCCATACCCAAAGTGCTCAAACAGATACAGGTGAGGTTCAAGGCAACACAAAAACACAGATGATCAGACACTCACACACAGCTCTCTAAAACAGTTCACATCACAAGCTGAACATTATATTCTTTGTGCAGGTGGGATTTATTGTAATTCTGTTCTAGTTTATTGTCCTGTTTTTTTCCCCCATGGTTTTGGTTGTTTTGTTTCTCGAATCATCTGCTATCAGAAAAGGAAAATATTTATTTCACCCAACCAGGAAGTGCTGTAATGCTAAAAACAATGTCAGAGAAAGGGTGGTGAATGAGAGGGGCTGTTTCTACTTGATATCGTGTTAGGGCTGAAACGATTCCTCGAGTTATTCGAGTAATTCGATTACTAAAATGCGTCGAGGCAAAATTCTCTGACTCGATGCTTCGTTTAAGCCACTTCCGCTTTTGATGCCTACATGTCCGCACAAAGTG
>CAFUXE010000819.1:20336-33353 GCA_903364295.1 Serranus cabrilla | reverse complement strand
ATTACTATTAAATTAAGTTCAAGTAATAAAATGACATTTTAAAAATTTTTTTTATCCGATTACTCGATTAATCGCCAGAATAATCGATAGAATACTCGACTATTAAAATAATCGTTAGCTGCAGCCCTATATCGTGTCATTTGCCACCTCTAGTGGAACGTCATAATCTCCTCTTAAATCCCTTGGCAGAGTGGAAAGCCATCACAACCCCCGCCTGCTGAGCTCCTGCTTTTTACCAGTCTTTCAGTCCAATTTGATGTGGCCTCTTCCCCTGTACTGCAGTCCTTGTGACTGCAAACACTGCTGTCATAAAGCTGCCAACCACTGCTTCGTGATGGCAAAAGTTTCAACAGGAGAGCATAATGTGCTTAAAAGTTTGCTGTAACTTTGCTGAGTCCCCCTTTACACTGCCAGTGCAGTCATGAGGACAGAATCCATTACCAGCTTCCCATCGAACACAACAAAAGCAAAAAATGACAAAATTTGCAGGTTCTAGCTCCTCATTTTTGTCGTGTCATACATTATTTGTATATTTAACTGTGTGATGGCAAAGCAAGAAATTTAAAGGAAGCTTTAGAAAATTGTTGGGAATTTTCTGACCTGACCCAGACAAATCGATTAAACAATAAATCAAGAAAATAGTTTCTAAATAAATTAATTTACTGAAAATTGGTTAAACAAGCTTTTATCGTTGTCTATGGAATTTAAAAGCTTCATCAGTGGAATAAAATAGTATGTACCATGTATAGTCTGTCAGCCTCATTTTGTATTCTATTCTATATGTATCTGCTCCTTCTATGTAAGTAAGCTTAACGATACAAAGATAGTATGAGTAGTATCTTTGTGAAGAAGAATTTGAAAATGCAAAGACAGTTGTTTCTATCAAATATTAAATCAGATTATGACTTTAAAAATTAATATTCATATGGATTTGGAAAGTTGTGTCACCCTTAAAATAAATTGATAAATATGATGATAGTTTGTTGTAGCCTCGACATATAATAATCTTTATTTGGCCTTATCACAGGAAGTTCTTTATAAGAACAGGTATGAATAATCATTGCAGTTATTTAACAAATAAAAAAGATATCTAGCTTTTTGTCTCTAAACAAAGAAACCAGAAATAAAACCTCAGCTATCAAACCTCCTCTTCTGTTACCTGTTCAACACATGAAGCAACGACTGATTGTGTGTGGACACTGTAAAATGGATACTGCAGTACATTTACTTTACCCTAAACCTGGCCCAGTCCCCAGGTAGTTAAGTAAGTGCTTCAGTCTTCACAATACAAAAACCAATACAGAACACTTATCTTGTATTGACTGAGCCAGAGGCACGGTGGCCAGCTGCTCACTTCAAGTAACATCAAGTGCACTGCCTGACAACTTAGCCAGAGCTTGTCATGACAAAATTGCTGCCTCTTGAATCAGGAGCCGGCAGAAGCCAGAAGTGTACATGCTGTGCAAGTCCAAAATTGTTTGGATACAAATAGCTGCGTATACCACAAAGCTATACAACATATATAATAATAATAGAAACTAGTCCAGTTGAGGTCGCGCTGGGCTGCTTTGTGCAACCAGGAGCTGGACAAGCTGGCTGAGAACAGTTAGGAAGTCTTGGCAGGTCCACCCAAACGTTGTTTGTAATTGTGAAAGTTCCTGTTCGTGAGGTTGAACAAAATTTGGTTCCAAGAACTACATCCCTAAACCTTTTCTTCTGGTGATGAAAACCCTTCAGAAGTCTGGTAATGTGGTCTGAGGGCACGGCGTGATGCACCATGGCATGACTCTGGACAAGGGCTGATAGTATCCAGTAGAGGTGGTCCTTTTTCATTTCCCAGCGAGGGTAGTTATTACTCCAAACAGGCAGACGAGTGTTTCATGTCTCTTTTTTTTCTGCCTTCTCTTGTGGGTTAGCCAGCACAGTCATGTGTCTCGTAATCCCTCTGCATAAGCAGTTCTTGAAATCCAGTGGGGGAAGCCTCAGGGCTGTTTGTTTTTATATTTCTGCCGACCTCGTGCCTTTTGTAAGGGAATTAGTGCGTGTGCTTGATGTGTATAACGATTGTTGAAATGTTAAAAATGTTTTTTTTACTGAATGTGACACGCGTTTCTGCCACAGAGCAGAACAGAGAGAAGATACAAAAGACCTTTTCTTTTAACCTCCTTCTCAAGCAGACTTAAATTATCACCCAGTTTTGATGATCCTGGTAACCTGATTCTTACAGGTTTTCATGAAGCAACAGGGAGCACTTTCTTTTTTCTTTGTTACCAGGAGGAAACGAGCAGCATTTGTCCTGTATTTTGAAACTAAAACTGACTGAATGTAATAGTCAGCTTTTGACAAAGATAGACAATATTTCCACTGCCTGTTTTGGGCAAAACACTGACAATACTGTAATGCATGATTAAGCTTATGTTTCATGTGAATGTGTCAAAAGACATGATGATGTTAAGATGAGGTTACTGAGCAATATAGAGTTTGATGTTGATCTGATCTCTTTAAAAACGTTGTGTGTGCAAACAGATATGTTTCTTCCTCTCTGTGGGAACCTCCCGTGATCAAACCGAGTCAGACGGAGGAGTTGGCAGTACTAGTGTTTGCAGCAAGGAGACATTAGCACTTTCGCCTATTTGTTCTGTCGCACACACACTTATAAAACCTTTAGCAGGGGCCTCTCTGCTGGAGCTTTGCACATTTGTACCTGCAGGTGTGAGTGATGATGTTGAAGTAAAGTGAGCCGGAGTTGGGAACACATTTGCGATTCAAGAGACTGCAAAGAAATCCCCACAGGCCTGGTCAGCTGAGAGAAAGACGTAGTGTTAACATCTCAGCTACTTGTGGAAATACACAGCACTGTGCTAAGCTGCTGCTGTGAGCTTCATTTAGTCCCATGGTCTGGGTACATTTCCACTGGGACTCTACAGACCCGGATTGGTCATCACCTCCTTCCCTCTACCATATTCTGCTTTTTTGTGATTGCTCATGTTTGCTCATGTCTGGCTTCTCTCCATCCCTCCCTGCCACTGTAGTCTTTTGGTCCACTACCGCCCCCTCTCATTTCTGCTTAGTCATCCTTGCAGTAACCAGCCACATAAACAAGCCAGTCAGACCAAATGGCTGACCACTGAGAGGGGGGATTGCAAGAGAAGCTCACCCGTTAGCAGCTTTTTTTTTTCCTCTTTCACTCTAAATGCTTTCTTTATTAAGTCCAACGGCACTGTACACGTGGCAGCTTGCCAGGGGCCCTACCGGTTATGTACATTTCTAGCATGTTGTTTGTGTGTCTGTGTGTTTTATAAGAGTCACTATGTAGAAGCTGCTTGTTGAATGTCTGCTCTGCAGTTACTCCCAGCAGAGTCTTAAGACCTGGACACTTGGTAGCCTTGTGTCACATTTCTGCTGCAGCGATTCCCTCAGGGACAAGTGGTTTCCCAATTATGCAATGTCTCACACTCAGCCCATGTGCATGCTAGATTTCGCAGAATATTCAGGAACGTGCTCTCTTTAGACTTGTTCTGTATATCTGGAATAACATAGTTTAATTCTGCAGGGACTATACTGTTAATCTATGTAAAATAAAATGTACAATATTTTTCTGCATGTATGTCACATGTACATCAACACATTGAGACTTGGCAACATCCACATGCTGCTCAGACAGCTCAAACATAATATCACTCTCATTAGCGATGCAATTTAAAGGTCATGCAGGCTGCATCCCAATATAGCGACTGGACCCTTTGATGTGTTCAAGATCAAATATGCGAACAGACTGATAAAGCCTTTCAAAGACAGACTGCAAAAGGCAACAAGATCTCCAACGTTAATGACAGAATAGGTCGTCAGTACCACCTGGAATGACCCATATGAGGGTTTCGCTGGTAAACATAAACGTAATGTTTGTAAGGCTGCAGTTTTTGTTCATTTTTAGGCCACAAAACCACTTCTACAGAAAGACAGTTTAACATGTTATGTATATAATTGCTGGAAGTAAAGAAGTTACGAGGACAACGCGACTACTGGAAGTTTACTTTTGTTCTCACATGGGACACAAACGCTGCAACTTTCGTGCTTTATACTCCACCTCAGCATCATTAGAGTCAACGTGAATATGGCTCATATTTTCCTGCTTTTACAAACGATCTAGGAAGGTAATTTTGAGGGACTCTCAAAGGGGGGTCAGTGTGTTGAACAAAAGGCAGAAGTTCACCATTTTGCGAATTTAGATTATTTGCTTTCTGGCTGACAGTTATTTGTTTGAGGGGATCAAGTCCATATTCCTCTCTGCATAGAAGATGTAAAGCAAGCATGACAACCGATTAGTTTCACTCATTTCAGCACAAAGACTGGGCAATGACATAACCACCTGTAGTGCAGTTGTAAGTTTTTCTCCTCAATCTGTACATTGTGTTTTCATTAGGTTCCTACTCAAAACTTCAGAGTCTATAAGCCATTGGAACATTATGATAGGACTATATGATGACCAAGGCCAGGTTTAATGTCTCATGAGTTGTTGCAGCAGCTTATTTCACAGATTAGCGCTAAAGTTAACCATTCAAAAATGTATAAAAATTGTTGGCTGAGGACTATGGCTTCAGAGGGCAGTTTAGGGGGTTAAACAAATTTGATATGTTTTGTTAATTTCTGGTTGAACATAACAGTTGCTGGTAGATTAATATGGTACTGTTTCCGAGCCAGGCTTGATGTTTCCTCCTATGTCCAGTTTCTGTGCTAAGCTAAGTTAACTGGCTGTAAAAAAAATATATAAAAAAGGGCACAATACAGCAAGAGTCGCTACAACATTTAATGAACAAGATCAGAAAGAGAATCAGGAGCTCGATGTAGTCCTCCCACACCACACACACACACACACACACCCATACCACCACTCGTGCAGAGGCACACTATGCGTCATGCACTATTTTGGGTTCTGGCAGCTCTGTCAGAGAAGTATTTACACTGATCGAGTCATTCTCACTGACAGGTGCCCTGTTTAATTGTAAGTGAAGATGCTGTTAAATTGCTCAAAATGTGTGTCTAATTGTGTTTAGTCAACACCATCTGGTTTATGAAGAACATCCAGGTTTTTTTTTTAAATATACCATATTTCACAAAATCCTGTTTATTTTTCATTTATGATTTTGATACCTAAACCGAATGACGAATGAATTATCCTAGTAACCACTACAGTGTCATTTAGTGTCATAGTGTTTCCTGCTGATTGTATGAAGACAATGCAGCTCTTTAGATGTGGCATTTGACACGTAACATCATCATGTTTTTGTGACCCGTTGAGTCATGCAGGAGGCCGTGAACCCTCCGTACAACTAAACCATCATCCGCATATTCAGACACACAC
Organism: Serranus cabrilla; assembly: GCA_903364295.1. Lineage (NCBI taxonomy): Eukaryota > Metazoa > Chordata > Actinopteri > Perciformes > Serranidae > Serranus > Serranus cabrilla. Next base: position 27,991 of record CAFUXE010000819.1, on the reverse strand, counting down.
ACACATAAGTGATGGCAGTGTGGCACGAGGGCAGAGGTTATTGAGTTCACGCTGAATGGGCTGAGCAGTCAACTAGAGAGAGGGATTTGCTGGTACATAGTTTCGAGGGCAGCGCTCTGTATGTTTTCGTGTTTTGTGTGGGTGGTTGGGTGTATTACCAGGGCAAGAGGTGAAATATGTTACCAGCTTTTGATCTGTGATGCTGTGGTGCTGGATAAATGACATGGTCAAGCTGAGCACACAGAGACAGACAGCTTTACATGCTCAGGTTTAAAGAATAAAGTTTCAATTGTTTTTTCACTATTTTATTGTAGTGTGGAACGCTCTTTTCAGCCATAGTAACAGTTTACTTGCAGGTGATTTATTGCTTTCGCCCAGTCTAATCTTTCCTGGGAATCTCGCCACAGACTCCCAGTTTGTATTACTGCAAATGCAAAGGATTTCATCAGTGGCTCAATCAGGATGTTGCCTAATTTGGTGAAATATAGTGGCTTCAAAGACATTTATTTACATAGAAATCTTCATGATTATTGATTTAAGATACAAGCTGTATTTTTCTATTCATTGAAAGCTTTCAGCTGTGTGTTGCTGCTGATTCACACCAAATATTTCCTGCTGCTTCTGCTTCAGTTTTTCACCATAGAACCAAGGGGGGAGGCTTTTATTTTGAAGCGGCTAAAGGAAATGCAATGTGGATGGACAAATCCTGTCATTTTTCTAAGTCAATCTGTTTTAATAAAATATATTGCAGAAAAGACACTCATAACTCAGCTTATGCATTGTTCTACACAATAGAACATGTCAATTGACAATGGCATCAGGAATGACAGACTCGTCTTTATCTAATATGCCGTTCCCATTAAAGTTGCCATCATTGGGACTCCTAAAACCAACCAATGATACCAGAACAATGTTGAGCACATGCTTTTTTATCTTTATCTTTTTTAATGATCTTTGTCACGGTTTCTGTTTGCCTCCCATGTGATGTGACGGTTTCAACATAAAACGCAAAGTTTGCTTCCGTGGTTTAATGCACAAACTCAGCTCTTACTGACGCGGCTTCTTTTTGTCTCTGTAGGAACTGAAAGACTTGACTCTGCGAAATGAATGCTTAGATCTGAAAGGTAAGCACCACGACATTAGCCTGGCAGTCATGCTCTAAATCAACAGATTCCAACCTTTTTTTTTTCTTTTTTTTTTAACACATTTTACTAATCTTTGTCTCCTCTAGGTGAGAAGCTGGACTACAAAGCCTGCGAGTCTCTGGAAGAGATTTTGAAGAGGGTCCAGTTTAAAGTGATAGACCTGGAGCAGACCAACCTGGATGAAGATGTAAGAAGATCCTGCCTTTTAAAATCTCTGTCTCGGTCATTCCCATCCCTCACTTCAGAATACTTCCATCTCTCATATTAAACCCATGCCTCTTTCTCTTTCACTCTTGCTTTCTGCCCTCCGTCACAGTCTGATCCCCTCTTTCACTCTCACTGTGCTGGCAGGATGTGGAGTGTTTGTCATGGGTTTTCTGATTACTCCAGATGTCCACTTGTGTAAACACTATTAAGGACGTTCGGGCTGCAGACACGCACAGATAGAGACAGTGCTGCAGTGTGGAGCAGAGGGACATAGGCCTGGACCACTTCCTTTCACACAGAGCCCCAAATATACTGTGTCACACACAGACACACACTTAGCTTCAAGCCAAAGTCTCACAGGATATGTTTCTTTGGGGTAGGAAGGGTCACTTTAATTACTGCTCATTATTTTATACCTGTGTCAGTGCTTTCACCCTTTGACCACAGAACTGATTTAGGCTCCAGTCCCCTGCTGTTTTCCAGCACACTTGTAGATGGTGGGATATTGTAGTATTGTCTTCAGAGACATGCGGACCTAAAGATAATTTTGACATCCGTCACATTGCCAGCTGACTGTCAGTTAGGTGTGCAGTTTCATGTCCATGAAGTGATTATGAATTAAAGGTACCCCATGGAGCTTTTGATCAGAGCCCGACTGATGGGGTTTTGAGACGGATACCAATTCTGATTTTAGAGGGGGGAAATTAATCGATTAAGTCATTTTTGAGCTCAAATAAAATTATCTTTTGTTTTTTTTTAATGTCATTTAATTGTCATCCAATTCTATAAATGATAACCGAGGGAAAAAAAATTGAAAGCAATAAAGTAAATAAATAAACATATACACAAATAAACATAATTTCTGTTCAGTTTCAGTTAATTGCTGACTATTTAAAAAAGGGGGCACAAACACACTTTCTTAATCACGTCAAGCAACATTCTCTGCATTATATATTGTGTAAAAAAAGTTTTTATAATGCCATATATTGGGCAGCATATGCAGTGATACTAATATACCTTTGATAGGCCGATAATATCAGTCAACCGATATATCTTGTCAGGCACTGTTGATCATTGTCTTTAATGTTGTGTTTATTGTGGGAACAAAAGGAGTAATGGTAACACATTGTTTATTTCAAAACATAACTAAATAACTGATACACTAATGTGTCATGTTACTCGTTACAACAACAAAAAAGTAATCTGAGTACTGACACCACTGCTATCAAGTTGAACAGATTTTACCGAGTTGCAAACAGAAACATTTCATTATTTGAATTTACTTCACTTGTAACCAATCACAAGAGAAGTGAAGTGTAATTTTACAATAGCAACTCGAAAAATAAAATATACACACACACACACTCTAGAGCGTCACATAATCCAAACAAATTCAGACTGACGTACACACTTCTTTCACCCAACATGGAGCACTGCCCCGGAAATATGAATGAAGTAGCTGAATGAGTCAGTGACTGAGTCACCAGAGAGCGGCATCTCAGCCAAAGACAAGTGTCTCGCCTTGGGCTCAGATGAAATGAAACGCTGAAAGGAGAAAATATTGAGGAAGTGTTGCTTCAGTAGTTGAGGGGAGAGGGAAGGAAGGAAGGTGGGATTGAAGGGAACGGGGAAGTGAGAGGATGGGGATGACAGACGTACAGTAGAGGGCTTGATTTGTTGGAGCCCCAGTCTTATTGGGAATGATATGGGAGGATGAAAGGAGAAAAACATATTTGGAGAGATGTTTTAAGAAGCATGGGGAGGAGCAGGCATGGGGAGCACTAACACAGGCTGCTTTTATTGGGCCAGATGTGACTCATCTTCCCCCACCCTGTAGATAAACAGGCTCGTGTATACTCGGTAATGTCTCCCAGTATACACACACACACACACACACACAAAGGAGAAAAGGTTACGAGACGCTATGCAGCAGCCTGTCTGATTTTGTTACTTCTCATCCGCCTCAGTGAAGGATAAACTTATACACTCCTACTCCCATTTTAATCTGCTGGTCACGTCCCGCAGTTGGCTGCACACGGGAGCAAATTCACCACCGGCTGCCGGTTCTGGTTGTGTTTAAGTTTTCCTTTAACTGTTGAGGGAGAGACAGAAAGCTAATGACCCAGCAGCTCATTCTGTGCTCCACCTCCACTCCATCGCCATCAACACCTTCACATCTTCAGTGTATCAGTGATAGATGAAAGAGATGCACCCCCACAGCGCCTCCAAAACCAAAATGAGACACAGTGATCACATGATTTCACTTTGGCTGCATCACCTGACATCTCACTTTAGTCCTTCATTTGCATCAGACAGGGTTTCATGCTCCATGATTTTGTGCATTTTTTTCTCCCTGTAATGAATGCTAATCTTCATATTTATCTTTAGAACATCGCTGTAGTGACAATTAATGGATTACTTGTTCAACATGGAACTGAATAGGCTTTATTTATACTTGACTAACCTTCTAAGTCATCTTTGATGGTTCCAGTATCTCAAATGTCTCCATCTTATATCACTGGAAAGTGAATATTTTGGGGTTCGACAAAATAAGATTTGGGCTCTGGGAAATTATGATGCGTTTTTTTTGTTTGCAATTTGGAATATTTCAGATTAACTATTAATCAGTTGACATTTCTTTTTCCTGGTGGCTCACAGCTAGAGCGCTAACACTAAGGAAATAATCAGCAGATAAATAAATGGTAGATATTTTCATCACTTGTATCCCTATTCTAAAATAAACTTCATTCAGTTGTATGTCTAGAAGACTTGAGCAGCTACACTGTTTATTTCACAACTTCTTTTTTGTACTGACTTCATATGTGCATCTTCAGACAGTAGCTCAGACAGGTGTGTCTTCCCCCACCTGAGGCCTCTTAAACACCTCGCAGGTCTCACCTATTCTGAGGGACTGTTACCATGGCAACTACAGCTGCTCCACACTGTATCATGTAACATCTCTTTCATATTTGACACTGCGGCCAACTGAGATTTGTTAAAAGAAATATATATTTTAATCTGAAATGCCACAATATTAATATGTTTCTATTAACATTATAGTGCAAATGTCAATAAGTAACATTTCTTTTTTACAATTAACACTTGAAATGAAGGCACTTGCAAGGATAAGATAATACAAAATGTAAACAGCCTCTTCCTCTTAGTTTTAAGTTTTCATTAAGCATACTTTTTAATTAATGAACTGAAACACTGACAGTGAGGAAAAGCCTGGGTTGATACTAATGAGAATAAATATGAAACCATTTAAATCAACTAAAAATAAATCAGGTCCTAATTGAGATCAAACACTGAGTTTGTTTACAACATATTTATTCAATGCTGATCTATAGATTAAACCAAAGTTAATCTTCGGATGGACTCTTCATGAACAGTTACTAATTGGTTTGGGTTACACTTAATTGAATCTACTATATTTCTGTATATAATATATTTCTCCTACCCTCTGTCTGTCTGTGCTTCTCAGGGTGCATCAGCTCTGTTTGACATGATCGAGTACTACGAGTCGGCCACACATCTCAACATCTCCTTCAACAAGCACATTGGCACACGGGGATGGCAGGCTGCAGCTCACATGATGAGAAAGGTGAGAGATCATCCTCCCCTACAGGGGAAAACATTGTCTGTAGAGAAATAAAGGACTGGAGAAAGAATTCTCTTTCCAAAATGGTCCAAAGATTGTTAAAAAAAATACAGATATAAAACATTTAATGCTGGGCAATGAAAGTAATGATTTGTAAAACAAAAAAGGGATGCGAGTGTTTTTCATGAGAAGCAAACCAAATATTTTACAGCCTACACTCACTGGCCGCTTTATAAGTTAACAAGAAGTACCTAATAAAGTGGCGGTGTGGTTTCCTGCTGCTGTAGCTCCTCTTCTTCAAGGTTGGACGTGTTGTGCATTCAGAGATGGTCTTCTGCAGACCTTGGTTGTAACGAGTTATTTGAGTTACTGTTGAATCAGTCTGGCTGTTCTCCTCTGACCTCTGGCATCAACGAGGCATTTTGGCCCAGAGAACTGGGTATTTTTTTCAGTTTTTTGGCCCATTCTTGTGTGTAAAACTTCCAGCAGTTTGTGAAATACTCAGAGCAGCCTGTCTGGATCCAACAACCATGCCACGTTCAAAGTCACTTAAATCACCTTTCTTCCTCATTCTGATGCTCAGTTTGAACTTCAGCAACATGTCTAAATGCTTTGAGTTGCTGCCTGTTCTGTAATTTCTTGCTAGTCTGCAAAATATTGGAGTCTGAAAACTGCGTAAAACAACACTCAAACAACTTAACTTGCAGAAACTCAACATAAAACATCAAATCTCTCCTCGTCTTTCTCTTAAACACACAGTCACACAGAAAAAGCGTCCCGCGAAGCCTAATGGGTAACGTAGTTACTTTTAACAAACAATTACGCACATTTAAATGCATATGATGCAAACTCCTTTATAAAACAAATCGATGTGAATAGATCAAATGATTAACACAAAGTACTTAAGATGCCACAGGTTAACCTAAAGTACAACACTGCCTTGTGATTGGCTGTTTAGATATTTGCGTTAACGAGCAGTTGAACAGGTGTACCTAATAAAGTGGCTGGTGAGTGCATGTTATACTGTTTGTTTAACATACATAAAGAAGGCGTTTGTTGTCAAATACTATTGACTTTTAGTCTTATCCTCTACTTCTGTAATTTTAGCTTTGTGCCCAGGAGAGAAGATCGATCCACTGTTTGGTGTTTTTTCTGGCTGAACTTGTGTCGTGCAGCGCTTCTGTTTTCTGTCAGCACTCAGACATAAGGGCTCGGCCTTTCCTCGCCTGCTCCTCAACAGTAGTGCCCGTGCCCTTTACGCTGCTCTTTGACGTCAGTCAACACTTATTACTGTGAAGAATACAAATGAGTCGCCAGACAAACACATTACTATGTCACCTCTCAAACAAGATACGTGTGAAACATGGAGGTATGAACAGCTGCTAGTTGGCTTTTGTCAAACAAACCATGTGAAGGAACTGTTGATCGTGTGTGAGAGCAACAGATAGAGTAAAGCCAATCTACAACAGCTAATGATTATTTTCACTATTGATCAATGTGCTAGGTGTTTTCTTGATTTGTTGTCTATAAAATGTCAGAAAACAGTGAAAAATGTCCATCTCAGTTTCTTAAGATGCAAGGTGATTTATTTAAATGTCATGTTTTATCGGTCCAAAACCCAAATATATTCAGTTTAATATGATGTAAACAGTGGAGGCTGAAAACGGGATTTTCTGACATTTTTGCATTAATAATTACTTTAGTGATTAATTGATTACCAAAATAGTTGTCAGTTATTATTCTGTAGATCAACTTATCTGTTGCCAAACCACAAATTACTTTGCAGTCTTTGATATCAATATTGTGCCCTATTTATTTGTTTTTTATTGATTTATTCGTTTTTTTAAAAGATTCGGTTCATTGCCTCCTCTCCTCAAGGGGAAAAAAACAAATTCTTAATCACAGTTACTAATGGAACAATAATTGTGTTTAGAAACATTTATTAGCGCCGCAGTTGTTTTGTCATCACAACTGTTGAAGTGTGAGAAGCCAATTCCTCATCTGATCAGTGTCTGAAGAGGCATTCGCCTGTGTGTGATGATTAATGAAGAGCTGTCTGGAGACACCAGCTTGTAGATTGTTTGTGTCGTCTCTGTCAATTAAAAGTCGCAGTAGATCATTTGAGCAAAGCCTGTAAATCTTAACGCACTTCTGCTCTGACAACTGCGTGTCCTTGAATGCCTGAGGTGAGGCCTGAGATAGAGCAAATGGAAACCAAGACTGAAGTGGCTTTATCTGGGCGACAGTGTGCATACACAGCATCTTTATTATACACATTTGGTCATTTGAGCCTTAATGTTTTATGCATGGAGTCTGATGAGCCTTCAGCTGTTTGTCGGTTTACCACAGCAGCCATAACCCGAGTTAGGTACCCAACGCTTATCACAACAGGAATAACGCTACAGCTCATCTAATTGCACAAAGTCTACCTGACAACCGCATCTCAAAATGAACATTTAACTTGTGTACTTCTAGTCTGTGTCCTTTATAAAAGTGTTATTTGATTTCATTGAAGATTATCATCACGATAATCATCAGACACCAAATGAATCCTATCTCTGTTGGTCTCTCCTCCTCAGACGAGCTCTCTGCAGTATCTCGATGCACGTAACACTCCTCTGCTGGACCACTCGGCGCCCTTCGTAGCACGAGCACTCAGGATCAGCGGCAGCCTGGCAGTGCTGCACCTGGAGAACGCTGGT
>CAFUXE010000819.1:0-11121 GCA_903364295.1 Serranus cabrilla | reverse complement strand
CTTGATTCTCTGCAACTTTCAGACGCTTTTATTGCTTCGTTCCACCAGTCACTGTTGTGTTAAACTCTTTGAAAAAAAGCAGCTCGTTCTCTGTCGTCGCCTCCTGTCTTGTACTTTGTGCCATCTCGCCGCTCCAGCTCATCGTTCATGTTGCCTTCAAAATCACAACTTCACATTCTGTCTTTGTTTGGGCTGCTTTGAGAAATCAGTTATTTTCTATTTATTTTATAGCTATATGAGCCTTTTCTGATTTATTTCTTTACCCTCATCCTCATGTTATCTTTTTTTTTCCATTTTGGGGGGTTGCTTTTAAAGATGAACCCCATTTTTTGATGTATATTTCAGATTCAAATTAGAGCAAATATTTAGATTTATTTTGTTTTTTGGGGGGGAGGGAAGGGTAATCTGTGCTGGAAGCAAAGGAAAATATGACTATGGTAGCAGTCAGGGTGCAGTAATGAAAACGAACACAAGGAGGCAGCAAACTTTAGTTCTCATGAAGCCCTTGTTGTTTTAACGCTACTCTGCTGGGTGAAGCTGCGGCCACACGGGGGCGCTGGTGGAGTAAAGGATCCCACAACCTTCACAACACACTGCAGGCGCTGACGTCTCCGCTCAAATCCAACTCCTGTCCTGAATTTTCCAGAGCACGGCAGTGAAACTTTACATGAAATGTCAACTTCATGTATGTTTGTGATGAGAGCCTGAAGCAGATGCAGGCCGGCGTGTTTGTTTTTCTTTTCTTCTTAAAGAGGAGCAGCATTCAACCCTCCTGCTCCTCTCCACCCAACAGATAGTTTGCCCCCACTGTTTGTTATGCTTTAATTTTTAGAAATTTTTAATAATAATTTGTTAACTTAATTGAAATGTGCTGGTAATCACAAAGATATGTATGGCGAAATTTGTTCCTCTCAAATAAATGCATGTAATGACTAAATGATGTGGCTGGAGGTTTCAGTGTGTGCAGGTGGAAGTTTGTCTTTTCAAGATTAGTCGTGATGTTTTTGGATACTGCTGGGGTCTGTTCAGCACAGGGGCCAAAGTGTCAGGGGCCCCGCCCCGCTGGCCTTCACCTGCAAAATGTTCAAAAGAAAATTAAATACTCTTGTAATCTTTAGTGACATATCTTCAATCAACATATTTAACCTCTTAAAACCCAGCTGCCAACCTGCAGTTAGGGGTAGGGTTAAATAAATAAAACGTATTTTGGTCGGATGTAGTTTCAGTCTTGTGTCAGCCACTTACAAAACAAATACACCTGCAGAAACTAGAGGACATGACCTTTCCAATAAAGCCTCGTACATGCATTTTGGCCTCACAGTTCGGGTGTACGCTTTGGCTCATTATTCTGTTTATGAGATGATGATTATGAGACAGGTTATGGGGAATCTAATATCTGCATGGATAATTTTTCTCCTGTAGGAAATAAACGGCAGCTGAAGTACTCTTTTCAGCTGTGAGGTTAAAACAACAAGAACAACAAAGTGTTGTTCTGTCATTCTGTTTGTGGAAACATACTCTGACACACACCACCCTAGAACCACAACCTGTTGTGTTTATTTTTCTTTCATACCACAGATAGAAGAAACAATTATTGTATTATTTTATTACCCCTCTGCTTGATTCACTTCATATTTACTGCACAGGCAAGAGAGTAACATTGATCTTTTCTAAATCTGCAAGCTGCAATTGTAAACTATTCCTTTTGAGATTTGTCTTCCATAACTTGTTTTCTTTCAGACTAGTGGAAGGAAAAACATCGATAATAAACCTTTAGGTGCTAATTTTACTTTGCATTTGTAGATTTATTCTAAATTCACAAAATGTTTGCATAAACGAATGCCTTTACATTTCAGAAAACCTGTAAAACAGAAAAACTATTAATGTAAGTAATCAGCAGGGGATATTTTAGAACAAGTGACCAAATGCTTCCTGGCTGGGTTTTTTCCTGGGAATGCTGCTGGTATGTTGGGAGAACAGTAGGATTTATCTGTGGTGTCAGCCCTGATCTGGTCTGTTGACTCGCAGTCCAGTGGACTGCAACAGACGCCTGCACCGGAGAGCTGATGGGACGGCAGCAGCACTGTGGTGTCATGAGCGGCACCTCGACAGGTAATTAATACAGAAACACATGAAATTCACAGTGTACTTTCTGTCTATGACCGAGCCATTTAGTAAATAAACAAAATCCATTCCATGAGCACTTACATGTACGTTTCAATAGATTGAATGTGACAAAAATACTAAAAAAAATAACATTAAAAAAGTAAAACACACCAGAGATGTAATGAGGTGCTGAACACACAATAAATACAATTTGTTAACAGAATGAGCAAAGAAAAATAGAAAAAATATCAAAACTAATGGTAAATGGAAGAAAAACAAAATATCTAAAAATGTTAACAAATAAAATATATATTATACAGTATCAGTGGCATCCATTTGTATGATAGTTTTTGTTAATTTGAGCAGTAGATAATTAAACATAGACAATTCATCTTATTCCACATGATCTTATCATGTTTATATTTCATTGAAGCTAAATGATGTTTACACTGGCAGAAAACACGCTTCAGATACAGGACTACATGTTTTTATTTATTTAATTTTTATGGTTTTGTCGATTGAAAATATTTTAGATGACTTCTGCATAATGTCCCCAAATTTCAGGCTCACATATTTTGTATATTTTTTTACAGTATATTCTTAGAAAAGCCCAGTGAAGAAGAACATCAGAGGTTTCTGCTGTTTTACAAGATGGGGATGTGTTGTATTGTTGATCTGTGAACAAATCAAACTTTATTGTTACTAACTTCATGACACTAAGCAGCCTGAAGACAATAAATTAACCTTTCAATCTGGTTATATAATCCACCCACCTCCACTCCTCCTCCTGCCAAACTGACTGATCAGAGCAGAGGGAGAGATGGTGAGAACGACAGTTTTCCGATCATATCCAAGAACTCAAAGTGTCTTTGTCTTTTCTGTGATAATTCAACTTCAGACTGATTGATGACATTAGTTGGCATTTGGTTTATTTGGTTCTTTTAGTTAGTTGTGCTGGTTTATTCATGACTTAATGCGTGGAGTGTAAACAGTGAGTGAAAGGACGGCACTGGAGGAAATTAAATGAATAAATGTAAAGGTGAAGCTGGTGGCTGGTGGGTAAAATGAACACATTTTGAGGTGTAATCTCTCTCAAAACACCACCTGCATATTATATATAAAAGTTCTGTTAGTTTTATGACTTTAACAGGGTGCTGCACCAAAGATTTTTATGCAATATCAAGTGAAATGTGAAAAAAATAAATAAATAAATGGCAATAAGAAGCACACAGAATGAGAAAAAAATCAGTAAAACACATTCCAAGTAAATACACAAAACATTCATAAAAATACATGAAAACACTATAGAGGTGAAATGAAGGATATACATGTTAGTAAATAATAATTAATTGGTACATAATATTATAATATATTGCATATGAACCTATAATATTAATGCGCCATTATAATATTATAGCCTTGGTGGGGTCCATCCTGCACAATGAATGCTTTTGCTTTTAAGTACATTTTGTTGGTAATACCTCTGTAATTGTTGGAACATGCCTTCCACTACTGTATCTGAATATACACTTCAATGATTATTGAGGCAAAAGAGTCAGGAATAAAACGAGGAGCAACAGAAGTTACAATTAAAATTGCACCTGAAGGATTGGGTCCAGGTTGTGTGTAAAGCAGATAGCAGTGAAGACACACGTGTAACTAAAAACAAAGAAGGTTCAGCATAAAAACTGGCACACTTAACTAGAATGTGGCCATTATAATTTCCACCTGCTACACCTGTGTCTTTCCTGCTATGTGGATTTCTGTTTGTGTTCCTCTAACATATATTTCTTACCTGTGATGACGCCATGTGGATCCACCTTTTTTATTATCAGACAGCCAATCACATCGCGTCTGCTTTGCATAACACAGCACAGAGAGAGCAGACTGTTTCCCCTTTTTGAGCGTTTATTTGACGTAAATATGTTTTAGAACATCCAGCACGTGATTACACTTTGTCTACAAGAGCTCGCTGTCTAAAATGCGAAAGTCGTTTAATACACACCCTGAGTGAGAACCGTCTCGCTGGTGTGAGGTATATATACATCTGTGGTCGAAAGTTAAAGTGCCCGGATGAGCCTCGGTGGTCCGGGGTGCAGGCTTCAAACCTGTAGCTGCTTAGCGGCAGAGTGGTTCAATTCCACCTTTCGGGCGAAGCACGAATATGTCTCCCCCTTGAATGTTTTGTTGTTTTTCTCTTTTACATGTTTTACAAAAATGAAAAAAGTATCCTGGTTGATGCATCAAACTACTTCCTGTGAAGCTCTGAGCTTGCCCTTCACAATAAAAGTTCAACATTTTGAATCCGGTCCTTTTCTAAAGTCCAGTTAGACAGAAGAACTGAACCTTAGGACTATTTAAAGTAGGCACGTGTTATTTACTTGAGTTTAAGATAACATAAGACATTATTCATCCTTTATTGGTCGGCAAGTTCAATATCTCTGATAATGTTTTTCTTTCTTATAAATTAAAATTAAACTTTTTTTTTAATATAATACTTTTCCAAGTGTCCACGGGTTTCTTTTTTTCTTTTATTTATTGTTTTTATCCTATTTTTAACAGGATCCAGTTATTCCAAAACCGTTTCTTTTTGGCGACGTTTTAAATGACACATTTGGTATAAAGTTATTTTTACAGAAAAATCACAATTTTAAGCGTTGTCTTGGTTACTTTAATCTATCAACCTATAATACGTTTAAGGACTTTTGCAAAATCAAAATTCTGACGATTATGCCTGTTTTCATTGATTCTTTTTATGATAAAATGTGTATTTTTGGCAAATCTTTAAAGTAAACATACTTTTACATTTTTACCTTTCACTTCCGTTGCCCGGAAACAGAATTAACTGACATTCTGTGACAGCCAATCATCTGCGAGTACTTCCTGTCCTTGCCAGAGCCCTTTTCAAGCCACCCAATTATGTTCTTCCTGGAGGCGGGCTGATAATTTCGAAAAACTGCATGTGCAACGGAGGGGAGCGTCATGTCGCTGCCTGCTTAATTTTGGGCTAATGGATTAAAAACCCAACTTCCATGTGGACTTTGTCCTGTTCCTTCACCTGATAAGACAGACCATTTGAACGTGCGGTCAACTGTATATGTTGCCTTTTTTGTATATATATATATATATATATATATATATGACCGTGTTCCTAGCATGTGCCTGTTAGCGTCCTGCTAGCATAACATTATAAAAGTTGTTAATTCTAAGGTTTGCCTTTACACTCTGAAATTGAAGCAGGACATCCAAGCTCGTCTCCCCAAATACTGTTACCCCATGTTCCTGTCCACTGGAGACCTCTGGGAGTCCAGTTCTGAGCCAACCCAACGACAGGGGCAGAAGGGACGGGTGCAGGATGTCCTCGTACCCATGTACTGCTCTCATGAATCACAGGACGGCCTGTGGGGAGAAGAGGTCTGGTCTCAAGCTTCAGGTATGTTGACAATGACAAAGTGAGTCTCTAGGAAAGGATTTTCACATGATCATTAGGAGTGAGAAGGGCATCAACAGCATAGTATTGCAATAATTTAAGTGGCAATTTTATATCCATACAAAGACACCAAGGATCATTTTTTATTCTGTACATTATGGTGCTAGGTGAATTAATCCATCCATCCATTTTCTTCCGCCTATCCAGGGCCCGGTTGTGGGGGCAGCATACTGAGCAAGGTATTCCAGATGTCCCTCTCCACAGCAACATTTTCCTGCTCTTCTTGGGGGACCCCAAGCGCTTCCAGGTCAGATGATGGGAGGTATCCTGATCAAATGCCCAAACCACTTCAACTGGCTCCTTTTGACGTGAAGGAGCAGCGGCTGTACACTGAGCTCTACTGAGACAGATTCAGTGACTCCTGTGATGACTTCCTATGAACCTCCTGAAGCCAGACCCGGGAGGGCAGCTCGCCAGTGAGCGTCAGATGGCCAGGCCTGCAGAGGAGGTCATTGGGGTCGGTGTGATGCGAGCTGGGCGGCAGGCTAAGGCCTGGGTGTGCTGACCCCTCTGCTGCATGGACTAGTTTTTCAGGTGAATAAAATAATATCATAAATAAAATCAATTGCTTTTTTTTGAGTTGATGGGCTGAATTGAGATGTTTTATTAAAGTAATATGATTTAATTAAATTCCCCAGATGCTGAAAGAGCTGCACAACTTTTTTTTTGTACAAGAGATGGAGTTGTGATTTTAAAAAATGACATTTCTTTTTCTGCTTCCTTCTATCTGAGCAGCAGTTTGAGATCCGGGAGGAGGAGGCAGAGCGGCCTGGTCTGACTCTGGAGAGGGCTTTGGAGAAACAGGCAGCTGAAGAACAAGGTAAAGGCATCCCAAACTCAACTGCCTGAAGCTCATTCAGCTCTTTTTTCTGCTGTATTACCTCACAACAGCTAGAGGCTGAAGATGAAATCAGATGTTTTTAGTGTTAGTTACCATGGGGATCTGACTCTGTTTCATTCTCTGTTTAAGGCCTGTGTGGAGAAGTTGCAGATCGTAAACAAGAAGTGATGTAAACCTGGAGCGGCTGTGGCTCCGCTGGATCGCCCACTGATTGGAAGGACTGTGGTTCGATGCCTGACAACGGCAGCCTACATTTCCACGTATCCCTGGGCAAGATACTGAACCCCAAATTGTTCCAGATGCTGCATTCATCGGTGTGTGAATGAGCTCCTGATGAGGACTGTGGCAGGAGCAGCTTTTCAGACTGAAACATGAAGTAGGAGTTTATTTCTGGAACTTTTTCACCTGGGAGAAAATTATGATGTTGTGTTGGAGTTATGTTTATTTATTTTACATTAAATGTATGATTAATACATAAGACATTTTAGGAATTAGAGGAAAAACCTCCATCAGTGTAAATAATCCCTGACCAGCTGTGATTTCAGACCCTTGTACAGAATATCTTAAAATAAAAGGTTCCCTTTTTTTCTTAAACCTTGTTTCTGCTCATCCTTGTAATGTTATGTCTGTGTTTCTCCAGTAGATGGAGCTAAAATACTTCACCATTTAAGAGATTGCTCTGTTTGAATTGTGGAACAGACTTTGTTTTATTAAAATCAGGTTAAGAACTTCAGAAATGAATCAAGCTCATAAAAACTGCAGTTACAGCTTGAAAAACTGTAACTGGAAAAAAAAAAGCTGTTTCTCAGCATTTTCCTTTTTTAAATATGATACTTTTGACTATTATTGTTATAAAAATTGTATTTACAAGTTGAACTAACGACAGGTTTACCATTACAACAAGAGTAACAAGGTAATTTAAGCTCCAGGTAGTAAACAGACCATGAAACATTGTTAAAAAAGCTTAAAAAAATTAAAATAAAAGCAAACATAAACATTTAAGTAAATTGCAAATCAAAATGTATTACATAAAACTCTAGTTTTCACTGATTTAGTTTGTTTTTTAGTTTATTCTTGAGGATTATAAGTAGGACAGTTAAATACGGTAAGTAGCACCTCCATCAAACAAACAGTGTCGTAATAAACCGCACATGAAGACACTGATGCCCTTATATGGTGCTCCAGTTGAATAATGGAAAAAAAAAAAGCGGTTTATGAAAACATAAGAACAGCCGTTTCTCGCCTGGTTTCGCTTTCAACACTTCTGGCCTTATTGGTGACAGTTGTGTGGCGCTGTGTGGCTCTGTGGTTGCAGCGTGCTATTACGGTACGATGGGGAGTCCCTACCGGTGTGGGGACTCCCGTGGGTGTTGTTACATAGCAACAGAAGGAAAAAAAATATATCTGACACCTGTAAACAGACAGATACACTCCTTATATAGATACAACCTCAGTGGAATTACCCTGTTCCTATAGTGCACATGATCACCAACTTAACACAGATGAACTCTTGAACCAAAGGGCCAAATTTGGTTATTTTTTCTCAGAGCAACATCTGGCTGCTTCATCTGCACTCTGCTGAGATAAATCAGCCATAAAGGTTACTTTAAAAGTAATTTCTAATTATGCTGCAAAGATAAGCTTGAAAGGTGCATGTATAGGAGCCGTCTGCAGAGGTGTGGAGTCACATTCAAGAGACCCAGACACAGTTTTGATAACTTTAGATTATAGCTGACAAAATTTAAAAAGCATTTCTGATTTGTATAAATGTGCTGTATTACTACTAAAGAGCTGAAGAACTCAAGGTTAAGGACTTGGGATTTGACTTGAGACTTGGTTGACCTTTTTCCAGAAATCTTTAACTGCTATCTGTTTTCTCCTGGTGCTGATCATCTTTCCCTCATTGCTGTTTGTCTTGTGTAAATATTTGTTTTGGTTGTTGCCTCCTTACCTTTGGTCAAATATTTTTTTATGGTTTAGTAGAAGTTAATTTTTACCTTTTTAATGATGGCAATGTCTTTAACTTCACCTCTTTGGTCCTGACACAGTGGGTGTGACGTCACTTTTTTATGACTTCATCTGGAAGTAAAACCTCCACCTTCAGACATTTGTGGTTAAAACATCAGAAGCTCACTTATATCGTTTTACATAATCTTTTTCCATATTTGATAATTTCTACGTCACATGACTCATTCGGTCTGCTCAGTTTTCCCCTGAGACTCCACACACCAGCAGACGCCTCTGAATACCACAAAACTGAGAGTTGAGGTTGATGCCGCGCTCTGAAACACGTTTTATGGAGACAGAATTCGGAGCTGTTACTCAAGCAAAAGTCCCAAAACCACAAAAACTGAAGAAAATATTGAAAATATTACTTGAGTAGAAAGAATGTGAGTTTAATCAGGGAAAATAACTTAAAAGTCAAAGTACTTAATAAAGAAAAATGTCCCATATGCCTATTTTGTTTAGTCATTTATTTAAACTGGTAAGGCACTGAGGTTTCCAAGTGTAAATTTACAAACAGTACAGAAATACAAATTCAATACAGATAACAGACGAGATAAGTAAAAATGCCATTTAAAATGACCAAAGCTAAATTATATAATATTTAAATTATATTATATCTAATACTGTGAAGGTAGCATTTTTTTGCAGCAGTTGGTTACGTTTTGAAGAGTACATTTTTAATCAGGGTCATTTTCATTATGGATTAAGCTATTATTTATATATAATTATTTTCATTTTAATTATTTTATAATATTGGTTAGTTGCTTGCTTGTTTGATTTGTGAAAAAAAAATCCTGTCATAATTGAGCTCACAGTTACACCTTTAAAATATTTTTGTCCAACCAAAAGTACCATCGGTTTGTTTGAAAAGACATGGCTGCTATTGAAGGTTATCATAAATATTGCACATAGAGTACTAGTGCTGAACATTAGTGAAAATAGGTTGTTGTTTGCTGTGATATGAAAAATATATAAATATAATGTATGTTTATATACACAGAAAAGCATTTGTAGAATGCTGTAGAACTAGGTACAGTTACTCAAGTACTGTACTTAAGTACAACGTCAGGGTACTTGCACTTTACTTGAGTATTTCCACATTTGTAGATTTGAAATGGAAAAAATACAATACAGTTTAAAATGATTACTCATGTCAGTTAAACCACATAACAGTTTAAATATATGCATAAATGCATCAATAATAATCCAATAATATATTTAGAATATATATATAGAGAGAGATCTGAATACTTCTTCCACAGCTGCAGTATAAGGGATGCAATACAGAAAATATGTGAAAGTAGGAAGCGTGCTGTTTATCATGATGATAAGTATAATAGAATAGAAATATGAATCAAACCCCCACTTCTCAGATGACCATGGTACAACTGACAGTGTGGACATGTCCTGACAAGTCACAGCAGCGGATGGTGTTGCAGTTTACAGGAAACTGCTCTTCTCTCTCTGCACTAAATCAGAGACCTTGGAAACCAGCCCAGTGTGGAGTTTCCCAGCTGCTGTGTGTTCATGTGTGTTCAGGTCAACACACGCACACACACACACATGGCAGCACAGCCGCAGAGATAACACACCTGCTCTCACAAACACACACACACTTAGCAGCTACACATGAGGTAAGCAGGTTCACAGGCGGCAGAATGTTAAATATTAAAACGATTCCTCTGTTTGTTTGTGGCTCGGTGACAACAGGTTTGTGGGTGTGACGATCACTGGTGCTGATACAAAAGTCTGGATGTACAAAAATCCAGTTTTTGGACATCCCATAATAGGGTTTGATTCTGTCATTTATGGAAAAACTAAACAAAAAAATGTATCAACAGAGTATAATAAGACCATTTTAAACATTTTTAAGCAAATTTTGGAAAGCTCATAATTGGAGTTTTTCTGTTGTTATTGGAAAAACTATACAACTACATGCATCAGAAGAGTATAATAAGACAATTTCAAGCATTTTAAAATTTCAAAAATTTTGACAAAAGTCGACATGCTACAGTATGACTTCAGTTTTTGGAAAGCTCATAAAATGGTGTTTTCTGTGTCTTTTCCAAATATTATACCATGACAGGGGTCAGCAGACTCTAATAAAGCTACTCTATGAATTTGGGGCATGATAAAATTCTATGAAATTTTCGTGAAAAAAAATGACATACTATATTATGATTTTTTTTTCGCTCCCAAATTTTGGAAAGCTCATAATTGGAGTTTTTCTGTTGTTATTGGAAAAACTATACTACTACAGGCACCAACAGAGTATAATAAGGCCATTTCAAGCATTTTTAAGCATTTCAAAATTTTTGAATGAATTCGACATACTATAGTATGACTTCGGTTTTTGGAAAACTCATAAAATGGTGATTTCTGTATCTTTTCCAAAAATTATATTAAAATGTTTTTTGGACAAAACATGTCATATGTTTTTTTCTATCATTTTTAAAAAGCTATCACCCTGACACACATCAACAGACTCTAATGAAGGTATCCTGCAAATTTGGTGCATTTTTTAAAAAGTTGAACATTTTCACGGGGAAAAAACAACATGCTATAGTATGACATTTTCTGTCATTTCTGGATAGATTATGTTCTAATATGTATGAACACACTGGAATCTGGACATTTTAAGCATTTTTAGGCGTTTTACGGAATTTTAAAGTTTGAC
>CAFUXE010000818.1:426314-438691 GCA_903364295.1 Serranus cabrilla | reverse complement strand
AGATTATGCTCTAATATGTATTGCCAAATTTTCAAAAAGTCATACTATAGCATGTCGTTTTTTTTTTCCCGCAAATTTTCACCTTTCTGAAAAATGCACTAAATTCGAATGATTGCTTTATTAGAGTCTGTTGACATGGGTCAGGTTGAAACCTTTTGAAAAATTACAGAACAACACCATATTATGGGATGTTTTTCAAAAATGTTTAAAATGGCCCAATTACGGTATGTTCGAGAAAAATTCTCAACTTCTAAAATGTTTTTAATGAAATGATGGTGCGGATTGAACCAGGCATAGTACAGAATAACAGTATACCAACACAACAAAAGTTTAATGATAAACCAGCAGCCTGGTGATGCTAGAGATGGAAATATTCCCTTTTACACTAAATAAGCTGTATTTTAATAAAAAAAAACAAAAGTGCATCTGAGATAACACAACATATTTTATTTTAACAGACTCAACAGCTTTCATGCACAAACATTCATTAAAAAAGTCCAACTAGTGAGAAGTAGTGAGAAGACTCCACGCCAGGCTCAGTTAGCAGATGAAAACAAACTGTGAGAGTGAATAGACGGCACAAGAAATATCCCCTTCAAAATAAAACCACAGGATTTTTTTGCCTATGTAAAGGCACTACCACAGTGCATTGTGTGTTTTTATCTCAAACTTTGACCCTTTCACAGTGTGTTTTCAATTCATCTCTTCATCAACAGTGTGGTTGCTTTGTACAGTGTTTGGTTGGACCAAAAGAGGCGGCTGTTCAGCAAGCATTAGATTACTGTGTCAAAATGCCAAAACACCCATTCGTTTTTTCCATCAACCTCCTTGTTGACTTCACACCATTTCATGTTAAAATAACAAGCAGCCTCTTTGGTTCCCAGGTGAGATCGATGTGGTTCTCAAAGAAGTGATCATGCACCCGAAGTACAACACCAGGGCACTCAATCACCGAAATGTTTCAGAGTTCTATGACTACGATGTAGCTCTGGTACAGGTGAACCCCATTCCGCTCTCCAGGGAAGCCAGGTAAGACAGCCCAAATAATGAACTGTGATGAACCCAGGTTGCATCTAACAAAGGAGCTAAACTCAAAGGCACTATCAAGGCAAAACAATATATATCAAAATAACAATCTGGTGAATTATTTATTTAAGTCTAAACTGATTTGTATGGAAGCCCATTTCCGCCACTTGATGAAAAAAAAGTCAAAATAATGAGATGCTAAGTCAAAATAATGAGATAGTATGTCAAAATAATGAGAACAAAAACATTGAACCAATGGTACTTAGACAATTGGTTCTCAAACCTTTTCACATTAAAGTTCTGGTAAAGCAAAAATATTTATGTAGTCTGAGTTTTCCACGCCACTGAAAAATGTGTTATTAAACACCCAGCTAAATTTGAATCAGAAAATAAATTACCAAGGCGCTGAAATCTCTTATCTGATATCTAACTTCTCCACTGACTTTCTACATGCTGTCACACTGGCTCTCTGTCTCTTAAAATGTTCATACCAAACAAACTACAGAGAATAAATCTTGTGTTTGTGTTCGGGTCTGCTCTCATGTCTGGTCTATGTGTGCCGCTATTGTGGTCAGCCAAAAACAGCGCACAGACCCGTTGCCTTGAGCACAGAGGTCCTCACGGTCCACCCACAAACAGTAACAGCTTATTTTTAGGTTCATAAAATGCTCAAGTAAATCGTTTGGGCCATGCTGTAGGTGTGTGTGCTAATTTAGCTAGCATTAATTAGCAGGTTAGCACCCAACTCAGTCAAATCTGTCAATGCTCTGTTCAGTGGTTGTTAATTACACAGCCCAAATAATTCTTTATTGTACAAGTTTGTATAGTTATTAAATAAATATTTGAGCACTTTCAAAATGTATTTGTGTAACAATCTTTTGAATGGGGAGGAGTGGTGTCATATCAGCAACTTTTGGTTTACTCTATGTCATACAACAGACCTATCTGCTTGCCATGTACCGTACCAGCCAGTCGAGCCATGAAGAAGGTCAACTCCACCTGTCAGGAGCACAGTATGGCTTTTTGACTTTTACACTCCACAAACACTTCCTTCCTTTTCCCTGTTAACAAATATATAACAACATAGAACTCAGACTTTTAAAAAAAATCCTGAATATTGTCCTGATATTCTCAATTGTTCAAATTGTACATTTGTATACAGGGAAGGAGCTACTACCGCTCGCAGAGACTCCTGCCTTTTTTATCCACAACTCCCAGAGAAAACCAACATATATTCAAACAGAGAGTCAGGTGAGTGACAGGTGATATGATTTTCAGACTGTGGGTTGCATTAACCCTCAGATCCCCACCAGGGATATTGAAACGTATGTTTCCTTTAAGTAACTGCTAAAAAAAATACACTATTTGTCATAGAAAGAAACTGTGAAAACAACAAACTGAGAAAGCGACCAAAATGAAGCTTAAAATTGTGATATTTCTGTCATAATAATTTTAAATTTACGTGTCTCATTTAAGATGTTGCTAAGAATAATTTGGAATAACTAGATCATGC
The DNA here is from genome assembly GCA_903364295.1 of Serranus cabrilla. NCBI lineage: Eukaryota > Metazoa > Chordata > Actinopteri > Perciformes > Serranidae > Serranus > Serranus cabrilla. The sequence goes on along the minus strand of CAFUXE010000818.1, from coordinate 436,152 downwards.
TAAAAACATTGAATTCTGTGCTCCTCAGCGACACTGTGAAGCCATGATTGATTTTGTTGAGACAAACTATCACATGACAAATATTCACTGAACACCAGACAAAACTGCAGGCTGTTGTAGAAGAGGTTGTAAAAATGCAAATGTTTAACATGTATAGCATGAAGAGACCCATTTCCCCACCAAACATTAATGACACTAATGTTATAAATATAAATTCCACTTTTTTTTTTTCTTTTTTTTTTAAGAAAAGGTGGGTTATACTGCACTAAAGACATGTTTTAATTATTGCTGTTAAAAAAAGGCCACTGTGAGTAAAACGTAAAAATAAAACAGTTTTGGTTCCTAAAACTAACTAATTTGCTGTCTGCAGAGGCCTAGCTGTGTGCAGAAGGCGATGCAAACAATCACAGAGCCCACCAATGTGACCTTGGATGAGTATGTAACGGACAGATTCCTCTGTTCTGGGGGATCTGCAGGATACCTGCACACTCTCTCCTGCAAAGGTCTGGATTCAGCACTACCTGCATTAAAGAGGTCACCTGTCTGAGCAACAACGGATTCACATGAATTACATGTTGTCCCTTCTTTATAGGTGACTCCGGTGGATCCCTCTTTCTGCAGAAAAGACAGCGCTACTTTCAGGTCAGCAAGTTTCTGATTTAAAAAAGCCTTAATACACTCTGCGACCAGCATGTGGACATTCTTCCTGCTTTCACCTCCAGGTGGGAGTCGTGAGTTGGGGCACCACGAACACATGTGACCAAGGGGGCACTAGCATCAAACCACCTCCTGATGCTCGAGACTTTCACATCGACCTGTTCAAGATAATGCCGTGGCTGAAAGAGCATCTGGGCAAAGAGATCGAGTTCCTTCCTGATGCCAACTGAGAAATCCATAAGCAATCAGCTGAGAACGGCTTACATGAAGTCAAAATACGATTTAGCAGAATGAAGAATACAGTACAGGGTTCTCACAGCTTTTAAAGTGTAAAATTCAAGCACTGTCAAGGTATCTAAACCAGAAATGTTTAGACTCGCTACGCTTTTAATTCAATTGTTACTAAATGTAGTTTTGAAAAAATAAGGTTTCTGAAATACTTTTATTCTACCAGATGTTTGTATGAACTTTGAATCGGAGAGGACCAAGGTAGCTCAGCTCATCTGGTTTGAGACACCAGAGACAACAAACATGGCAGTGGGATTGTTTCATTTCAAATATTCAAAATGTTAAACACCAGATTACTGTGAACATTTTTAAGTACTGTCAAATTCAAGCATATTCCTAACCTTAAAATCACACTAACTAAAATTATGCATTTTCCAAACTTGGTCAGAATAAGAATTATGACGAAAGTAATATCAAGTGTTTTCCAAAACTTTATTTTCAAATGGTTTCTATTTCCACGATGCAGTAAATTCTCCTATGAAGGGAGATGTTTGGCCATACAGAACATAAAAAAGTTAATCTTTTTTTCACATTGAATTCTTTCTAAACTCAACATGTATAAACATGTATAATCTAAAGCGCATAGAAAATATATGTGTACATTCATCTAGTTGAGTTGTTAATGAAACAATGTTAGACTCAAAACATGTGGGGAAGCTGTGCTAATAAAAACAGAATACATCAAATTCAGAATTAAGTGTGTTTTTACAGGAATTTAAAGGAATAAAATCATGATGGATAAGCAAATTATCACACTCTGTTTCATTTATGTTTTAGACAAGGTCGAGGCTTTTTGGGGAATCTGGTACCTTGTGTAAAAAGTATGCGTATGAGCTCAGTCATGCATGCAAAGATGTCAGCGGGGATTGTGGGGACTGTTGTTTTTCTATGACTGCAACGTAGGAGTCAAAGGGTTTAGAAAGCCAGCCGCCCAATCAGCCCTCAGAGAACTGCCGGAACAAGGTCTCTGATTGGCTGTCTTTGAAGTCCGGCACAAAGTTGACTTGGAGTATCTCCGAGAATCCCTCGGAGAGAGCAGGAGCCACAAAGTGTTTCCTGTTCAGACAGACAGAGAGAGAGAGCAGCATATTTAGTGTTTTATTATCAGAAACAAAAACCCCAAACCACTGTGTAGTATCAAGTATCACAAATACACACATTGCATAATCATCACAAACAACGAACGTGTCATTTAACATGTTACGGAAAGTAATTAAAAGGTTAAAAACATACAGGGAGGTCCCTAACAAATCCACTCACTCAGCAGAATGATACACAGGTACAGAAGGGGTTGAGAAATTGTCTGGCCAGCAGAAAACTGGTTCTGTGTGGAGTGTTTTGGAAAGTCACAGCTTTTACTAAGTCCCGCCCAAAAGGCCTTATATGTGATGTGTGTTAGGAGGACGTGACCGCCCTAGTATAAAGGCAAAAGGAGTTCATTTCAGCTTCGTGCATGGCTGTTAATCTCTGTGGTCACTCTGCAACAGGTGGTGTGCATTACATCTGGGCAATAACTGCTGAGAGTGGCAAGAAAAGTTGGTTCAACTCACTTGTAGCTGTGGAAAATCATGTCATTGACTTTGACGTGTTTGCTGTCTGATGGAGCCATCTCACGGAACTGGGAACAAAAAAAAAACACTTGTCATGACCAGCCAGGATAAAACAAACAAACAGTGACGGAGAGGAGAGGAGAGGAGAGGAGAGGTTCATACTCTGTTGTTGTGTTTGGCTTGTTCCAGAGACGCTGAGAAGTTGAAGCAGCGACACGGTACTCCTGCTGCCTTGGCCACGTCCAAGTATCTGGAAAATACACGCAGTAGTTTTAGTTACACAAACAGAGAGAAACATGTGCAAATACTGCAGCATCCAGCAGAGGGAGTGCATTCACACCACAAAATACAGCATGCATACATTATTTACCGACAGTATCAAATACACCTATTTAGTAGTTTTCCTTTAGACTAATACTGTGGCAATGAAGGTTACATGGTCACTTTCAGTGTCTCTGTGTTATATCCTGCTTTGAACAAGTTTGAAGGGTGAAGAGGGGATTAACATGGAAACCATACATTTCCATGATGAAGACCAGCCTGTGCTGGAAAGGGACCTGCAATATTAAAAATTATTTCCAGGATTTTTTTCTGCAAGCCTTAAGATGTCACATGTTAAAATGGGATGAGTAACAAAACAACAAAGCTGAGTGATGCAGTTTTCTGGAAGAAGCATAAAAACCTCCGCCTGGTGCATTTATTCTGCTGACCTGCTATCAGCACATCACAGCAGAAACGGATTTCTGTGGACTACAAAAGTTTTCCACTCATCAGAGATTTTTTTCTGTGACCCTGGATCATTTCTCTATCATTTGCTGACAAATTTAGAATAAAGCACTAAATCCTGCTGCTGCAGCTTGTCAGTCCATTTAAGAAGTCCATTATACTGAGCGAACACAATTCCAGAGCGCATCAAACATCGGATAGGCTCTTACTTCTGATTAATGTAAGTGCCCTGCCTGCAAATATACTCATCTGTCTGTGTATAATATTTGTCATTTATCAATGACTCTGTCTATTGATGCTATTTGAAGCCTGTTAGCATAAAGCTGTACTTTAGAGAGGTGGATCATGACTGAAACATGCAAGGATACACTCACAGAAATGCATCTACACAGCAGGTACTGGTACAGTTGTGCTTTACCGTTTGCGGGACTCTAGGTCTGGGTTGGTGTTGTCCACGGCAACACTGCGGCCTTCTTTCAGAGCACTCTCACATGCTGACACACATTTCTGCCAGGAACCGAGTGTGTCCTGATAGGAGACAAAACACGACAATATTATATTATATTACAATAATATAATATTAAAACTTTTACACATGGAAGCAAAAGTGGAAAGGTAAACCAAACAGTGAACCCTCTGAACCCCACAACCCAAATGCTGGTGGTTTACATGTTTTCTTTTAGACATTTTATTTTTAGCTAACAGTACACTGTATACCATTTAAAGAAACTTTAAAAAAAAAAAGCATTATCTTGGGAATTAAAAAAATTCAGGGTCCTTGAATGGGTTATAGGTTATGAAAGGTTCTGTTAGAAAAAAATAACCAAAATGACTATAACCAAAGCTTAAAATGTGGAGATTTCTGTCAAAATCCCTTTATTCTATGTCACATTTAAAACTATAATAAAAAAAGAGAAAACAGTCGTAATGAAACAGTTAAAAGCATTGAATTCTGAACTCCTCAGTGACATTGTGAAGTTATGATTGATTCTGCAGAGACAAAAAGTGATGTGACAAATATTCACAAAAAACTCTGACAGAATATTCTTTCAATATTCATGAAACTTGTGGGTACATGGAAAAATGTTGTATGTATAAATTCAATTTTAATCCAATAAAAAAAAATATCAGAGGAATTCAACTTGTGTTTTTTTCTTTTTTTATGATTTGTGTGATTATAGAATGATGCATGCCGTTATAGCTGTGTTATTCTGGACAAAAGACAATTTTGAGTCGGTCCCACTTCCAGCCGAGATTGTGCTGATTCCATAGAAATCAGCACAAAAGCACTGAAACTGCTTGGGGTTCAGAGAATCTTGTTGTTTACAAAGCCAAAAACTCTGGATGCTTGTACTGGGGCAGAACTTGATCCCAGTCCATTGAAGTTCACTCACCCTGTTGACGTAAACATAGCCTTTTGGAATGATGTGGGAGTGGAAGAAGGTGGATTTACCAGCTTTGCAGAAACAGAGGAGGGAACAGGATTAGACTGGCATTGTTTGGAGGAGAGAACACAAAAGGTGATAAACCGTCCATTTTTTCTTACATGCAGGGAAACCCACGGCAACAATGACTTCTGTCTTGCCGGTGGTGAGAGAGGCAGAGGGCGGGTCGTACAGCCTCGCAGTGGAGTCGATCTTCCTCTACACGGTCCGATAAAGAAAAACATTAAGAGACCAAACCGGCAAATGTATTCTCACACACAGTTTAAAACTCAGCAAATATGTTCATTGTACTCACAGGGTCAAAACTAGGCAGGTTGTAAGGAGCGCTCTTCCAGCCCAGGAAGAACTCCTCCGGGGTGTGGAACTGCAACCCAATGTTTTGAGCAAACTACAAAAACAAGAAGGAAAACAGTGATGAGTTATGTAATGCTCACACACACACACACTTTGCACTGAGTCATCCTTATTTACCTGACTTGTTTAATGACTTTTAAGATGACACACACATCAAGTCAAGCCAGGAGGAGAAGGAGGGGGAGAAGGAGGAGTGGCACAAAGAGGTAATATGAATCTAAGGTCTTACCAGTCTGTCACTGCAGGAAAAATCCTTCTTCTTCTTCCCTGGAGCCCAGTTCTCTGGCCTACCGGCAGCATCTGTGCACAGAGGTAAAGTCAGAAGGTGTGTGTGCGTGTTTGCATGTGTGCTCTTATACTTCTGTCTTTAATGTTCTCAAAGCAAAAGTAAGGTTTGCAAAGGTCTACAAAGTGTGGTTGTTTTTGTTGCATTTCTGCACTTTGAAAGGGGTTAATTCCTTAATCATTTCTGGGTTAAATATAAACCTATAGCTAGGTGTAGGTCTATAAAGCATTCAGGATAGTTAGTGACATGGTTAATATTTGAGGTTTATGAAATGTAGTAGATGCATGCATATATATGTGCACCTCTGTGACACCAACTCAAATATCTGAGAACACACAGCCACCTGTAATCACTCACCTCCTACATACAAAGTCTGTGTCTTGTCAACAGTCACGCCATCATTTGCCTGTGCAGGAAACACATGCAAAACACTCACAGGTCAAACTAGAATACACTGTTTATTCATGCTGTGAGAAGAGATAAAAGGGCTCGGCTACACAGTGTGGAGTAATTCAAACTTTGCACTGTTTTTTTCAGAGCAAATATTGTACAGAAGGTGTGGTTCCTAAATTATATGGGTGTGTGCTGTGTGCCTCTACTGGTAATTACCTTCTCACACAAATGATTCCACATTCCCATCACTGGTTTTCTGTAGATGCCAGGGCCGCTGGCTACAAACACCTGAGACACAAACAAGAAGGGGATTGAAAAAAATCAGTTTCCTGTACAAGAATTAGGAGAAAGATTAAAGTTGACCCACAACATGAGCGACCTGCACAGGTAGCTTCAGCGTTGCGAGGATGTCCTCCACTTTAGACTTAAAGACTTCTGGTCTTAGTTTGCCTTTAGCAATGCCCATCTGGTTGGTGAAGAACACCACCTGGGGGAAGAAAGCCAGGATAGAGTCGGAAATCCAGTTACCGGTACATATTTCACAAGCTTTCACTTTCTAACCCTCTGAACCTCTTGAAAAGACTGCAAAGAAATATACTATTTAGCATCATTGTTGAAATCTAAACTTTTCTACAGTCATTAAGGGTTCTGAAAGTTTGTTCTGTAACCAAAACAAAGCTTAAAACTGTGATAATTCTGTCAGAATCACTATATTCTACATTTAAAATATCGCCAAAGTAAACCGTATGGAATAACTAGATGCTGTTAAAAACATTAAATTCTGAGCTCCTCAGTGACACTCTGAAGCTATGATTGATTCTACTGAGACGAATGGTCACGTGACAAATATTCACTGAAAATCAGACAGAACTGCAGGCTGTTTACACAGAGCAGAGAGGAGAGGACAGGAAAGGTTGTAAAAATATAAATAGTTCAATATGTATAGCATGGGGAGATACATCTTTTTCATGACACTTGTGGAAAAGTGTTGTTCCATTTTATGCCAATTTATATTAAAAAATATGTCATTATAACTGTGTTATTCTGCACAAACAACATTTTAAGATCTACCCACAGCTAGACATGGTTGTGTTGATTCCACAGAGCTGCAGCACTTATATATTGCAGTGAAATACAAGACCACAGTAACATGTAAAAAGAGCAAAAACAATGTGAAACTTGGGGTTCAGAGGGTTAAACTTCACTAAATATCTTTAGCAACTGTTGCATTTTCTCCTCTTTACCTTGTATCCTTTCTTGAGCAGGGTTGCCAGCCGAGGCTGAATCTCAGGATACAGAATCCTGTTAATTAAACACGAAGAGATAAATGTTATGACAAACAATGATAGGAGATATTTAAAAGGGGATGCTCGGGAGAGCAGACATACCTCCAGTCATCCGGCCCAGTAGGAAAGACTTTCCCAGACTTAGTGGTGATGATGCAGCCATCAATGTCAAACCCAGCAATCTGTAGAACAACAAGAAGAGGAAAAGTTCAAACATTTTCACATGAAATCATGGAAGGCGATATTAACAAACTCCCATGCAGCATTTTTTGTGTTTTATATGAAAGCTATATATACTATATTAACAAGAATAACTAAACTACATTTAAAAGAAGTAGGGTAAACTGATATAGATTTTTAGTCTCTCAAATCGGCCCACAGCAGTACATTGTTTGGCTTCTGTACTCCTGCCTGCGTCTAAAAACTGGGGGCTTCCCGACCGCCATCTACTGTAAATACACTGACTATGGATAAGTGACTCATACAATCCTTTTTAAAAAACCTGAACTATCCCTTTAATAGAGTTTCTTTGGAACAACTAATCAATGAATTGACTAATCATTGCTGGATCTAGTGTGTCAGAAATGGATTTGGGGAAATGGTGAATAAATTTCAGGCCCCCGATCAAAGATTGGGGCTACTCCTTTAAATGTGAAATACTGACAATTGCACCTTCAACTATGAACATATTTTATTGTGAGCTCTCAATTAAATTTTATAACAAAATAAAACAATTAAACTGCCATTACCGTGTTCTCTGATCTAAAACAGTAAAACAATAATTACTGAGTAAATAAAGCAGCTCCCACCTTGTCACTCCCTTTGACCCCAGCAGCAGTATAAAGCATCAGGCTGCCGATCTGCTGCCAGTTGCTCTTTAGACAGCCCTTCGAAGAGGATGAGGATGATGAAGGCTGGGCGCTATTACTACTCTCTGTCGTGGATTTCTCTGCCAACTCCTGCAGCTGCTTGAGCTTTTCCTCTGCCATTCTCTCCTCGTCCTCTTCCTTCATTTGTCCATCTGAGGCCTCCTCATCTATTCTTTTGCGCTTACCCTTCGTGTTTCCTCTCTCTGGGCTCAGTCGTCTTTTAGATGGCTAAACAAAACAAAAAAAATTCAGTTGTTTGACCTTACCTTCTCTTGAAAAAAATACTTGTTGTAACACGGGGATAAAGCAAATAAGATACATGAAAGTATACACTCAAAAGGTTTCAACACAAACAAATGTAATACCTTCATTGGAGAGGAAGAAAAGAAATCCTTTATACTGCGCTTTGGATTTGGACTGGACTGCACCTCTTCTTCTCTCCCGTTTCTTCCTCCTTTCGTCTTATCTGTGGCCTTTAATCCTTTTTGTGCACTGCTGGAGGCTGCTCCGTTTGAGCTCAGGGAGTAGTGCACTTTAAAAGGGTGGTTCTGATTAACCAGGAAGAGGGTGCCTCCATGGGAGAGTTTCCCTGACTGGCTCCGGCCGAGCTTGTCACCGTCCAGGAAACTGGGATTGGGTCCTAGCTGTAGTAAAAAAATAAGATATGAGTGGACATTGGACTGCAGCCTTTATACAGACACAGTGAGTTTATAGGATGGTAGATTATACAGATAAAGTTGTGCTGTCATCAGGATCTATGCCTCATGTTTTGATTGATTGGTGACAAATATGGAATCTCTGTGGCGTTGGCTGGGTGTGTCAGGCAGACAGGGGTGTTTTTCTAGCCCGGCTGCTTCACAGGGACACTAACTGGATTATAAACTGTGACACTGGGCTGGGCTTTGTGTTTGTTTTCATACCTGAGTAACAACCACATCCTGGTCTGCATAGCAAGCCACCACCTTCACTGAAAGAAGCACAAGGGATTTTACCATCATTTACACTCACATATTTGGATATTTATTTAGAGATAAAAGGTGACTAATTTACAACATTTATACTAAACTAAATACTTTAAATCCATTTTCAAGCAATAATGTGTCAGCTGTGGCTGTCCTACGTTTTTCCCTGCTTTCTGATATTTCATAAACCAGATAACTAATGACTTAGGCTGTCATGAGTTAAAGATATTCAAATAAAAATGGGCTCTCTGGGTAGCCACAGTCTCCTCTTTACATACATGCCTGCTTTTTGATGATAACATGCAGTTTAAAGCAAAAACCACACCATTTTTCTTATGCATTATTTTTGCCTGCTGCATATGAATACTTATGCATACTGCGGTCCACTGAACAGTCTGTGAATTGCACACATTGGGTATAACTGGAAAGCTGAGACTCTTGTGGATTCAATGAGCCCAATTTTATCAATGTATGATGATGTTAGTCCCTGTAGTTGCCATTTATGGTAGCTAGAGCATGCATAAAATGAGCTGCCTCTAGTATTATCATTAAACTTTACAACCACAAACTAAAGACCTAGAGCATTCAGGGGATGTATAGGTATATTGACAATAAGGGGCAGTTTATAGAACAAATGTCCTTGTCATTCAATCTAAAAAAAAAAAGTAAAGTTTAAAATCACAGCTTGGGTTTTTCTGTTGTACCAACGGCCTTGGTGTATTCATGTATGGAAGGGGTTTTGGTTATTATTATCCAGTCTGTAATAATAAAAAAGTCTAATTCTGAGCCAAATGTGTGCAGCAAATGGTATCACCCCAAAAATTGCAGCACCAACTTCTGAGACATAATTGAGCATGGAAATGGACTTCAGAAGGCCGAAATTCATGTGCATTGTTCAAGGTTTACTTCACTGATTTTATTAGAGATTTATGACCAGACAACTTGACTCAAAGTGCTGAACTACATCTCAAATCAATCTTCACATCCCCAGCTTTCAGATGATGTACACCTTGTCTATTGGG
>CAFUXE010000818.1:412635-426230 GCA_903364295.1 Serranus cabrilla | reverse complement strand
GGGCTCACCAGCGTGCACGACATCTGAGCGAGAGACCACCACAGCAGGACCGCTAAACTTTGAGCTTTTTATGGTGTTTTGTGGAAGACCGCTTTGATAAATGTATGAACCGCAAACACAGAAATAAAATACTTATAACGCAGAGTGGCCGTATGCAATATAACGTACTGTATATAACGTAACGATGCTACTTTTACCACAACTTCTTTGAATCTGAGTTAGTTGTTTTAAATCCGGAGGGGGCTCGTCCCGCATTGTACCCACAGTCCATTGGAAAAATATGCTCGTGTAGAAACAAATCCCCTTTGAAGGTTCCGCCCATGACATTACTTTTCCGGTTATAATTTTTGATTTGTTGACTAACAATGTAATGCAATGTCACGGAAGGCCGCGTCTGCATGGTAAAGTAGACTATTTCCCCAATTATCTTGTTTTTGATAATTTCCTGTAGTTTTATATCCTTGTTTTGAATGTTGCGCAGCTACAACTGTAACCTACTGTACTCGGGTGACTCACCTTTTTCTCCTCCACCCAGCCAGAGAGACAGAAAGCTAAGACAAATGGAGAAAATACGACTAGATGACAAAGTCTAGACATATGCCTACTGATTTGGCCTAAATGCGTTGTCAGCTCCGCTTATTATAGCCGTCTTAGAAAAACGTTAAACATGTATGGCTTCACGGTTGCGTTTGGGGAGCGCAGAATTAAACAGTAACCAGTTGTTCCAAACGGTTTATGTTTGGCGACGTTTTAAATGAGATCTGTAGAATAAAGTGATTTTTACGGAAGTATCCCAATCCTCACCTTCGTTTTCCTTCCTTTTTAATGGAAACGTTCGTAACCTTTTATCTTTTAAAGACTGTTTTTACAGTTTCTTTCTACGATCTTTTAAAGAAAACATGTTTCAACATGTTCTGGGAGAGAATAGGCTGCATATCACATTCACATAATTTTATAACTTTATTCACAATTTACATGTAATCATATGCTGATAGAAAAAACAAGGATATGCCCACACAACACAAATCCTAGCACTTTAAGAAGGATGATTGTGCTCACATACACAAAACATGATACATTTGAACTACCATTTAATAATGTAATAATAACAGTTTTTATAGTCAATTCTATTAGTCATCAAGCAAGAAACAAAAACACCATCTTGTTTGTTTATTTCACAGCCACAATGTGGTTTTGTGCTTTCACCATCTGCAAATATTGAATAACAGGATTAGCAGGTTTTTATACAGTCTGATCTTGGGTGTATCTCTGTCCAAAACCACATGTGGGTAACACATACAAGTGTTCATACACAGAGAATGTTGACAGACGGGTGTTGTCATTCAAACTATCCACTGGTGTTTCATCTTGGCACTCATTACCAGCCTTCCACTGGGTTGTGTCTACTGGAGTCCCTCCTTCTATTGTCAGTTTGCATGAAATCCTCAATCCGGTTCTCACTCATTTATATTCCGTCTTCTCTCCTGTCAGATAGTGTCCTTGTTGGATTGCCTGCCTGGAAGTCTATCTAATAATACAAGCAGAAAGACAACTTGATTTTCAGGTAAAAAAGATAAATAAATCACTTTATGCTTTAGGTCTCTTGGGCCTTGGTTGCTACAGGTGTAGAGCAGCTGATTGGGTTTTGGTCTCTAACTAACAGTAGATTAACTTTTTTTTGTTGCAATTTGATTGGTATGAAAATGTTTAACTGTTGAAACTCAACACACCTCTTTCTGCTATCTTGCTTTCCACCAGAGCACCGATACTCACCATGGCCAACCAGCCTATCCATGACCACCATGAAGGGGCCTACATGGCCTTGATGAGAGGCCATAGAGAGCTGGACCTCCCTGGTGGCTGTGTTCCCAGTGACCTGGTGCTAATTGGAGACCATGCCTTTCCTTTAGCAATGAACAGCCAGGGCCAGGTCCTGATGGCAGCCTCTCTGTACGGCCGTGGAAGGATTGTGGTCCTGGGTCATGAGGGCTACCTGAAGGCCTTTCCTGCTCTGGTAGAGAATGCTCTGACCTGGCTGAGAGGAGACGGATCTGACAACCTGTCTGTTGGAGTCCACGATAGCGTCAAGGAGGTCGCCAATAACCTCAGCAAGTCCAGCTTCGACGTCCAAGTTGTGGGGAAATTCAATCCTGGGGTTGGTGTGTATGTGACTAAGACCTACGGCGTGGGTCCAGACGCGAAAGACCTGGTGGCGTTCATGAAAGCTGGAGGAGGAGTGCTGATGGCGGGGCAGGCGTGGAGCTGGGCTGCAAAGCACCCAAAGGAGAACACTCTGCTTCAGTTTGAGGGGAATAAGGTTTCTGGTGTGTCAGGGATCTACTTCTCTGAGCATCAGGGTAAGGTAGAGCGTCTGCCTGTCTACCCACAGATCCCATCCTCCTGGATGGCTGTAGTGTAAGTGTTTACTGTCCTTTTTGTGTCCATGATGCCCATGCTTATGATATTTTAAAATCTGTTTATAGAACTGTATAGTCACAGTGTAAAGCATAAATATTCATAATACTTTATAACAACAATCAGAGACCATTATAAATCATTTGAGCTATAATGAGTATTAAGGTTAAAAGGTATTTCCTTTTATAATGCATTTTAGTGCATTTTAATTATAGAGTTAGGACTAAAGGAGGTTATAGGGTTATAGAGCTAAAGCTTTTCCTAACCCTTTAACTTATGAGTGTGCTTATAATGCATTATAGACAAAGGCTGTGAGTGAGTCACCAGTAGTTATAAAGTATTATTCTACATGACCTTATATGTCATAATAAAATGCTTTAGAATTTGCTAAGTTTGAAAGTATTGTTATAAGGCATTTATTCTGGTATGGTTCTAACTATAATTATACACTGTTGTTACAAATTGTTACACATTATAAGTATGTTTATAATGCATTATAGACATGGGCAGAAAGTGTCACATTGAGAAAGGTTCTATTTTCCAAAGTGACGACTTTAAATCTTCTCCACACCTTTTTCTCTGATAAAGGTATTATTAATATTTACATTGATTTTGGCCTAAAATGCTATACAAATAAAATATAATAAATTATATTATTATATTTATTATTATATTTCAAATTAATAATTAATATAATATATATTGGATCTATTGTTTAAGGGAGCTTGTACAATGACAACATTTATCTATCTAATAGACATAATACATAAAGTATGAACTGAAAGTTTTTTGTTAGACTTTCATAGAAGAACAAATCAGCCCTGCAAAATGCTTGATTAAGAATAAAAAACCTGACTTTAAAAAGTTATTATACACTTAATTGATAAACTTACCCACGTATTAGCATCTGTCTCTTTCAAATGCAGAATCGGTAAGGATTTTGAGGATGACTTGGAGTTCTTAGTCAAGGGGGTGCCAGAGTTTCACCTTGGTGGAACAATAGCCTCTGAGCTTCTGGTCCACGGCCCACTCGCCTTCCCCATCGGTGCCACGGATGGTGGACGGGCGTTCCTGGCAGGAGCTTACTATGGGCAGGGACGAGTCATTGTGATCACACATGAAGGACTTCTTGGAAATGAGGTAGAGTTTACATTAAACTCAACAGTGTCATGTCATGGATAGTATGATGTAATTTAGATAGTAAATGTGAATACTTTGCCAATGTATTTAGTAACATATAACTTGGCTGTCTATGATGCCTTTTTCTTCTGTCATTAACAAACTACTACCTCTCTTGTTATAACCTCTCTCACAGGCACTGGCTCCATTCTGGAAGAATGCCCTTCACTGGCTGGACGAGGGCCGGCAGGGGGTCGTCGGTGTATCACTAAAACCTCAATGCCTCAAACTTCTCAGCCAGTCAGGTTTACAGTGTCAGAAGACAGACTTCAAGAAAGACCTGAGTGTATTTGCGTGCACAGCATACAGCGATGCCCATGCAGAGGAAATCCGAGACTTTGTGGCGGAGGGAGGAGGCCTGCTGATTGGTGGACATGCCTGGAACTGGGGACAGAAACACAAGGGACAATGCGAATTAACACATTTCCCAGGTATGGTAATGCACCACCAGTTTTATTATATATTCACCGGTTCATCCCATGATACTATAACATAATGCATGCAAAACATATTCACCCAATACACACATTGTCCGGAAATTTAATCCGAATCTGTGCAGTACTTTTTGAGTTATTTCTTACACAAACAAACAGACAGACACACACACAGACACACACACACACAGACAGACAGACGCCGGCAAAAACATTACCTCCTTATGCACAATCTATCAGGCCATTGTCTATAATGCCTTATCAACATACTTTTTATGCATAAGAATCTGCTTCCAGCACTCTATAGTTAAACTTATAAGCACTCAAAATGTAATAATGCCTCATAACAGTAATCACAGCACATTATGAAGCATTTTATAATGTCTTAAAAGGCTATGCAGGTCACTCACTGTCATTGTTTTTGCAAGCCCAAGTCTATAATGCATTATGGACATATTGCATTATAGGGTTAGGATCAGCTACCCTAACTCTAAAATCACAATATAATGCATTTTTCAGTGGTTATAATGTATCGTAAAATATTAAAGTATATTAACACTCTTGTATAGTGTTATAATACAGTATGCTCATTGCAGAAAAGGTTCATTATATGCTTTAAAATATGTTAGTTATTTTTATAAAGCACTATAAATAGTTTATGAGTGCTTATAACTGTTGTTATCAAGTGCTAGAAGCAGATTGCAACGCATTATAGACATGGTGAGTTATAGAACATGTGACCAACTGCAGCTGGTGAGGAAGTCAGCACTCTGAGGACATCATGTGGGCAAGTTGGAAATGACAAGACCTGCAAGGACATGAAAGAAAATATGAAGAACATACAAAGAACATAAACAGTATTCTCATTAATATGCTACTGTTTTATACATGCAACAGACCTACGTAAACCTAAACCTCATAATTTGACATAAGCCACTCAGTCCCACCCTGCACAGAATAGTTTCAACAACAAACCACAGTAGATTCATTGTGTTTGCTGGAATGTCTTTCAGGGAACAAGATCCTGAACACGATGGGCTTGAGTATATTGAAAGGAATAATCAGAGGAGGTTCACACAAGGCACCTGTCCCCAGTCAGGCCATCAAAGACACCTACCACTTCCGCCACCTCCTACACCGCTTTGCTGGTCATGTAGCCAACGGGGACAAGCTCAACAAGAACGAGGAGGATCACCTGAAAAAGCTGGGCCAGGACTGCGCCACCTACTTGCACATGAGGGCTAATAACTGCTCCTCCTATGCACAGGTTGTGTCCACTCTCACTGACCTTGTGATAAAGTCAGGCATGCCTCAGGTGAGTCGACAAAATAACATGAAAGCTTTATAAAACACTCCAACAGAACAGCACAGAGCTGACCATACATTTTCTTTTAAGGTTTGTGACAGCTGCCCCGTAAAGAGTCCCAAAGACCACCTCCTCCTCAGTCTGGGGGCAGAGGTATACAAGGTCTGCCCAAATCCTGATGCCCTCCTGCCCTTCCTCATCAAGGAAAACCCCATGATGGCAGTTGTCTACAACCACAGAATCAAGTTTAAGGCTGACACAAAGGGTGAGACCTCGATGTTACGGTCAAATATGTAGACTTATATGCAGAATGTGTGCACTTGTGATTCATTGTGTTTTATTTCATTGTTTCATTACGCTGCTGTGTGTCCGTGTCAGGAGGGGAGGAGTGGATCAGTACAGGTCTCTACCTCTCTCCTGGAATGAAGACCTACATTTCCATGCCAGCAGAGGTTGTCAACAAGGGATGGAAGGTGCAGTTTACAAAATTAGGTTTATTGCGTTTCTGGTAAAGTTAAGGTCCAGCCCGCCCCATACATACCCTTCTCCTCACTGTTTGTGTGTGGATTATGGAACAGGATTATGGGAAACTACTATTTTCATGAAACTTCAATGCCACGTTAGACTTTAAAAAAAGAAAAAGAAAAAGTCTGGCAGCAAAAGTTACCATCTTACCTTCAAATAACAATAAAAAAAACTTTCTTTAATATTTATAAATTCTTTAAAATATGAATAATATACAGTAAGTATCTGTATTTAAAAATATACACACACATATGTGACAGTGTTTCAAAGATCTTAATTCAGAACTGAGAAATTCGGGCAAGCCCAAAATGAGTGACTGCCAGGTCTTTGTTGCACCTTTGAACGGTTTGGTCAAATTCAGGAAATATTCACTTGTATCTTTGAGTGCCCTTCTAGATATAGTAAAAACTATGCTTAGAATCAGTAACACATATGCTATGTGTTTCTCAGATCCAGGTAGGCTGTCAAACAGACCGTCTGAAGTCTGCAGTGTTGAAGAGAGCGCCGTGTGTTCATGAGCGATTCCTGGTGACCACAGAGATGATGCAGGTGTCTAACCTGTGGGGGGGGCTCATCTACCTGGTGGCTCCACCCAAAACTAAGGTGGAGGAGGGAGAGGCTGTAGTGCAGATGGCTGTACCTGCACCGTACTATAAATCTGGTGAGTCTGGTTTTTTACTGTAAGAAAACAGACAGTTCTATAATGTCCCATTATATTCATTTACATATTTCAACTTCCATTTTATGGTTAATATTTTTAATAAAAGTAACCTTTTTTTATGGCATTTGCACCTAATGTAGAAACAACAAGAACACCCCTGTTATATAATATGGTACTTTTGAATTTTATTTATTTATTTTTGGAAAATACATTTATTTTTAGTGTGACACAATTTAAGTAAATATAAATGATGTCCATTAAAATTGTATGAAAGCGTACCTCAAACTAAAAAACGTGGCATAATCCAGAGCTCACTTTTTAATAAATACATCCCTTCCTTCCCTTCAGGTGTGACAACAGCTGCTGAGTGGTCCTTGCTGCGTACAGCTCCCTCACCCTGGGCAGAGTTGGAGTTTGCAAACATCATCCTTACGGTGCCATCAGACGCTGTCAGGAATCTGGAACGCCCTGACGAGCTGGCAGCGCTTTGGGATAAGATGATGAGGGCCATCGCTGACCTGGCTGCCGTACCACACAAATTTCATCGCAAAGAACGATTTGTAGCAGATGTGCAGATCTCCCATGGTAACTGCTTTTGGCATATAGGCCTGTTCTTTAGCCTGTCCTGTTGAAATTCCTGGAAAAGATAGAGCCTGTCCTCACTCATAGTAGGTAAGAGGCAGGTTAGTGTATCAGCCCTTTGAAGCCCATCATCCCGCCCCAACCACTGAAACAATGTTTGCTTCAAAAGATCAACAAAAATACACAGTTTGTCATAGAAAGAAACTGTAAAAACTGGCATTATGAATTGGCTGAGACGAACGGTCACGTGACAAATATTCACTGAAAAACAGACAGAGCTGCAGGCTGTTTACACAGAGCAGAGAGGAGAGGTTGTAAAAATACAAATAGTTTGATATTTATAGCATGTGGAGACCCAAATTTATTTTCTTTTGGGCACTTGGAAAAGTGTTGTTTACATCAATTCCATTTTATTTCAACTTAAAAAAAATATTTTTCAAAGAAATTCAACACATTCACACTCAAGGCCGCGGTGAGTAAAATGTAAAAAGAGCAAAAACCACTCTGAACAGCATTGGGTTTACACAAATAGAATGACAACCCTTCAAATTCACACACTTATGAGCAGTTTAGATTCCAGTTGACAGAGGCTGCATATACATGTTAAGTCTGGTTTATATTGTTATATTGTTCATATTATTTCAGACATAATGGCGTTTGGTTTTCTGATGTATCTGGTACTTCCACAGCAGGTACAGCAGCAGTATTGGCTATTCCGCCTCATTTGATGATCGAAAGTAACGTAAATGGTGTTGCTATTTACAATAGTGCATCTCACACAAATAACATGAATACACTGAAATATGACTCTGTGGTCAAACACCATTAATGTAATGCAGATGCGCTGCATAGGTCAAAAGTGTGTTTTAGCTTTATGAATTGCTAAAAATACCTTTGCTTTGTCTACTGGTTGGAAGAGTGAGTGGTCAGTAGTAATTGAGGAATTCATCACAACCATAAGACGTCCTTGATCACACAGCCATTAATGTGCATTTTCTGATTTCTCTGCATCCAGGTTTCATGCATGCTGGTTATCCTATCATGGCACACAAAGCCTCAGCTGGTGCGCTGGTCAGCGCTGACCATATTACCAAAAAAGGCCTTTGGGGCCCCATCCATGAACTAGGACACAACCAACAGAGAGGCTGCTGGGAGATCAAACCACACACCACGGAGGGCACATGCAACCTGTGGTCAGTGTATGTGCATGAAGAGGTGCTGGGGATCAACAGGGAACAGGTGGAGTAAATTAGTTTTTTTTTTAAAAACTGAGACCAATGACAAGAAAATCCTGCTCTTAAAGTATGTTGTGATATATGTTTTCATATCACTGTGTCAGAAAAGACAACTCATTTGTTTACTGGGATTACAATGTCAAACAATAATTTCTTCTTTTTTCATTCAGGCTCATAAAGCCATGACTTCAGCGAAGCGAAAGGAGCGAATAGATCTGTACACCAAGGCAGGCAGGAAACTCAGCAGCTGGAGCATGTGGATGGCCCTGGAGACGTACATCCAGGTGAGAGTATTTTTCAAACAGAGTTACACTCCTTCAAAGGCAAATCAATTCTTTGTCACAGTAGTTGGCTTAACTTTTTTTTTGTTTAAAGCCACATTAAGATGTGTCAATTTTCCTGTTTTCACTTTCCTTCACTGTCTCCTTTAATGTAGCTCCAGGAAAAGTTTGGCTGGGATGCCTTTAAGAAAGTGTTTGCTGCCTACCACAAGATGAGCAACTTTCCAAACGACAACAACGGAAAGATGAACCTGTATGCTGAGACGTTCTCCCAGACTGTGGGGAGGAACCTCTCTGGATTCTTTAAGGCCTGGGGCTGGCCCATAGAAACAGACACTGAGAAGAAACTCTCCAGCCTGCCTCCCTGGAGTGACCACCCCATGGCTTAGTATGACTGAACTTCACACTTCTGTGTGAAGTGTAGATGGGTTCAGTGACTACAAAATTCTTGACAATGATGGGTGAATTCAAGAAAGGATAGTGCAGCTTTTGAGGGCATAAGACAGTCACAAATAAGACAAGAATTACAAATTGAATTCACTGACTTGTTTTATTTGTCTTTTTTCTAAATCATATTATATTAATGTTTAAAAAAGAAAAGGAGTAGTAGTTACAAACAGATATAAACAGCTAAATTCAGTAGCACCTTTTGAAAAAAAAAAGCTATACTTGTATTTTCATATCTACTTCACTAGCACTGTAACCTGAGCTGTACACTTTATGGAGTTATTTACTTTCAGTTGTTTCCAGAAATGTTTGTCTTGTTCGTCTTACAAAGATCAACCATACAATCGAAGTTAAAATAATGGGACATTATATATATATATATATATATTTTGTGTTGTTTTTAAAGCCAAATTACCGGGAATTCTATGTTAAAATACAGAACAAATTGTAAAAGGTCTGGCAGCAAAAACACTTACTGTCATACTCATGTAAAAAAAAAACTTCTACAGATATACATTTAAAAAAAAATACAGATATTTACTTTATATTTTCTATTTTTAAAGAAAAAATACCTGAAAGATGAGCTTAGGTCGTTTACTGTTATTTGTAAGTGCTTTAGAACAAACGGGTTCTGTTTGAGGGTCATTATTATACTTATTCTATACTACTACTTATTCTCTTGCAGATGGTTGAATGTGTGAATTAGTAAGCTGGTACATCATATACTCTAATGCTCCTTCTTAATATTACGCAATAAGTTTACTATCAATGGAAAAAAAGACACTAATAAACATTTGCTTTACTCCTCTGCAACTTCTCTTTATTAATGCATTTGTTTGTTGAATTAGTAGTAAGGGATCCATGGGAAATACATTTTCAAATACATCAGATACACAGATGGAATTAAATGCATGGACAGTAGATCATGGAAATAAGTGTCCATGTAAAATTTAAGTTTTAAAGTTTTAAATTAATTTGAATGCCCAGCAGTTGTTGTAAAA
Source organism: Serranus cabrilla (assembly GCA_903364295.1). NCBI lineage: Eukaryota > Metazoa > Chordata > Actinopteri > Perciformes > Serranidae > Serranus > Serranus cabrilla. The sequence continues at coordinate 416,164 of CAFUXE010000818.1, read as the reverse complement.
CATCTCCTCTACTGGTTCAGTGAAGAACTGCTGTTGTTCTCCCAGTTCATCCAGAGAGAGCTGAGAGATATCCACACTCTTGGAGATACACTAAAGTAAAAGTGAAAATACCTGATACCTGAAAATACCATTCTTATATTTTCCAATAATTACTTAACTTTACACTAGAAAGCTTGTTTTCTTGACATCACAAAATGATTTAGTTGATATGATAAAAAGATATTAAATCACAGAATAATTAGATTATTTTGGTATGTAACATAAGTGATCTGAGTGAACTATTCAGTGAATTCAAAGCAATTTAAGGGTCTAAAATATTTTTTGTGCAGGATAACAGTTATTATGAAATAAATCATAAAAAAGGAAAAAACAAGTTGAAATTCTCCAACAAATTATTTTCTTTTATTGGAAAAAGATGAATTTATATATGCAACCCAAGTGTCATAAATATTGGAAATGAATTAGTTCTCCACATATTATACATATTGAACTATTTTTGCAATAATTTTTACAACCTCTACTTATAACCTCTCCTGTCCCCTTCCCTCTGCTCTGTGTAAACCTGCAGTTCTTTCTGATTTTCAGTGAATTTTTGTCTCAGAATCAGTCATGGCTTCACAGTGTCACTGAGAAGCACAGAATTTAATATTTTTTAACAGGATCCAGTTATTCCAAATTGTTTATCTTTAATTAGGACTTGTTGACAGGAATATCCCAATTTTAAGCTTAATTTTAGCTACTTTTTCAAATGGAAACTTTTGGAACCTGTGATGCATTCACTGATCCTTGGGAAGTTCAAAGTCTGACTATAATGCCTGTTTATTTTCTTTCTAAGATAGATACTGTTAGAGGTGCTGTGGTTCAGAGGGTTAACAGAAAACAGAGTAATGTGAAACTAGTCATTTTCATTCCCTTAGCCTACTATATAATTTCAACACATTCACATACCACTGAAAAGTTTGCTATGCAGGATGTTCGTTAAAAACAAAAACAAAACAATGTATAGACTGATACAAAAGTAATCCCTCTCTATCAGGTATGATCCACTGGGTGTGTGTGGTGGTGTCTTCATCTACAGGGACCCTGCCTTTGTTTTCTCTTCTCTTTTCATCTTGCAGTGTTTTTTTGTTGTTGTCACCATTCAGGCATTAGGCTATGAAAAAAGCAGACAAAGCTCAGAAAAATTGTAATATATACCAAGCAGAGAAAGAACGCTTGAAAACAGAAGTAAATCTGGGGTTTGTTTTGACCTGTTTTCGGTGTGGGAGGAGGGACGTCATCTGAATATTGTGTTCATAAACAGTAAGCTACAAGTCCTGCACAGTATGTCTTTAACTGACTACCAACTTAATTGAAGACTGTGACATTGCGAGTATGCAGCAATATAATGGTTGGTGTCATACAGTGTAGCAAGGGGAGCCAAATACTTGTCTCCAAATAAAACATACTTTACCCTGATAGTTAGGGGCCCAAACCTGTCAAGACCTGTAGGACTGCATACTGTGCCTCAGGCCAAAGGGAGCAGGTTTTTCAAGAGTACATATTTGAAGTTCTTTTTCTTGCTTTGAGTGTTTTGTGAAACAGTTTCACCGTTATTGTTGTTGTTGATGATGGACGGGCATCACACAGACATATGCACATTAAGAGAAAATGAAAAAATATATTTCTTCTATTGGAAGAACACTTGTGTTCCCACAAGCATTTCAATATCCAGTCGAAGTCTGTGGATCCATGTGTTGATCAAGGAGTAATATGCTGACTGTATATCCACTTCACCCTTAGATGGATTTAGATGTTTTTGAATGTCCTGCTTTTGTTTGGATATTTGATATGAGATCTAACTCTAAGTTTTTTAAAACAAATGTGACACAGTCATTTCTTTATAATGGCAGTCTCAGTCTCATATCTACAAATATTGACATTTGCTGACTGGATGAACACGTTTCTTATACAGGCACAGCCAGGATGTCTCCCTGTCTCAGACCACATATGAGAGCTTTAACACTGAATGTTTGCAGAATCGTGTTGTCCATTCAGTCTCATGATATGTGACCTTTCTGTTTATCCCATTACAGCTCAGGCTGAAGCCCCTCCTTATCACCTTTTTCACTGTAACAGTCCCTCCCACTTTTCTGCTCATTTATACCCTCTCCTCTCTGTCAGGAAGTGCTCTTGGAAGATTGCCAGGTTGGGAAGTTATATCACTGAAACATCAAGCAGAACTTCACTTTCAGGTAAAAAAACATCCTTTCAGCTTTGAATTAACTTTGTTTGTGATGAAAACCAGCAGACTTTTTCATCATTTCAACTCTATTGTTAGATGATGTGTGTTTTTTTAATTACGCCATTTCTTGTATTTTCATTTTTTGTTTTAACCCATGACAGCCCCACAATGAAATTTTAAAATTGCATTTTTGAATGTGTTTTCTGTGTGTGCCTCAACATAAATCTGATAAAAGGGGTTTAAAATTGGTCAAACCAGTTTCTCAAAAAAGCAAGATGGGTTGTTGAAGCATTTAAGCATTAATTTCTTTGAAATGCATTGAAGCCTATGGAAATGAATGGAGGATGGATCCTCCTACTGTTTGATTAATAGTAGTTCTGTGCAACTTTTTACTGAAATGAATACAAATCCCCCAATTCTTTTTTATTTTTTATTCTCAGGCATTTTCTAGAATTTTAAGAAAATCAGTTGTCCCATGTTCCCAAAGATTTACAATCAAGTATTTGGTCACTTTGAACTAAAAACAAAAACAAAGAAATGCAGACATATGCGGGGTAACAAAAACAAAAAAAAGAAAAGAAAAAGTAATACATTAAAACTACAGACTTTGACCAATGAAAAAAATGTAATATTTTCAATTAATTACACATTTCAAAGATGTACTGTAAACCAATCAGAATCATTGTTGTCATATTTCCTTTTCATACTAAACACTTTAAAGTCTTCGAGCAAAAATAGGTCAGTTTCATCCATTATCACATCATCATCCAACATGAATCCAACAACATCCCCTTGGGGATAAATAAAGTCATCTTGATTTGATTTGATTTGATTTTCAAAACCTTTTATGCAAACACAATTTACATCTGACTCAGCATAACTTTCTTTTTCCACCCGCTGTCTTTCTCATCCGATCTTCAGAGCATCGATCCTTCTCAACATGTCTGACCAACCCACCCAGTCCTACCATGAAGGGGCCTACATGTCCCTGTTGAGAGGCTTGACAGATCTGGACCTCTGTGGCCCCTGCAAGGACCCCTGTGAGCTGGTGCTGAGTGGGGACCATGCCTTTCCTTTAGCAATGAACAGCCGGGGCCAGGTCCTGATGGCTGCCTCTCTGTACGGCCGTGGAAGGATTGTGGTCCTGGGTCATGAGGGCTACCTGAAGGCCTTTCCTGCTCTGGTAGAGAACGCTCTGACCTGGCTGAGAGGAGATGGATCTGAAAACTTGTCTGTTGGAGTCCACAAAAATGTCCAGGCGGTGGCTGATAACCTCAGCAAGTCCAGCTTCAACGCCCAAGTTGT
>CAFUXE010000818.1:393653-412530 GCA_903364295.1 Serranus cabrilla | reverse complement strand
GCTGATGGGGGGGCAGGCGTGGAACTGGGCTGCAAATCACCCAAAGGAGAACACTCTGCTTCAGTTTGAGGGGAATAAGGTTTCTGGTGTGTCAGGGATCTACTTCTCTGAGCATCATGCTGAGATAGAGTGTCTGCCTGTCTACCCAGAAATCCCATCTTCCTGGATGGCTGAAATGTAAGTGTTTGCTCCTTGCTTTTGTTGCATGTCTGAACAAGTTTTTCAGGTTAAAGTAGTTAGAAGAAATGTTTGTTTTGTGTTGAGTTTGGCGACCCCTGAGGACCAAACTGAGGGTCATCATGAGGTCCAGGCTGCCAATAGTAAACCTTGTTTTACTGCAGCAGGGTCTGAAGACCTGCCCTGCGCAGTCTTAGTTCTGGATCTTCTGTTTGTCTTTCCCATCTAGCGGGCCTTGCAAAACGGCCAGAGACCCTGCTGTGGTCTGAGATCTGGTCTAGAACCTGCATGTTTTCGTCTAATTTCATCGTAATCCAACATGATGACACCATGGCAGGCGTTAAGAATAACTATATGGGCTGTCCCCATTATCAAAAAATCGATCCGACTTGGTTATATTTATTGACACCAATCACAGTCAAGATGGACGGCACTAAGCCACAGATGGAGCAACTGTGCCTTTGTAAAATAGTGGAGGCTGCACAAGGGGAGGAAAACAGTGTCTTAAGACCCAAGCAATGACAGGCTGATAGCAGTTTTAGATTGACAGTTGGAGCTACAAGAAAGTAATTAGGATTCAGCCTATGGGTGCCATGGATCTGTCATACCTGTCTGAATCTCTGTACAAAGTTTCATGGCAATCAAATAACATTTATATTATATATGACTTCCTATATAATATATTTCCAGTCTAGATGTGGTGGACCAACCTACTGAAAGATAGACTAATGCTTGTAAAGAGAAGCAGGCATATGCAGATTCTGATTACGTTCAGGTACAGGTGCAGGTTCAAGAGCTCAAGAGTCTGGATTTCAAAGTTTAATGTTTAGGGTTTAGGTGCAGATACGTTTTGTGGCTCTCATACTTTATATTTCTGTCTCCCTCTCCTCTACCCATGTTCAAAATCAGAATCTGTCAAGATTTTGATGACGACTTACAGTTCTTACTCCAGGGGGTGTCAGAGTTTGACCTCCAGCATGGGGTAGTAGCCTCTGAGGTTCTGGTCCACGGGCCACTAGCCTTCCCCATTGGTACCACCAACAATGGAAGAGCGTTCTTGGCAGGAGCCTACTACGGCCAGGGACGGGTTGTTGTGATCACACATGAAGGACTTTTGGGACGAAAGGTACGGCTTTAATTAGTAAATTGTGCTTCTTTTATATAAACAGAAATATGGGAGTCACTGAGTGCCTTGATGAGTATGCACAAAATGAATAGAGTTCAAGAGACACATAAAGTCTTTTTCTTTGTCAATCATCTGATATTCTAATAATTAAATTAAAGTAAGTAGTCTTGAAGGCCTTAGGCTGATCAAGTGATCAAAAAATCAAGTGTATATTTTACATTGAGTGCCAGAAAGGTTTGTTGCTCTTTTATGCATGATTACAAGCTGTTGGCTACCTGTAGAATGCTTAATAATGAGTGCTTAATCAGCCAATGTATTTCATGTCACTAACAAATTTGGTTAAACCTTCATGACAGACTCTTGCTCCATTTTGGAACAATGCCATTCGATGGTTGGACGAAGGCCGGAATGGGGTCATTGGTGTAGCTCCAGAACTCAACCACCCCTTCAACCTCTTCAGTGAGGCAGAGTTTAATTGCCAGAAGACAAACTTCAGGGAAGACCTGAGTGTATTTGTGTGCACAGCATATAGCGATAAGCATGCAAAGGAAATCCAAGGCTTTGTTGCACAGGGAGGAGGCCTGCTGATTGGTGGACATGCCTGGAACTGGGCACAGACACACCCTGGGCAAAACCCAATGACAGATTTCTCAGGTATGATAGTGCACGACTGCCACTTTCATCCCATGACGAACATACATGTGTTTATTTACCGTTTGTAAGAGACAATTTATTCAAATAACTATAACCACCTTATGTGTTGTACCAGAGTTAACTTTAATGATTCGGTACTGCACAAACAAAGACAAATCGGGTACAAGGGCACATTTAATGGCTAAGTGTTCTTCAAATAAAGTTCTTGTCTGATATTCTGCAACATCTAAAACCCTTTTTTCAGTGGAAGAGTCAGGGCCAGTAGGTTCAGAGAAATGGCTCACCTCCATCTACTTCAGGTTAGATGGTGCTTTTGGGCTTTCTCTTTGACAGTTATAGACAGAGTATTCAGTAAGAAGAAACAAGCAAATGAGGCAAAATGATACCCTGAAAAGAATACGTGCACCAACTAAGCAAACAGCAAGAAAAAAAAGGTGGTTAACCCTCAGAACTCCAAGCAGTTTCAGGGTGTTTTTTTTGCTCTTTTTACATTTTACTAACTGTGGCCTTGTATTTCACTGCATACACACAGTCGCCCATAGAGTTAGAATAAAAAATGTTCAACTCCGTGGAATAAGCACAATCATGACTAAAGTAGGAACAGCTCAAATGAAGTGAATATTTGTCCCATTAGTCTCAGCAGAATCAATCATGGCTTCATATTGTCACTGAGGAAGGGCATAATTTAATGTATGTACTTTTCAGGATCTGGTTATTATTTTTTGAGTAATTTTGACAGAAATATCCAAATTTTAAGCTTTGGTTAGGTTACTTTTTCTAAAGGATACTTTCACAAACCTATGATTCGTATGGTTGGAAAGTTCAAATTTTGATTATAATGCCTGTTTTTACAGTTTCTTTCTACGAAAACATATATTTTAAACCTGCTATTGGGATGGAGGGGTTGAAATCAGCTTTCTTGTCTTTCAGGAAACAAGATCCTGAACAAAATGGGCCTGAGCCTGCTGGAGAAGATAATCTGGGAAGGTTCCTACGCAGCCCCTGTGCTTAGCGAGGGCGTCAAATGCACCTACAGTTTCCGCCACCTTCTTCACCGCTTCGTTGGTCATGTCACCCATGGGGATAAACTTACAGAGCATGAGGAGAAGTGCCTTAAAAAACTGGGCGGGGACTGTGCCAAGTTCTTGCACATGAAAGCTCATGACTCCTCCTCATATAAGAATGTGGTGTCAGCACTCACCAATGTCTTAAAGACGTCGGGCATGCCACAGGTGGGCAGAGATTGACTTAATAGACTGTGATTATAATTAGTTTTAAAAATGGAAATGTTGGGTTTCAGGCTTTCATGGCCTTGAGAGGCAGATATTCTTTTGACCAGAGAGTCACTTTGTACTTATCAGTTGAAGAGCCAATAATGACCACAGCACACAAATAGTTTGGGCTCTGATCTTGATAGCTGCATGCACCGTGAGCAACCCCTTTTATAACATCTATCATTCATTTTCAAGGTGAGTGCCAGCTGCCCTGTGAGGAGTAACAAAGACCACCTCCTCCTCAGTCTGGGGGCAGAGTTATATAAGGTCTGCCCAAATCCTGATGCCCTCCTGCCCTTCCTCATCAAGGAAAACCCCTTGATGGCAGTTGTCTACAACCACAGAATCAAGTTAAATGTTAACAAAAAAGGTAAGACCTTTTTTTATTTGTTACAATATTACAGGTAAGACACTGTATTTGTTATATTGACACAATTTGTGTGCATAACTGAATATATATTGCGGTAATCTTTGTGCTTGTGCATTGCAATAATATAAAAATGTTGTTTCTATCTGTGTGTCCGTGTCAGGAGGGGAGGAGTGGATCAGTACAGGTCTCTACCTCTCTCCTGGTATGAAGACCTACATGTCCTTGCCAGCAGAGATTGTCAAAAAGGGATGGAAGGTGCAGTTTACAAAATAAAATTTTACCATGACAGTTAATGAATAAATGTGTAAATGTTTGTGTGTGTATTACAGTATTATTCGACTGCTTAATGCCCTTGAATGTTAAATTACAGTGAATTCTATGTAAAAAAGGAATGCACAACATACACTTCATATTACTTCATGTAAAATTAAGGGTTAGGGTTAGTAAAGAAGTGTAAAAAGAAACAGTAAAACGTCTGGTAGCACAAGTTGCCAGGCTCTTACCATCATATTAAAGAAAAAATGATGAGTGATTTTACATATATGTCTATTTTTAAATACAGATATTTACTGTATATTTTCCAGACTATATTTCCAGCCTTCTTTTTTTCTTTTTTTTTTTACAATTTTTACTGTGTTTTTAAAGACAGTTAAACAAATTTCATATCTTCCTCAGATCCAGATAGGTTGTCAAACAGACTACCTGGATGCTGTCGAGTTGAAAAGGGCACCGCATGTTCATGAGAAACTCCCTGTGACCTCAGAGATGATGCAGGTGTGGAACCTGTGGGGGGGGCTCATCTACCTGGTGGCACCACCCAACACACAAGTGGAGGGGGTAGAGGTCACAGTGCAGATGGCTGTACCAGCACCGTACTATAAATCTGGTGAGTTTGTGGTTGATTACACTGATATATGCTCAATAGTTCAATGACTCGAATGTAACAGATGATCAAGTGGTCAAAGTGGTCTTCAGCCCATGAGAATGGGAAAGCAGCGGCCTGCTCCACCAGAAAGTGAAAGTCTTTGAGTTGCCACTGAAGCCATGGATTTATTGCCCCCATATGCCAACCATCAAGTAGTTACTGAAACTGTCTGCAGTTTCATTAACTACAGCTGCAATTTTGAATACACTTATTCTTCCCTTCAGGTGTGACAACAGCTGCTGAGTGGTCCTTGCTGCGTACAGCTCCCTCACCCTGGGCAGAGTTGGAGTTTGAAAACATCATCCTTACGGTGCCATCAGACGCTGTCAGGAATCTGGAACGCCCTGACGAGCTGGCAGCGCTTTGGGATAAGATGATGAGGGCCATCGCTGACCTGGCTGCCAGGCCACACAAATTTCATCGCAAAGAACGCTTTGTGACAGATGTGCAGATCTCCCATGGTAACTGCCGCTCTCTCCCTCTCTCTCTCTCTCTAAAAAGGTTAAAAAGTCTGGCAGAAATCATCAGTAAAATAACTCACGGTTGTTACGTTTTTTGCTGCCAGTTTTTTTTACTTTTTACTATTATTATTATTATTATTATTATTATTATTTTACAGAGTATGTATATGAATGATTGTTTAACACCAGTCACTCTTGACATTTAAAAAATATAAACAGTACTTTGATGTAATGTCTCAAACTTTGGAACCCACAAAACGTCTCAGTGGAAAGTAGTTATTGAATGAAAGCTATTACAACAGTGGAGGACAACAGGAGGCATGTGACCCAACAGACAGGTCACCATAAGACTGTTTTCTTCATCCAGGTTGGATGCATGCTGGTTATCCTATCATGGCACAAAAGTCTGCAGCACCTGATCTAGTCAACATTGATGGTGCTGGTAGAGACCTGTGGGGGCCCATCCATGAACTGGGACACAACCAACAGAGAGGCTGCTGGGAGTTCCCATCACACACCACAGAAGCAACATGCAACCTGTGGTCAGTGTATGTGCATGAAGAGGTGCTGGGGATCAACAGGGAAAAGGTGGAGTAAATTTCTTTTGTGACACAGAACTCTTTTTGGCCATCTGTTGATTTACATGCTAAAACAATCCTCTCACTTCATCATGTTCACTACAGGCTCATCCAATGATGACTTTAGCCAATCGAAACAGTCGAGCGGAGAAGTATGCTAAGGGGGGCAAGAATCTCAACCAATGGAACATGTGGGTGGCCCTGGAGACATACATGCAGGTGAGAGTATTTTTCAAACAGAATTGTACTGGCAAATAAATTCTTTGTCACAGTAGTTGGCTTAACTTTTTTTTTGTTTAAAGCCACAGATGTTATCAGTTTTCCTATTTTCACTTTCCTTCACTGTCTCCTTTCATGTAGCTCCAGGATAAGTTTGGCTGGGATGCCTTTAAGAAAGTGTTTGCTGCCTACCACAAGATGAGCAACTTTCCAAACGACAACAACGCAAAGATGAACCTGTATGCTGAGACGTTCTCCCAGACTGTGGGGATGAACCTGTGTGGATTCTTTAAGGGTTGGGGCTGGCCCATAACCAGAGCTACTGAGGAGACACTCTCCAGCCTGCCTTTCTGGAGTGACCACCCCATGATGCAATATGACTGAACTTCACACTGCTGCTTATTAATAGTGCAGAGCCATGGTTAAACAAGTAACATATTCTTGACATTGAGTATTTAGTATGAAATTCTATTTACTTACTTTTTGTATTTTTTTTTTAACCAAATTTGCTGCTATGTTTTATAAATGAAATATGAGTTACATAGCAATCGATATATACATCTTTTTGACTCAAATTAAAAAAAAACTAAAATTAATTCTTCTTTCAATTAACTTTAAAAGATCATCAAAAAATCCACTGTTTACTGGAGAAAGAAACTGTAAAAACAGGCAGCATTATCATTGAAATTTGAAATTTCAGACAGTCCTTGAACAGATATGGGTTATGAAAGTTTCATTTAGAAAAAGTACACAAAATTAAGCCAAAAATTGTGATATTTCTATCAAAAAGACTTTATTTTACATCATCTCCTTTAAATCATCAAAAATAAACTGGAATAACAAAATCCTGTTCATAACATTAAATTCTGAGCTCCTCTGTGACACTGTGAAGCCATGATTGATTCTCACTGAAAATAAAACAGAACTGCAGGCTGTTTACACAGAGCAGAGAGGAGAGGACAGTCAGGAAATGTTTTTTTTCTCTAGTTAAGTCACACCTTTGTTATCACATGTACCGTACATTGAAGAATAGTTGGAAACTGTGCACTTAATGTGCAACTCGTGCCACATCAGACAGGTTGATTGCATGTAAGGATATGTGGTTTCAGCAGCACCAGTATAATAGATTCATAGGTAAACAAAGCATCTTCCAGTGGACACATAAATGGGTCGCATAAACATATTTTACAGATGTGTGGATTGCTCATGTGAGGATCAGAAATGAAATGCTTTTCTTTATTTGATGGTGCTGAGTGATTCAGGCCATGTTTATTAGATAAATAAAATATTTACTGCTTGTCTATGTTATTTTTATTCTCCTATAACATTATAACTTTCACTTCACACTTTATATGCCCTGCAGTGGTAGTAAAACAACTCCTCTGCTGGTTTATTGGTGAACTGCTGGAGGAATTATTTTAGCTGATCCAGAGGTAGTTTTTCTTTGGTGTGCTCTGTGTTATTCACTGTGACAAGACATTGTGATCCTGTGTGAAGAACTTACCCGAGAGCCGCTCCTGAAGGGGAGAGTACCGTTTCACCCAGTGTGACTAGTGTCCTGGACTGAGATTCACAACCAGCTTAACTCTTTCTGACATTTCATCCAGGGAACAGGCTTGTGTTGAGACTGGATCGCATTTATTGGCAGAAATCGTGAAACTGAAACAAATACAAAAAGGTTCAATTACCACAAGATAAATAATACAAGTTTGCATGTAGCAACGTGCAAAGTCCGCGATAGCATCTCGCTCATTAATTAACAAATTACACACGGATAAAGTAAGAGTTTGCAATCTACTAATGGTAAATAATGTTTACTTACTCATATTGCCACCACAAAGTGATAAAAAAAAACGTGGGGAAGGCGATCATGTATTGCTACGGAGCAAGTAAAAAACACAACAACATCCGGGTAGCATACATCTCTTCCAGTTAAACCATAGATGCAAAAAACACATGAATGAAAGTACTGCGCCCTCTACAGGCTCAAAAACGCAACTGCAAATATAAATGTACACAGTTCCAACACGGGGAGAAAGAGCCCAATCGGTGTAACGGTCTGCTCTGTCCCTTCACAGCTTAAATTCAGAGAAAAATTGACAGGATATGCAACAGAGTAACAGAGTGGACAACCCAGGCAGTGTCCATGTTCAGGTATCTACCAAAGAAGAACAAAAAGAAAGTTTTCTGTATATCACAAGAAATTCTCATGCATTCTTTATCGTTCTGCTCTGGAGAAAGGTTAAAAATGGTGCAAACTCCAACATAAATACACCAAGACCTTTGGAACAACATAGTATAATGGAAATAATATGGTTCTGGTCTTTTGCTCGATCATGTTCCTGTTTTACTCTGGAATGATTCATCATTCACTTGGTGTTATGTGGAATTCATTGCCATCAAAAACATCAACGCCTTCCTGAGAAGTGATTCCTTATCTTTCCTTTGGCAATTATTAGCTTATGTGTTGAGACACATAAAAAATGTTGATATGACACACACACACACACACACACACACACACACACACACTATAAAAAAAACAGAAAACCACAGTGATGTGTGGCAATGTGTAATGTGATATTTCTCAAAAAACACAGGAGACAACTCCTTTCCTTCTGTATTCTGAAGAATTGGCTGACTAAATGAGTACTGGGGGTCAGGTTAAGGTTAGGTTATAGGTGGGGCTGTAACAGGCACCTACCCATAGTCGATAACCTGCAGTAGATGATGATCTGCACGTTCCCAGTTTGGAGAACTAGAAGCGTGCTCCGGGCAGGAAACAGACAGCAGATGGGGACTGTTATAAAACGTATTTTAACCACCTTAACAAGGGCCTACCCTAAATATGTTTCACCCCTTCATGTGCACGCTATTTGTGGAATATGTCCACCAAGTTTTGCTGCTATCCACAGCTGTTTAATTAGGCACTTTTTTTTTCTCTGCTGTAGAATTCCAAAGTTCCTACGCATAAGCGCAGCAGATCAGCTGTTTTGGTCTGAATCAAGCAGTAACAAGTCCCACTTATGGCAGCAATAAGTTCAGTTTACACAGCGGCACCAACAGGTAGCTTGGGCTCTTTCTTGGGCTTCATCTTGGGGTCTGTTTTCCACAGAAGTTGCCCTCTATCTCTTCCCGCCTGTTGAGTCGTCTCAAGTACTGCTGGCCACTGGACTCTGACCAAAACAGCTGATCTGCAGCAGCATGCAAAGCATATTAGTGCATTTCTACATAGGAACATGGAAGTTCTATGGTTGAGAACAAGCAGTGCCAAATTAAACAGCTGTGCACAGCAACAAAACTCGGCAGACATATTCCACAAATAGCACACACATGAACAGGTATCAAATTTTTAGGGTGGAAATTTGTTTAGGTGGTAATAGATGTTTTGCATCAGTCCCTATCTACAGCAATATGCTGATTAGTTTCCTGCCTGGGGTGCACTTCTGGTTCTCCAAACTGGGAACACGCAGATCGTCATCTACTGCAGGTTATACATTGACTGTTACCTCACTTCAAAACAATCCAAACTCTCCCTTACGGCAATATCTTCTCTCCCTTTTATTCATGTTCCGACTTGTGTAGGATAACAGTATAAATAGCACAGTTGTTAAATTAAATTTAACTTATATTATTTAGGATAAATATTATAAATGTTTTTGATGCATTGTAGTTACCTATAACCTGTTTGGAAGTATGCCATTGTGGGAATTTTGTTTCCTTTTCTGAGAGAACAATGACCGTGATTGTTTGAGAGAGCTATCACCTGCTCTAATCTTTATTCATTGTACGTTGTTATCTGCAGAAACATTTCCTTGTAGCCACCTTCGCAGGAACCGGTCGAGTCAAGACACATTCAAAGTAACTGTTGATTGCATCATCAGTTACTGACAAATCGATTGGTCATACTGAACTAATCCCTCCTCAAACCCTTTTCTTCCACCTCACTTTTCCTTTAAATAGTCATTTTATGTACCCTCTCAGATAGTTTTATCTCTCTGGAAAACTGTTGTGCCTTGATCAAATTGAATGTCCAGAAGACCAACTTAAAAATCAGGTAAAAGTACTACACTTTTGCTTTCTTGTAGATTTTTTTAATGAAATTAAAATGTGCAAAAGACTTTGGATGGATGGTTGAAGAAGTGCTACATTTATTTTCATCTCTGAACCAATTATAGTTTTGATTTTGTCAAATCTGTTTGATTTTGATGTATTCCTTCTGCTCCCATAGAACACCCCGGTTGACTCACGAAAACAGCTTTCTGTTGACTCAGTACACTTTTTCGTGCCATCTTGCTGTCCACTCTGTTCAACAAATCTTCAGAGCATCAACCTTTGTCATCATGTCCGACCAACCCACCCAGTCCTGGTATGAAGGTGCCTATAAGACCCTGATGAGAGGCTTGACAGAGTTGAACCTCCTTGTTGACAGTGTTCCCTGTGAGCTGGTGCTGAGTGGGGACCGTGCCTTTCCTTTGGCAATGAACAGCCAGGGCCAGGTCCTGATGGCTGCCTCTCTGTACGGCCGTGGAAGGATTGTGGTCCTGGGTCATGAGACCTACCTGGCCCTCTTTCCTGCTCTGGTAGAGAACGCTGTGACTTGGCTGAGAGGAGACGGATCTGACAACCTGTCTGTTGGGGTCCACAATACTGTAAAGGTGGTCGCCGATAACCTCAGCAAGTCTGGCTTCGATGCCCAAGTTGTGGGGAAATACAGTGACAATCGTGGAGTTGGTGTGTATGTGACCGATGCATACAGCGTGGGTCCACAGGTGAAAGACCTGGTTGAGTTTGTGAAAGCTGGAGGAGGAGTGCTGATAGGGGGGCAGGCATGGTACTGGGCTACAAGTCATCCTCCCAAGAGCACAATTCTTCAATTTCCAGGGAATAAGGTGTCTGGTGTGTCAGGGATCTACTTTACTCCGATTTACGGGAATAAAGAGATCCTACCTGTCCCCCCACAGATCCCATCCTCATGGATGTCTTTACGGTGAGTGTATACTCCTCTTTCAAGTCATAAAGACTATTTTTTAATCTGAAAAGTTTCTTCTCTCTTTTTCCTCTAATACAGTGTTGGTAAGGATTTTCAAGATGACCTGAAGTCCTTACTAGAGGGGGTTTCAGAGTTTGATCTTGGGCATTCTTTAGTGGCTTCTGAGGTTCTGGTCCACGGCCCACTAGCCTTCCCCATTGGTACCACTGAGGATGGACGGGCATTCCTTGCAGGGGCCTACTATGGGAAAGGACGAGTCATTGTGATCGGACATGAAGCACCTCTGGATTCAAAGGTAAGTTTAAACAATGGATGTTTTTAGAATTTCTCTTACCTTCTGAACCCCAAGCTGTAGTAAAATCAATCATGGCTTCCCAGTGTCACAGAGGAGCACAGAAGGTAATGATTTAGCAGGATCTAGTTATTCAGTTAACAGTTTATCTTTCGCCACGTTATAATGAGACATGTTGGAAAAAGTCCTTTCAAGGACTGTTGTAAAGTTAAAATTTCAATGACTATGCCTGTTTTTAGAGTTTCTTTCTATGATAAATGATGCAAAATTAAGTACATAGTGGGGCCACACGGTGGGTAAGTGGTTAGTACTCTTGCCTCACATCAAGAGGGTTGCCAGTTCGATCCTGGCGTACTCTGGCTTCCTCCCACAGTCCAAAAACATGCAGCTTAGGTTTTAAGCGGTTACAGAAAATGATGGATGAATGAAATACATAGTGAAAACATGCTCATATGCATTGTGTGTCAGGTATGAAGTACAGTATGTTATGTCACTCTTCACAAATACTAACGTAACCCTCCACTTGCATTTAGGTATCTGCATTGTGTTATTATGTTTCACATTTTTTCAAAAAATTCTTTTCATTACAGGCACTGTCTTCATTTTGGAACAATGCCATTGGTTGGCTGGACCAAGACCGGAAAGGGGTAGTTGGTGTTTTGCCAGGGCACAGCTTTCTTAGCCAGACAGGGATAAAGTATGAGGAGACAGAGTTCAGAAAAGACCTGAGTGTATTTGTTTGTGAAGCGTACAGCGACAAACACATGAATGAAATCCAAGACTTTGTAGCAGAGGGAGGAGGCCTGCTGATTGGTGGGCATGCCTGGTACTGGGCACAGACACACCCTGGGAGAAACTCAATGACAGATTTCTCAGGTATGATAAGAGTTTTATTCAGTGGTTCTAGTATGATGTACAGCGTGTTTACCTTGACAATTATCAGGCTCAATTATACAAATACAGCCCGTCATAATGACTTCCACAGAAGCAAAACACTAATAACATCAAGTGGGCAAGTTGGGAATGACAGAAGGTTCTTGGTATCTCAGAATGACATGGGAGAAAATATTAAATATATTTACTAATCAATTCACTGACAGTTACAAACAGTAATTTGACTTACAGAACCAAATTAATTAATAAATTATTATATTCCGCCAATCTAGTTTTTTTTCCTTAATATGAAGGTAAGTGGAAGATTTATACTGTTATTTTATTATTGTTTTTAAAAAATGTACATTCAATTTTAAGTATTAGGCTACTTTACAAATATTAGAAGTGAAATGAAGTTGAATATATTTTTGACATTCTTTTTTAAACTGGTACCAGAATTTAATTGAACTACAAAACTATCTGTGCTAAACTTTGTTTCAGGAAACAAAATCCTGAACAAAATGGGTGTTAGCCTGTTGGCGGCAACAATCGGAGCAGATTCCTACAAGGCCAAGAAGGAAACCTACCACTTTCGCCAGTTTCTGCACTCCTTTGTTGGTCATGTTACCCAGGGGAAAACACTCACAGAGCAAGAAGAGAAACGGCTTGAAAAACTTGAGTCTGAGTGCATCCACTTCTTGAACATGAAGGCCTATGACAGCTATTCCTACACACAGGTGCTGACCATCCTCACTAACATGCTGAAGTCCAACATACCACAGGTGGGTATTGAATGACGTTATGTTATGAATACAAATAGTTTCAAATAAATAACAGGACTATAATGGTTCTAGGCCTATCGTCAAAAGGTTTACAGACATTGAATAGTGTGACTAACAGTGAGTCAGAGATTAGTTTCTCTGCTGCTGAGGGATCAGGTTGTGTTACAGAGATCTGTTTTATAATAACTTATATTTGCTTTATTTCAAGGTGAGTGAGGAGAACCCTGTGAAGACCCCCAAAGACAGCCTATTCCTCAATGTTGGGGCAGAGGTCTATAATGTGTCCCCAGATCAGGATGCTCTCCTGCCGTCCCTCATCCATAATCCCACTTTCGTCTATAACCGGAGGCTCAGGATTGATGCTGACACAGCAGGTCAGACCTCATTGTTCTGAACAAAAATGTGTGAAATGATTATGAGATAACCAGCATGCCACCCTGTCATTTCCGTGCATTCACCTCTGAGCATAAACTCTGCATATGTGTCAGGACGGAGTGAGTGGATCAGTACGGGTCTGTACCTCTCTCCGGGTATGAAGACTGAGATGATCATACCAGCAGAACTCGTCAACAAGAACTGGACGGTAGGCTTACAGTACACAAGACCACATGGTCCAACAAAAACTGGCACTGAGAGGGGAGAACACACAGGGAGGGAAGAATGGTGAGGGACAACTACAGAAAACAACAACAACAATCAGGCAGGAAGTCCTGTTATTTGAAAAACACTATTCAAAAATGCTTTGTGTTGATTGACTTGAATATGCATCTATTGAAAATCAAACTACAGTTTCACTAACAAGGACCACGGCAATATTCATTTGCATACGTAAAATATTAATGCATATGGAGAGCTGGGAGGATGTAGGAGGGAAGGAAGGAGGCACTGGATGAAAGAATGACAGTCAAAGGATATCGGGAGGAGGGTTGATGGAAGATTGAAGACATCCGGTTCATGATGTTGGCTGAAGTTGGGGCGACAAAAGGGAACCAGGGGAGTAGAGAATCTGAGCCAGGGAGCCGTCTCTTCGTGCAGTGACATGTGTCATGCCCTTCAGTGGTTCCTGTAATCAAACAGAGAGAGAGAGAGAGAGAGAGAGAGAGAGAAAAGGGGATTTGGGAGGGAGGGACTGTGAGAACAGAGTCAGAGGGGAAGGCAGTGAATCAGGCGCGTTTAAATAGTCTACTGTGGAAGTGGGATGTGTTTGAGGTGTGATCTCTGTTCCTGAACCTTGTTTTATTAAACTACATACAGTATATTTTTTAAGTCTTTCCATTCCTCCTGTTTTGAATGTTATCAGACGATTGAATGGGCATTATCCGTGATAATCAGCTCATGAGAATGGGCGAGTAGGGGCCTTCTCCACCTGCTGGCAGGTTGAGGAGAAGCCTGGTCTCCTGGGTGAAAGTCCTGGTTTGTTTGACCCATCAACCTCCTGTCACCACCCTCCCTAAGAAGGCCTTTCCATATACTCGTTACCTCTGCCTGAGTATCGTTCATAATTACTACGGTCATCAGGGGGCGTCGCGAAACAACACACATTAATGTAGCTGGTAATGATCTATTGGCCTACCTGCAGGTGGAGCAGGTGGAGTAGGCCCTACTCACACATACTCATGAGCTGATAACAACGGGTAATGTCAATTCCATGTCTTCCTCAGGTTCTGATTGGCTGTCAAACAGACTACCTGACTGCTGAAGAGTTGAAGAGAGCACGGCATGTTTCTCGGACATTTCCCATCACAGAGGACAAGATGCAGGTGTGGAACCTGTGGGGGGGGCTCATCTACCTGTTGGCTCCACCCAACACGAAGGTGAAGGGGGCAGAGGTCAGAGTGCAGATAGCTATGGCTGCTCCTTATTATAAGTCTGGTGAGTGTGTGTCACTGTCTTCTCATGCTACACAAAAGAAAATGTACGCAAATCATGCAGCAGTTTTGAACAGTTTTGGCAACAGATTCACAACCCATAGCTGGATTAACCTGTTAGGGGCCAACAAAACAAAATCTGCTCAGTCAGATTTTCCTGGTAGAGTTGAATTAAGACTTTGTGGTGTACCTCTACTCTGCCAAAAACAGGGGTTTTACCCAAATAAACACACTAATTCAGCTCTCTGTTTTGATTTCACACATCCTTGTGTTCATTTCAGGTGTGACCACAGCAGATGAGTGGCCGTTGCTGCGCACTGCTCCTGCACCCTGGGCAGAGTTTGAGTTTGACAACATCGTCCTTACTGTCCCGTCAGCAGTTATTCGAGGCCTGGAGCGCCCTGATGAGGTGGCAGTGCTCTGGAATGGCATCATGAAGGGAGTTGCCGATCTGGCTGCCATACCACAAAAGTTTGCACGCAAAGAACGCATTGTTGCAGATGTGCAGATTTCTGTTGGTAAGTATGTTTGCCCTCACATTGTTATATATTCAATCAAATATTCTATCCTACGTATATGCTGTAAATCCTTAACAAAAATTATGAAAATATGAAATATTTTCAGTCTTAGTGGCAGATTCCATGTGCTTGCTGTGCAATTCACGGTCTCCTTATGGCTGATACAGAATGACACTTAAGTTTATAACTTAAGTGTCATGACTTACTATGGTCATACGAGCATCATCAGAGTAGAGGGGAGACTTGTGGGTACCCATACAACCAATTCTTCAGATATCTTGAGGACCGATGTCAAGGGACCCCTATGAAAATGGACTTGCCAGTTTTTCCCTCACGCACTTCCAGACAAGCTAGCATGACATTGTACAATAGATCCTCGAGTATTCTAGTTTAATATCATATCTACACTGTAGCATTCAGAATGAGCCTGCTACAGCCTCTGAAAAATGGGAAGTCAGCCGAAGACGGAAACATCCTCAAGGAGTTTAAGTTAAATGTACTGACAATGTACTGTAGTTACAGGGCCACTATTTTGATACTACTATAGTATAGTTGTCATATAACGTAAATAAGTTGCTTAAACGATCAATGACAGAAGATATAAACAGCATTTATGTTTTTTGTCAGTTCAAAAGTTCCAATTCCAACTTCTATGATATCCTAAGGTGTGTTAACACTTACACTTACCTACTCACTGTACTACAATGGTGAGCTCATCCCAGAGATTCAACTGTCTGAATATGCATTGCCGTATTCTCTCTCTTCATCCAGGTTGGATGCATTCAGGTTATCCTGTCATGATGCACTCATCTATAGCATCTGAACTGTTCAGACTGAAGGATGCTAGGACCAAAGGCCTGTGGGGAGAAACTCATGAACTGGGACACAACCAACAGAGAGGCTCCTGGGAGTTCCCACCACACACCGGAGAGGCAACATGCAACCTGTGGTCGGTGTATGTGCATGAAGAGGTGCTGGGAGTCAACAGGGCTCAGGTGGAGTAAATCAGTTTTAAATAACCAAGGCCCAGAAAATCCAGGTCGTTAAGTTCTGTAATGTGACAAATTTTCATGTCAGCATACCATCCTTTTCTTCCTGCTATCATGTTCCTCAGCGTTGTTATGTCCCCCTGGTTACAATTATAATATCGTGTCTTATGTCTTCAATGCAGGCTCATTCAGCTTTGACCATAAAAGAGCGGACGGAGCGTGTAAGAAAGTACATTGAGGGGGGCAGGAAACTCAGTGACTGGAACGTGTGGGTGGCCCTGGAGACATACCTGCAGGTGAAAAAGCATTAAAGTATTTCACATTCTGTAGCAAATATGCTTGATTCAAACTATTGAGACACATATGTACACATATTTTTAGGCAGCTTAAAATAGTGATATTTCTGTAAAACTCACTTTATTCTACATGTCTCATGTGAAACATCACCATTCTGCGCTCCTCAGTGACACTGTGAAGCCATGATTAATGTCACTGAGATGAACGGTCAGATGACAAATATTCAATGAAAACCAGACAAAACTGCAGGCTGTTTACACAGAGCAGAGAGGAGAGGACAGGAGAGGTTGCAATTAGAGGTTGTAAAAATGCAAAAAAGTTATGTGTATGTATAATAGGCCTATTTATCTTCTGCCACAGGTCACTGCGCTTATTTGGGAAAGGTAGCAATTAAGACCTATGTGGTCGTATGGGTTGTATGACTTCTTTTGCTGTCTGAACAGCCACATAGGACTTCAAGTTCATTGCTGTTAATGTATTAACTCTATCATAAATGCCTCCTTCTATGTAGCTCCAGGAAAAGTTTGGCTGGGATGCCTTTAAGAAAGTATTTGCTGCCTACCACGGGATGAGCTATGTTCCCAGTGACAACGAAGGAAAGATGAACCTGTATGCTGAGACGTTCTCCCAGACTGTGGGGATGAACCTGTGTGGATTCTTTAAGGCCTGGGGCTGGCCCATAACCAGAGCTACTGAGGAGACACTCTCCAGCCTGCCTCCCTGGAGTGACCACCCCATGGTCTAAAATCCCTGAATTCAGAATGCTGATGCAGAATTGAGTGAGCTTTAAAATCAAACCCAGGACCAGACACAGACACTCTGTGGAGCTGAGGTGGATCAATATGATCAACTCATTTACAGTCATTTAGCCCCCTGTAAATGAAGAAATGCTGATTATAGCAGATAAAAAAAAATCAGCAACCATAATAACACAGTGAAACATTGTCATTGACTTTACAGCACTGGTACAAGCACACACATTAATTCAAGTACTGAAGAAGTTATTGGGTCTTCTTTCAGGGTCACATTACATCCTTTAAAATATGTTGATGTTTCTGTTGTTGATCGGTATGATGTCATGTTCCTTGGTCTGGTTCTTTTATTATGTGTTTTCTTTATGTCGCAAGTATTCTTGTCTTGTTTCAGGTTGACCTGTTTTTCAGACTTTTGGTTTTTGGATTCTGCTCACTGACTTGAATACTTTTGCCTACACGTGTACTTAACCCTGCTTTTCAGTCCTCATCCCTGTAGTCCAGTGTAACATACCCTGTCTTTCATGAATAGATCATGTCCTATTAACATGTCAAAATGAATAATATAAACTTCTACATTTAACCTTGTAATTGCTTCCTGTTTATCCTGTAACTCTGAAGGGGTGGTTCATCTTTTTGACAGGATATTAATTTTATTCATTCATACGCTTTAATACGGTAAATGAGTTATTGATTCAGGTTTGTAAGACACTGATAATAGCCCTTTCTATCAATGCAAAACACAAATTAACAATCATTTTCTCCTACTGTTGTTTATTTGGATTGATCTATTTGTATTTGAATGAGAAGAAAAATAAAGCATGTACGCATCTGAAACATTTTTTTCCCTTTATTACTATATTTTAATCAATATTAGAAAATGGCTTTTCATGGTTATACAAATCAAATGCAAAATTAAAGTAGAATGGCACCTTCATGGCCCCTTTGTTATCTTTTACGCCCTGCAGTTGTTGTAAAATAGCTCCCCTACAGGCTGATTGGAGAACTGCTGGAGGAATTCTCCCAGTTCATCCAGCGAGAGCTTCTCCACCCAGTTGTCGTCTGTGTTCCTCGCTGTGGCAGCTCCACTCTGAATGGGTCTGCCATTGTTGTCCACACAGCAGAAGGCATTCCACAAGTAGTCTGGGATGTTGACACGCTTCACATTGTTTTTCACAATCCAGTTGTCTGCTGAGGGAACGGCACCAACAAGCACATAGGCCTTGGAGCATTTGTCCCGGAAAAGGTCGTTGAGCTGGGACTCGTGGATCCTCCAGGCGTTCTGGTTCATCTTGGGGTTCTGAGGAACCACGTTGGTCAATGTGAAAGTGGCATTGCGGCTCGGGACTGCATGAGAGAGAGATGGAGAACCAAAGAAAGTTATACTGCAAATAAAATTACAGTTCGCAGTCTAAAGAAGACCAAAATGTGTCCAGTAGAAGCAAGATTTCACCAATTATATTATTCTTTAGCACAATATAGAGAGAAAAAAAACACACTTAGGGTCACAAAATTTCTTGAAATATGGATAATATACATGAAATATCTGTTTTTTCCCCTTTATTCCATGAAATTTAAAGTTTTACTGCAAGATGTGTAATTTGTTGTACTTTTACAAAAATAATAATAATAATAATGTGATAACTACATAATAATGTTCCATTATATTCATTGACATATTTCAACTTCCATTATATGGTTAATATTTGAAATAAAAGTAAGTAATCTC
>CAFUXE010000818.1:333336-346870 GCA_903364295.1 Serranus cabrilla | reverse complement strand
CTATATGAAATACAATAAATTAAATCCATCATAACCTTCAGACCCGGAATTAGAACAAAGTGCCATTTCTGCACAGCTTATTTGTACAATTTTCTTCATGTATATGTTGGAATAGAAGCTTTAATTGAAACCTTGTAATATGAATTTGAAACCAGCAGCACAGGGCGCTTACAGCTTCGATGTGTTGCACAAATATAGGAAATGTCTAAAAGCAAAAAGCTTAAACTCACAGCATGCTATTTTCTGTTGTTCTCTCGATTAAAACAATAACAGAAGATGGGGTTTGATGGCTTGCGAAGTTGCTGATTCTAAGAGCTGATGTCTCCAGCTTTTCCCAGTTAGGATTTCTTCAGTGTTCATAGTTTAGGAGGTTTTTACCCAGAGCTGAATTATCTGCAGGTCTCCTCCTCTCCAGATCAAACGGACCCGGTGATTAAAAACAGTAAAAATACTGAATAAAGCAATTTCTCGTTAAAAAAACTGTGTTTCTCCAATGGTGCTTGGCAGTCACAGGAGAGGACGAAGATCTAGAGGACTAAAATCCTTCAGGCTATGTTAAAACCACTAAGATCTTAAAGTTTAAAACATGACTTAAAACTATAAGGCCAATTTAAGACAACTGCTGGCAGACAACCACAAAGCTGACACATGCACGAAGGGCATATGACGCTGTTGACAGGCAACCAAATGAAACAGTTTGAATAAAATTCCAAATATTCCACTCTTCAACACTTCCACATTTATTCTGTTCCTTGCTATTTTAGTATGAAATTACCAGTGGGAAGAAAGGAGATGAATTATAAAATGTTATTGACATCTTACCCGTGCTTTGGTACGGTTCTTGCGTTTCGGGACGTCTTCCTCCATCTCGTCCATCTCCAGCTCATGAGGGAAATCCCCAACCAGCAGCTTCTGTGGAGACAGAGAGAGACGAATGGACTGTTAGACAGGTTTGTAAATTTTGCTTTTTTAAAACTCAAATTTTCCTCTCTCTTCTTTCCTTTCTCCTCAGCTATCACAGTCTGTACTTGCTCCCCCCCCTGCTCTGCATGGACCCTTGGGTGGTCTTGACATTGCACGTCTTCCTGTTGGTTTTCAGAGTATTTACATAATCCCAGTGCAGGAAAGACAGAACCATTACCCCTAAATATAGCAAAATGTTTCTCCATTTAATTGCAATAAAACATTCAATGCAAGACGTTAATTAAAGGGTTCACCACACATGGAATCTTGTGCTTTGGATGTTTTTATCACACTGTCGGTGATGTCAGTGTTTTTGTTTAGGTGCTCCACATCTGACACTGCGACTCGCCCACCTGCACTGCTGGTTCCAATAACCTTACAGTTTTAGGTTCATAAAATAAACTAGAAGTCACATTTATGTAGGATATTAATACAAACTTTTTCGCATTTGGAGATGCATTCTCATACAAGGCGTGCCATCCCTCGAGCTTAGCCTTCCACTTGTTATATCCCGCGAGACGTCTCATAACAACATCAATAACAATGGCGGACTACATGCTCGTGTTACCGCTGGAGAAGATATTGAGCCTATTAGGGTTACTGGGGTTGTTATCATGCTCCTGAGCCACCACGCTGAGCAAACAACGCAGATGGACATGGACTGATGGGTTCTTCTGCTGCCGATTTGTAAACAGCGCTCAAGCTTTGTGCGCACGTTCCGTCTCTTCCTCTCCGATTTTGGTGAATTTCTGAAATTGAAACAGCGCTACCTATAGGCCTGGCATATGAAGTAGCATGTTGAGGTGGATCCGCGTGGACGCAAATATTCTTGAAAAGATGCCAGGGAAAAAGATCGTTTAGCTACGTGTGGACGGCCTCTTATATGCAGTGAAGAACAAGGATCAATGATTAAACTGGACAGGAGGCTGTCCTGTGAGACAGTAATCTCATTGGGCTTTTTGTAAAACAAACAGAATATATAACATTCTGATCTCTGATACTGAGTCTTAAAAATCAAACCAAGATAAGCTGTGAGAGAAGAGTAAAGTGTGCATATACGAGGCAGGGGTTGAAGTAAAGCCTGGCAGGGTGGAGTCGGGGGAAGCCCTGGATTAGAGGCCCTAAACACTTCTGCCTCTCTCCAAGGGCCACTTTGAGGGCCATTCACTCAACTGCTGATTGATTAGCTGTCCATCTGGATTCAAGAGCAACTGCTTGGAGCTGGTGAATTACTCCAGCTAGATGGCCATGAAGTTTTTGCTCAGAAATAACTCGGTGCAACATGCTGTATAAAGAATGACATAGAGCCAAGAAGTGGAACAACTTCCCTTAAATGTCTCGAAAAGTATTGTTCATAAGGTTTGCCAGTAAAACAGAGTCCCAGCAAAACACCGAGAATGACTGCAGTGCATGCGCACACGTTCACAAGCATGCACACAGTGCCAGGAGGGACTTGCCAGAGCTGCGGGAGACTGTGTCACCGCCAAAACACACACTCCATGAGAGACAAAGGCAGAGAGACAAAGAAATACAAACACAGAGGGCAATACAGACAGATGAAAGAAGACAGACAGTCTGACACGAGAACAAGACAGAAGAGTGAGAGAGAATGACAGCGAGTCTCACCTGACACTCGCTCATTGGCTCTTCTTCCTTGGTTTCTACCTTCTTGTCCAGGGTTTCCCCAGCAAGCAGCGACTCCAACACAGGACCATCTGGGATACCCCCCTCCTTCTTTAGAGAAGCCTCGTAGTCTGGAGAAGGAGACAATTGCAATCAGAAACCAGCGGAGATCTCACATTCATGCTGACATGCTCAGTTGAGCTGACAGTGCCCCGAGGACACGAAACTTGGCTGGTTCATGGCGGCACCAGGAATCAGCTTCTGCAGTCTACATATGCTGAAGAGCTGATCTGCAAATTGTCATAACATGTCACATGATTGTGTAATGCTTGTGTATAGTGTCCACGGGAAGAGCAAAATATGCTAATTATCGTGAGCAATACAAAAACCGAGCCATGAAGTGTTTCCATGAAATATTTCAATGATATTTAAATATTTTCTGAGGAGATTCAAGATTCAAATAATTTTACTTTTATGCTTATACAAACAAAAAACTACAAATAAATTCCCAATTCCAAAATAAAAAAATAAATAAAAAATTGCAGAATTCTGGAGACATGTTTTGACAATAATACAGTGATATGTCAGCTATACAAGCTGAAACAGAATACACATTCGTCAGATTATATGGAATACAGATGATTTTTCAAACCTTGTCAGCATTCATTTACAATAAGCAATAAACACCCTGTGGATACACAGATAGCACAATGCTGTCAGTGGCCAAAGTTAGAAAAGTTGCTCCTTCATTACCGATCTTAAACTCGATCGGTACAAGCCGCGGGTCCTCCAGGATGTTTAGCCGCCTCTTCTTGCGCCAGCAGCGAGCGGGATATGTGTACAACTGACCTGGAGCGTGACCTGAAACACAGAGCTCGGTTAAAAGGGCATACTGCCACAATTCATACATTAACATTTAGATAAATAGTCAGTTTAACATGCCAGAATATTCGCATGAAGGCGAGACACTACAGGCAAAAACCTCATTTTCTCATGCAATGATCAATTTTGAGATATTGGGACATTTTGCTTCCATAACTTGTCTTCTTCACAGACTACAAAACATCAAAACACAAGTAATTCACTGGCAATTTTAGAGCTGTTGAAATATTTCCCGGACTAAAAATATACATTTATTTGGCATGAAAAAAAGAAAAGTTATTTTCCAAGATTCTAATGTATTTTTTTACAGGATTTTTCTTGTTTTTTCTACATTAAATGCAAATGGTATTAAAAACTTTTTTTTTTTAAATATTATTCAATTACTTAATGGTCTTGAATGTTAAATGTACAGTGACTTCTAGGTAAAAATACGAATGATATTGCTGAATGTAAAATGAAACTTTCTGTTTTTACATTAAAACTTGAAATTTAATCAAATCAAATCAATAATGGGGGAAAAATTAGAAAAAGTATGGGAAATGTTAACTGTCATATTAAAGTAAAAAAACAAAAACTTTATTTTATAGAGATATATCTATGTTTTCAAAAACAGATATTTGCTGTGTATTATCTATTATTAAATTAAACCTGAATTAAACCTTTTATTACTTTTTTGTACAGTGTGGTATTGCTGCACATGTTTCCAAACCAAAAATATGTCATTAATAATTTTTAAATATAAACTACTACTTGTGTTACTGTTACACTTGTATTGGTTTTAAAAAATAATTAGCCGTTGATGTACCAAATAGAAAAAAAACGTATATCTTGAACACACACAAAATGTAAATTAATGACATTTTCAGTTTCATTTCATTTCATAAATGAATAAATAAGATCAAGATACATCTAAAAACTCGCTCACTTACAAACAAAAGAATTGTACTGGCAGACTCCAGGAAAGCCTACAAACACTGCCCAAGTGCACACACACACACACACACACACACACACACACGAAGTGCATTCTCTCTGGAATAGTTGGTGCCAGCGGCGTATCATTGCCTACAGGGGTGTCTGATTCACTGCCAAAATACACTGATGTTACAGAGAAAGAGAAAGCGATGAGGAAACACCCGTTGGGGAAAGTTTAAAAAAAAAGAAAAGAAAAAAAAGTTGAGGTGTGAAAGGTAGGAGGCCTGGAAAAGAGGAGGAGGAAATGAGGCAGAGGGGAGAGGAAGGGAAACGAGACAGAAACAAGCAGAGCAAAGGAAGGAAGGAAGCCGCGGGACAAATGACTGGAGAAAATAATTTGTGTAGCACAACAGCTGGTAAACAGGCACCAACAAAGAAGAGTGCTCTGAAGAGCTCCTCAAGCCCCAGCCAGCCACTTGCCACTTTATTCTGACAAGTTATCAAACTTACACCCACACACACACACACACAAACACACCTGGTCCGCGGTGGTTCTTCTCCATCCAGATGTAGCAGTTGCTCTGGGCCACGCCGGTCTGGGAGTCCAGGAAGGGGAGACGCATGGAGCGCTCGGCACACAGGCGGGCATTGTAGCTGCGACAGTGTTCAATGGCTTCCTTATAGAACTCCTCACCAAGACTGAGAGAAAACAGAGAGAGAACAGGAAGAGGAAGGATGTGAGAGGGTCAAAGGTGAAGGACAAAGAGGGAATACAGTCCCACATCAGCAAGGGAACAGAGCAGGATTTAGCAGTAGAGCTCCAGGCTCATGCCCATCTCCTCCGTCAGGCTCTTTTGCAGTCCCGTCGAAGACAGTGTACAATAGTTTGAATAAGTCAAACAACATCTGCTGATTCCATCAAGATCAACAACAATAACTGGATATTTAGGTAAATCTGTAACTTGGTCACAGGTACCGCAACATTAATGCCAGGAACTGTGACATTAAGCTGTTTCAGGGTATATTTTTTGCTCCTTTTAAATTGTGCTCACTGTGGCAAAAAAAATGGAAACAGAATTGAATGTTTTTAACAGGATCTGATTTGTGCAAACAGTTTTTGTCAACGTTTTAAATGAGACATGTAGAATCCAATCCAGTCAAGGACCATCGGAAAGTTCAAATTCCGACGATAATGACTGTATTTTTGGCAATCTGTCAAAGAAAACATTCGTTTTAACGCCTCTTATAGCTAATTCTTCCTGTTGTTGTTTGTGTGAAGTCATATCTGTTTGTATCATTAGCTGCAATTGATGAATCAAGAGCAGAAAGCTTGTAATTATTCCAGCTAACATTAACGACAAAAGCATACGGTAATACAAGTTATTTGCTGAGTAACATTACGTCACCTCAACTGACATCAAAATATTTTAGTTTTCCTTGGTGTCATGAACACGTATCCTGATGATCATCACTGTAGCTACAGTGGAATCCAAAACATAACACACTTATTAATAAAAAAAATAATACTTGTGTAGCCTTAATATTAAAACCAAATCTGATGGAAATTATATTAATAAAGCACGATACACTGCTTAATACCACACAGTAGCATTTAAATAGCAAAAAGCATTAAAATTAAATATGATTTATGTAATTACATTTATTTCTGGAATTATTATTGATATAAAATGCCAATAAACACAAATGATTTTACAACATGGGAGGAGGCCAGGAAGCCAAAAGCATTGGATGCTTTTGTGTGTGTCTGCATGTGTGTCAGTCAAGAGGAACTTTCATGGACAGATGTAGCAAGTTTTTATGTGTGGGCAAGTTTCAAGCTGTGCACACTTCTAAAGGGCAGGTGTAAGTCAAAAGGGTTATTGAGTGGTTGCTCATCGGTAGTTACGGTGTGTGTGCGCGTACAGGCGCGGCCCTATTAACCCGGGTCAAAGCAGATGAGCTGCGGCAACAAACTGTCAAAACCGCACACACACGCAGTACGGCAACTCATTTTTCACAGTGAGCACAATGTATGCACGGTATCTTCTCACCTGTACAAGTGTGAGTTTGATTAACATGCAGTGTAATATTCTCCTCTTTGTTCCTCCCTCCCTCACCCCCCTCCTCCCTCCCATCTCTCATCCCCCCTTCTTACCTGTTCTTGATGACTGCGCCTCCAGATTGCCTGTAGGAAGAAAAAGAAGAAGAAAAAACAAGAGATGGGTGGTGAGTAACTCCTTCACTCCACCCTACTTCCTCTCTCCCTCCCTTTCCACTTCTCTGTCTTTTACTAAATCTTTACTTCACTCTCTCACTTGTTATTTTTTCAGATTTTTTTTGTTGTTGTTGCATGTTTAACTTTCACACATTTCTCGCTACACGTCTTTTTTTGTAAATTTTCATCTCTCTTCGCACTTCTCTCTCTCTCTTGTCTTTGTCTCTCTCCTGTTAATCACTCCTCTCTGGTGTCTTCCTGCTGAGCGCAGACATCAAGGTCACTCTGCTATACAGACGGTAGATACAGGACACACAAAACTACAGCTGAACACACACACACACCAAAAACTACGGTGCTGGGCCAACAGCAACCTCACAAAAACAGTGCAGTGCAGCCAGCTTAGCAATGCACTTCTATAACACTGCAAGATCACGATTAAAAAAAGATCCAAATCGAACAGCAGAGCCAGAGATACTGTCTGTTTTATTCATTTTATTCTCTTTCAAAACCTGGCACCTGCATTGCCCAAAATGCAACTTGACTGCTGTCAGTTCAGTCAGAGATCAGAGTGTGTTATGCTTGTAGCGGCTAATGTAGCCTCGAGCCTCAAGCAGAGAGGACGAGTCTCCACAGAGGTTTTGGTAAGCTTGCTTCTTTCTAACTCCATATTTTTCAATAACAAACTTTTTTCAGGCCAAACTGACATCACTCTCGGACGTTCATCAGGCCTCACACAGCGCTGTGGAGTCACATAAGGCTTGTTCCAATCTCCAACACAACTGTAAGCACACTTTGATGTGTAAAACCAATGGATCTCCTATTTAAGTAGGCTGCAACTGTCCCTGAACATATTGTCACATACAGACGATTGGTCTGGACCCCTTAGTGTCTCTTTATAATGCAACATGTACATGCAGGGTTTATTCAGATAGACTGAAGCACACGGTTAATGTGAATGCGCGCATGTTTCGGCAACAACAGAGCTTGGTTAAGACGATCATGGTTGGGTTAAAAGATATGATGTTTGTGACTTAACAGTGGCCTCCTGGGTGAAAATCCTGTGTTTGTTTGATCCATCTGTCCATAACAAGATCTAAGAATGAAGCTAGAGAGGTACACTATCAGTTAAACCTCTTGACCAAGCGTCCACATGTGACAGGTTGGGAGCAAGAACAGGTTACATAAGCAGGCTACAGCTAAAAGAATGTGGCACGCAACAATACAAAACAAAGTGCACTTTGTGTCAAATCTGGTAAAGACTGGATGAAATGTGCTTTGCAAGATGGATTCCTCATGATTCAAGGAGAAAATCATTTAGGTTTACAGGCATGAAATGGCCAAAAACATCTTTTAGGAAAAATAATTGCATATTAGCACTATCTGAACCAAATCCAATCCATTCCTTTTGGGCCCAAGGCTTATTTTGCACCAAATTTTACTGAAATCTTTGAAATTGTTTTTTGAGATATCTGCTAATTAACAGACAAAAAGCAAACAAACTCGCAGGACTCAAACCCTTCTTGGCTGAGGTATTATTGAAATCTGCCAAAAACAACACACTACAACACACTGCGAGGTACAAACAGAGCAGATTATCATCTTTACGCAGAATAAAAGCAAAATCAGGTTTGTAAAGATGCGACTTTTTGACAAGACGCTCAAACAAAGAGATTATTTATCATTAAGCAGGATAAAAGGTGTTGCAAAGACCCTCATGAGACAATGTCAAGTGAAATCAGCAGTCCTGGTTAGAAATAACAACAAATCTAACTCAGCCGTCAAACACAGCAGATGCTGCTGAGGTCTGACAGCTTGTTCGTGGCATCTTCAAAACCTCTTAAACCAGTTGTGCAACCTTGCGGGCCATCGCTGGACGTGTGACATTTAAAGGATGTGATTGGGGTGTCAAATGTGGGGCACGCTGTGCTCTTGTCTGTTAATGTGTCATTGGGAACGAGCTGCTCGTCTTCTGCTGGAGAGAATGCGTTTTAATAGAGTATTTTATGGCCAAGTTGGAGGTGCGTCACCAGAACTTTTCCTTCACCTCGTTTCACTTTGTTAACTGCTGTGCCAGTGATCCTCCTTGGAGTTTACAATGAACAAATTGAATGGAGCGGGATAGAGGCCTGCCCAGAAAATAGCAGGTTACATCCACACAGCCAGTCAGACACTGCGGATAAAAGCAAGACCTAAATGCTTGAATTTTAAATCAAAGTTTGTACCTGCAGAAGCCTGGCCAAAATATAAAGGCAGCCATTCCCTCAAACATAAAAAAAATCCCTACTGTTTACATATAAATAGTCATGAGGATGGAGAATAAACACTCACACACTCTGAGAGGTGCTCAAACAGTCACATACATTGAAAAAACGCAGGCCCAGAAAGCCTTACATGCTGCTTTTTTAAATATTAAGAGGAACATGGTGAATAAAAGACTCGGACTTCAAGGCTCCACGAGTGTCCAAACTGAAATACCAGAGAGAAGCGGAAAAAAAAGACAACATTCAAAATGTAAAACAGCTCACCCCTGAGCCCCACCACCCGCCTCCTCTCTCAGCACTTGAAACCAGCTCTCTTCCATCCCTCCATCACCTCCATCCCTCTCTCCTCCGCTGCCTTCAGAGGAGAATAAGTCGGCCCCTCTCGATAATAAGTTGACAGCTGTAGAAAATGGCTTCTTTCAATTTGGGTGCTCCCAATCTCATTATATTGTGATAGGGGAGCTGCATGACTGTTTGCCTGTTTGGAGGCTCGTACGGGAGAAGAGCTGAGGCACTCAAAGTGGAGGCTCACAGGGAGATAGGAAAAGAAAAAGTTGGGAGGAGACACTTGAAGAAAGAGAAAGAGGAGAGGAGATGAGCAGAGGAGAGGAGAGAAAATGAGAGAGAAGAAAGTGACATCCATGAGGGAGAGGCAGAAACACCGGGACGGAAGAGAGAGACTCAAAGTAAGACAGAGAGGTTGGACAAAGAGAGAACCAACTCTGCAGTAACAGAGCAGGATGACCTGTGAAAAGATGCGGCTCACTGATAACACTTCATCTTTTAGCTCTCTGTAGTTTAAAGAGGGCTGCAGGCACATTTTTCTGGACCATGAAACCCTTAATTCAGCTGCAAATAGCCGCCAGAGAAAATCAGACCCTCAACATCAATTTGTAAAATAATAATCTTCAGCTCTTAGATTTGATTCAAAAATCACAGTGAGGGGGTGGCAACAGCGGAAAGAGCCTGATCAGCAAACATTCCCCTGAAATATCTCTCATTGTGCTGGCCAGCTCACTCAGGAGAATAGTAAGAGCTCAATAGCAAAGAGACAAACCTATTCTTAATTCAGCCCCCAGTTACTCCCCCGTGGACTGGCCTGTGGAACACAGAGCGCCAAAAACATGATAATATAACAACTGTCAGATGAAGTTCATTTTTACTCAGATGCGTGACAGGGAGGCTTTGAGATAACAAGCTAGTGTCCTGTCAGACTGTAAAGACAAAGCATTAGCGAAACGCATGAATGAGTGGTAGCATAGCAAAGATTTAAAGGAATAGTTCAACACAGTGGGATTACATGAGGAGACTGATACCACTCACGTCTGTACGGATGAAGCTACAGGTAGCAGACAGTTAGCTTAGCAGAAAACCTCAAAACAAAACAGCCAGCCTGGTTTTATCCACAGGCAACAAAAAAGTCTTTTTTCCAGCACATCTAAAACTCACTAATCAAAGGTTCCATATTGTAAAAAGTGAGATTTTCGAGTATAAAGCATGTCTACACGATGGTAAAAAAGTCTGGCAGAAAAGGTTGCCAAACACTTTACATCAACTCTGGCAAACAACTGTAAGTTATTTTACAGATAATTTCTTTAAAAAAAAATACATATACTATATATTTGTAGAATAACTTTGCCATAACTTTAAATTCAGCAATATGATGTGTATTTCTTTTGTATTTTTACCAAGAATACACAGTAATGCGTTAGTGTTTTGATCAGCATGTATGCAAGTTTCCCTCATGGCTCATTGTATCTAGTGTGATAGTTCAGTTAACATCTTTTTTTATTTAATCTTATTTTTCAATAGAGGTATGTTTTGTTGACCTACTTTAAGGGCCCCTAAAAACTCTTTATTCAGTTGCTTTCAGTTATTTGACTTTGTCGAACATTTTTTGCAAACTAAATCCAGCTCTTTGATCTTCACACCTGTGTTGAAAGGGAGAGCATTTTATCAGGTTCTTGAAAGATCCTGGAGCGATGAAACCTCATAAGCAATTGATTCTGAATATGAGGTGACCATTTCAAATCATGTAACTTATTTTTGTAACCTATTTATTACAGTCCAAACACAACTCCATCATTCCTGACCACCACCCCGGCTTTAACTGAGGCTCATTTATTTGGGAATGATTCTCTGCTACAGTGCCCAGATTCCCCGGCTGCAATGATAGTGCAGAAAAGCGGAAAAGATCCAGACACATCAACCATTCAGAGCAGATTGGGCGTTTTATAGGAGGGGCTTAAAGAGAGGCTCTGAAGCACACCGCTTCAAACAGAGGGTGAATATACAGGTATATTCAGGCAGACCGTATGAGAAGAATAATGTGTTTTTTTAATCCCACCATACCGCTGGTGGGATTAAAATGTATGTTTTCTTTAAACATTGGCCCAAAATACATCAATTATCATAGACAGAAACTGCAAAAACAGATATCGTCAATGAAATTTGAACATTCCAACAGTCCTTGAATGTATCATAGAGAACAAAAGTTTCCATTAGAAAAAGTGCTACACTGTGAAACCATTTTTCATGTGATGAACGGTCACATGACAAATATTCACTGAAATTCAAACAGAACAGCAGGCTGTTTACATAGAGCAGAGAGGAGAGGACAGGAGAGGAGAGGCTGTAAAAATGTAAATAGTTCACTATGCATAGCATGTGGAGACCAAATTCTTTCCAATATTGACAAGTGTTGTGTGTATAGAGAAATTCTACTTATTTCAATAAAAAAAAAGACACCTTTAGTTGTTCCAATTTGGAGCCATAATTTTGCTGATTCGATAGAGCTGCAGGACTTGTATATATTACAGTGAAATACAAGGCCACAGTGAGTAAAATGTAAAACGAGCAAAAAAAAAAAAAACTCCCTGAAATGATTCAGAGGGTTAAAGCATGTAAACATGTTCTAGTAGTAACCCAATATGAGCCCAAAAATAAGCATAACATTTCCCCTTTAATGTCATATCCTGTTTGTTCAATTAGTTGTTGTACATCCCAGGATAGCTGTTTCCCCTGTTTCCAGTCCTCATGCTAAGCTAAGCTAAGCTAACAGTGTGTAGCTGTAGCTTTACATTTATGAGAGTGGTGTGACTCTTCACTTTCTTGGCAAGTGTTAGTTAGGAGGATGTACGAAAATGATATTCATGAATATTCTAGTATATTCTTGTTAATACACAGCCTCGTCCTATCTAGACCTCCGTACTTCATTTCAATCGAATTGAGCGGAAGTACGTAGGCGGGCGGAGCCAGGCTAGTTAATACAGAGGATTTTCCTCCATTTAAAGAGGGAATTTCTCAGTGCTTCAGCACTTTGGCCTGTTGCCACTGTGGTCCTACCAACCCAGCAGTTATTGAAAACACAGACCACAGCAAGAGGCACCGAGGAACCAAACTGCCCATCATAAAACCACACAGCCAATGAAGGAAAACCAAAACCTGATTCTGCACCTACACACGTACTGAGGGAACACGCCTCATTATGCATGGAAACTAATTTTACAATTCTAATCATTTTCATTTTTGTAATATCCTCAACATCTATTTCTATTTCAGG
The DNA here is from genome assembly GCA_903364295.1 of Serranus cabrilla. NCBI lineage: Eukaryota > Metazoa > Chordata > Actinopteri > Perciformes > Serranidae > Serranus > Serranus cabrilla. The sequence continues at coordinate 334,446 of CAFUXE010000818.1, read as the reverse complement.
TTGATTCCATTTATATTTTCACACTGATGGATGTACCCAGACTCACAAGCTGCACAGAGAAATACTAGCAGCTTTAGGAATTAACTGGCGGAGAGCCAACTCTCCGACAAACTGGAGCTGACTACCAAAAATGTCCAGGCAGACATGACGGAAATGACAATCACACAGGTCTGCACCGTGCAAGGGCACCAAAACAGCACAAAGGACACCTGTACACATGAAGTCATGCATACACGTATGCAGCCTTGCATGAAACCAAACGCACATGTATATTAAGTAAAACAGGACACTAATCTGCATGTACACACAGAAATATAAAAAAGAGGCACATGCATGCACACAATATTATGAACCTAAAACAGACATACACACACCAAATCAAGATTAGATGAAGAAAGGCAGTGAGAGTGCCTGGAGCATGTGGTGTATGTGTGTGTATGAATCCTAAGCCCACGTTGAGCTGTCTGCCTCAGCCTGCACTAAGCAAACAGCAGGGAGGGAGAGGCCTCCATGAAAACACTGAGGGAACTGGTAACACTGGGAGTAGACACACACACACAAACACAAACACACTTGTGCTCCTGACAGGCAGCAGACATACAACCTTCCTAAAAAGCACAGCCACCCCACTAGGCCCACCCTGGGTAAGCTATTGTCTGGATCACTAGGTGATCCCTCAAGTCCCATCCAGCAGACGCAGTCCACTTCTGCACATACTGAGTCCAGTGTTGCAGCCACTCACACACACACACACAGACTGCCGGCAGCATTCTGTGGTTACGGTGCAATTAACCACACCAATTAGCTGGTTTCCCAACCGATACAGAAACAGAGGGCTCCCCCTAGAGGTGAAATCACATCATTGGAAAAGGCCGATGAGAAATATGAGGAATTAGTCCACAATTACAGAAAAAAAATGTCAACGCCAACAAAGGATTTCATCTCAATGGTGGTTTCCAACTGGGTGAAATGAGGTAATTAAACTGGGAGGAAATGAAGTAGTCCACATGTAAATGGCTTCATGAGGGCTGAGGGCAGATTGTATGGGAGTGATTTGCACTTTAGATTTGTTAGCAAATGCTGTCGAGACTATTGCTGTTAGCTGTGTGT
>CAFUXE010000818.1:298189-315701 GCA_903364295.1 Serranus cabrilla | reverse complement strand
TATGGATCAATGAAAATATCGTTTAACCAACTGAAGAAACGAAGAGCTGCTATGTAATTTCAACTGACTGGAAATTTTAATTTAGAAAATGAAGATAACTCTTCTTAACTCTCATAACAGCAGAGCATGTAGATTTCCTTGTTCATTTTTGTGTTTGCACAGCCCCACAGCACGTGGCTCACTCTTAATTTGCCTCTTTTGTTTGATAAACATGACTGGAGGACAAGTGATGGGATGGACTGGGAGTTTTTAAACCTGTTTGTTTTAAAGACTACCAAGCCATCTCAACAACTCCCTCCTTTTTTGCAAAGCCCTGGAAAAGTAAAGATTGTCCAAGGTTGTTTTCTTTTTCCTCCTCACAGTTTCACTTAAACCATCTCCCTCTGCTCTGTGTATTCCTCTTGACAGAAAGAGATGTAAGATAGAAAACCATGAGCTACAGCAGTGTGTGCCTTTATGGGAACTTTGAGTCCCTTTTCTCTCGTCTCTCTCTAAGGTTCGTTTTAGGGATTCCTCCATATGTTCAAGGAGTAATCACATGTTTGCCTAATTGTGGCTAACTTATTGTGCCTAATTACAGAGCAGTGTAATCTCTATGATTGCTCATCTAAACACAGTTGAACCTAATGTGGTGAAATGGATAGGAGGAGAAAATCTGTAGCACAACATATTATAGACATTCCAATGTATGGGAATACCTGTGTACTGATGTAGATCGACCTTTCTAAGGCAATTATAAAAAGTGGAAAGAGAAAGTTATCTTAATATAATGAACTGCACTAGTCTTGACCACTTTCATTCATTCATTCATTATACTTAACTGCTTATCCGAACCCGGGTCCCGGGGGGCTGTAGCCGATCCCAGCTGACATGGGCGAGAGGTGGGAACACCCTGGAAAAGGACGGCAGTCTATCACAGGGGTTCTTGACAACTTGAGTTTTGATATTTGAAAGGAGCTCAAATTACTTGCAGTGTTTATGGAATATTATTCTCTGTTTAAAAAACTGGGTAAATGAATGCAATGTATCTCTCTAGAAATAACAAATTGAATTTTAAAGATGTTTTTCAATGAAATCTATAAGTTGACAATCTTACTTTTGTTTATTTCTTAAATCAGGCTCGTCCAAATAAAGAAAACAAAGGAAGACTTTGTCTCTACAAATGTATCTGCTCACTTACTGCCTTTCTCTCTACCTCTTTCTTTTAACTAGTTGACAACGGAAAGACAGTGTGGTAATAAAAAGACCACATTTCAATCAAATAATGAGCATGTAAAGCAACATTATGGATTTTATGGACAATTCACCATTGTCATATATATGTACAGCTGCACACATGATTTTGCTATGATTGAAAACGATTTAACAACTTTCCTAACATTGAACAAGTGCAACAATACAAGACATAGCAAACTGCTAATACTACTTACTAGTCCAATGGCAAGAAGACAATCTCCGAACCCACTCACCAAAGTTACACAGAACAAGCATTAGGTACACTGTAGCAATGCCAGAGGTGCCACTCTCCCTATTACAAGTCAGTGTAGCATCAGAAATATTTTGAAGCTGTCTTCAATCTGCTTATCTTGAAAATATTACTGAAATCTGCAGAAATTTCTGTTTGTGGTTTTTCACAAAGCAGGAAATCAGACTTAATGAATAGATTTTGGACTTTTTTTTTTTTAAATCCATATCAGGAAATGTCCTTCTCCAACATGTTTATATATAGTGTATGTTCATATAAAAAAAAAAACCCAGTTTTATTTTCTCTAAATTAATTTCAGGGAGATAAGCTAATTCTATGCAGATTTTGGTGATATTGTACTGTAATGACTTGTTTGTGTTCAATTATGTTTCCCCAGTACTCATCATCATAACCCTTAACTCTCAGTGTCCATTTCTTTTGCGGCTGTGGGTGATCAAGATCTTATTTATGCAACAGTTTTTGCGGTTTTATATAAATTCTTCATGTTGGTTGATGAGCTTGGATCGCTTTGGATGGTTTAACAGCTCTCTCATTTTTTTGTCTCAGTAACAGTAGATATATTCTACGAACTGTCAAATAATCCGAGATTAAAATGTTTTCCCCAAATTCTGTTGGAATAATGGAGGCCCTGAGTGCTTTTCTGTATGTTAGTACCAAATGTGCAAGCTAAGGTAGGTGTCTGCTGGTGTGTGAGTGTATTGCATTTAAAACCTAATTATATTAACTTTTCTAATAACTTTATCCTTCATTTTTTAAACAATCACTTGTACACTTATACATAGTGTCAATGTGGAGACAACAGGCAGAGCAGGACCAGTGTCTTTGAATAGACTGAGGTGCTATTTTTATGGCACACCAAATTGCTTTTGCAAGATACTCTTTTTTTCAGATATGGATGTGACTTTTTGGACTAATCAGTGGGAAGTCCAACACCCAAAAGGTTCACCCCAGCAGGATCCCCTGAACACCAACTGACCTCAAGAAGTAGTAAGACAACACTAAAGCTTTTCCAGCAGTTTTTGACCATTTGTCCAAAAACAAGTTGCTATAAGCATAAAACAAAAATACTCATGGACTAACATCGACATGCCTAACATCAGCAGTTTTGGAGCTCCACAGAGAGTAGCAGGTGGAGCTCATTAGCCACATCGCCTTCCTGGAGGAGCCTGATGAGACAGTGTGATGTCATAGTTACTGTGACATCACACAGCGCAATTTCCCATCCACTTGATTTATCCAAGAGTGCCACGACTGTACACTGTTGTTCATTATTGTCCTCTCTGTGTGCTTTCAATAAAGTTCTTTGCGATTCAGTTCACGTTTTCTTTCTTAAATAATAATAATAATAATAATCTTCATAAATTTGCATGCATTCACATGCCATCACTTCAGCATTCATATTCAGACATAAAAGATGTGTGTTACCTAAGGAGACCAGGCACACCAACTGTAGAAAAAATAGCTTACACCCCTTAAATGAAGGAAATTCCATAATAGGTAATGAGGCATATAAAAATAAACTGACAGTAAATATAACCTTTTATTGGTTGTTGGCTTTGAGGTGATGATGTAGATCATAGTCTTCTTTTTATTTACTACTACAGCACAGAGCCGCTCAGTGCTCAGTCTTCCACTGCAGAACAGCCTCACTTTAAAGTTACCATCCTGTAAAACTGATTTACTGTGAAACAGCACTTGTAGAAAGAGAGCGCCCATATAGTGAAGTTTAGTGGGGAGGTTGTACTTCCTTATTTGTGCATATAAAAAATAAAAAAAGAAGAAATATACAGTCACATAAGTAAAATGCACAGGTTGGATGGAGAAAAAGCCTGAGGGTTTGTACAAAGGTTGCTCTGGTGTTGACAGGCAGAGGTTTTGACTGAGTGCCTCTGCTACTGCTGCACTAAATTACATTGCTCTATGTGTCTGCACTACTAGAACTGTGTGAGGTCCCTCAAACCACTGTGGAAAAAGCCATCATGAAGCATTAGTTTGAACAAGACACATTCAGGCTGATGACAAAACCACCAGTTTTCTCTGCAGACCTGTGTGCAGAGCCTGGGAGTCGTGTCGTTTAGTGATGACAGCTCTTTCAGTCTACAGTAGAGAGATGTTGAAAGTCATTTGTTGACAGTTTTTGATAAAATCGTGACAACTGAGTGGGAAGATATCGGTCATATTCAGAGCCTTCTTTGAATAGTTAAATTATATAATATTTCTATGCTTAATGTATTTACAGGAATTGCATGTTGTAACATTTTCATGTTATTTTAAAACCCTGTGCCGTTCTGATGCTTGTCATGCAGTATCTTAAGACAGTTTTGTATAAGAGCACCTTATTGGTTTGTAAAGGTTACTGGTACCACTACAAGCCTTCACACATGAATAATTAAACAAAGACCTCACAAGAATCTAAGAGTATTGTTTTGAGCAAATCTGGTGGGATCTGTCTTAGTAGTAGTAACATGTTCTTGGGTCCATGCTGTGATACCCTGTTTCTACACAGGAGGGAGCTAGATGAGCAGAAATATAGTAGCTGCACCATGGTGAATTATGCATGAGACCACCTACTGTTAACTGTCCTGGGTGAGTCCCAGCAGGGGACATTACTATAAAGCTGTCCTATTTGGAAGTCAGAAATTTGCATCCTCTCTGTCACTAAGTTATTCATGTTTCAAGGAGCTCAAGCCTCTCTTCATAAGCAGAGCTGATATTATGAAGATGGTGCACAGGAATGTATCAAACTGCAGTTGTAATCCACAGTGGCTTACAAATGAGTCACATGTAAAGCCAGCAGAGTTGATTGAGCTGGCATACGATTACATACATGTATCACTTGCAGTTGTGATGTCACAAGTCATAATGCATAATCACCATCACGTCCCATAGAGGAGCTTTATATGATTACATAAGCATAAACAGTTGTATTAATACAGTTTAATAAGAGCCCTGCAGCACTGACTCCCAACCAGAGGTAGTTCCAGGGGATACATGTGAATTTAGGAGCAGCTTAAGAAATTTGAAATATACTGTATAAAAACTAAAAAAAAAAAGAATCCAAAGACAGAGTCAGCTTTAACATCTGACCCCCATGTGTAAGAGCGCATAGAAACTTTGAGCACGCAAACAGAAACAAGTACCTCAAGAACTGTTGAAATTGTTAGCTAAATAACAGCTAAATGGTTGAAATACCTAATCTGTTGAAATAGATAAAAGCAGCAAATGAGTTATTTTAATGGCTGAAAGTAGGCTAATGGCGAAAGAGTTGAAATAGCTAAAAGCAGGCCTAATGGATAAATAATCAAATAGCTTGATGGCTAAAATAATTCGCTGAATGTAGCTTAATGTCTGAAGAAGCTAAAAATGTCTGAAAAGTAATAAATAAATGGTTACATAATTGGATAGCTAGAGTAACACCATAACTAGAGATAGCTAAAAGATAATATCCAGCTAGATGGCTAAAATTATTGTTAAACATAATGGCTTAATGTCTGAAATAACTCAAATAAATGGATCAATTGTTAAATAATTAGATAGCTAAAAAGTAAATAGTAAGTTAGATGGCTAAAATCATTTGCCAAGCCTAAAGCTAAATGTCTCATAGCTAATTAATGGAGAAATTGTTAGATAATCAGATATCTAAGCAATAGCTCGCTAAATGGCTCAAATGTCTGAAGTCATTTTGATGAAGAGGTAGGAGTCTGTCTGAAAGTGAAACTGTGGGGGCCCGCTTAATGAAAAAGCTTGGGAACCACTGCCTCGTAGCATAATGATTTCATTTAAAAGAAAGACATAAATATTAAAGGATTTACTCATATTACTGTCATGTGATGCCAAACAGTGAGTAAGCAGACTGACTAAGCACTCCAATGACTTCATTTTCAAGACTTGTCATCTCAATCTCCTTTAGGCTTATTAGGTGCAACACAGCATACTGGAAGCCTCCCTCTGTTTCCAAGGCATGGCAAATAGATGATTTACATCACTGCTTGGATGATTTGGGCAAACAATGGGTGAGTGAGAGCAGACTGGCTCTGGTCCTCTCTGGCACCCAGCGCTGATGAGTGACAGCTGCTGGCAGGGGGTGGTAGAAGCTGACACTGAGTGTGTGTGAGTGAGTGTGTGGACTGCAGTTCTTAGCAAGATGTAAGTGTTGCAACAAATTTTTTTCGTCTTTTGTTTTTTCTACATTCAATGCAAATGCTATAAAAAAGTTAATTACTTTTATTACAAATATTAACCATAAATGGAGGTTGAAATCTTTTATTTTTCAATCGCTTAATGGTCTTGAATGCTAAATTACAGTAAGTTCTATGTAAAAATACAAAGAAAAATATATATGCTATTTCTGAATGTAAAATGAAAGCAAATTTCTCGTTTCTGATGGTGAAGTTTAAAAATTAAAGTTAATAAAAATGTAAAAAGAAATAATTAAAAGAAATTCTACTCTCAACTCTAATGGGAATCATCACTTTGTGATGGGGGATGTCATAGGAGACAGCAGTGGTGCTAACATTTTGCCTGTCACAAATGTCAGAGATGGCCAAAGTTATTAGGATTCTGTGTGCATGTGTGTGTGTGTGTGTGTGTGTATGTGTGTGCAGATGGAGAACTGATTGTGTGTATGCCCTTGCCCTGGCATTTTGACGTTGAGGTTCAAACCCTGAGGGCCAAAGTCAGTATTTCTTGACGTGTGCCTTTTTCTACACACATGCAAACACACACACACACACACACACAGCGTGACACCCCTTCATGAAAGCCTGTCATGGCCTGTTTGCTCTGTCCACAAACATTAAAATGGATCACTGCTTCTCCAGCATTATCCTTAAGATTTACATTACTACCCCTGTCATTGATGTGGGAACCAGCTGTGTACTCAACAATGGGCAAGCTGCTGCTTTAATCAATAGCAAACACATGCAATTAATCAATGTAATTACTTCCTCCTAGCTTCAAGAACTGCAAGGTCACATTGCCAACACTACAGTATATCCATTGCAATTAGTTACATTAAAACCAGTGTCCGTGTGTGTGTTTGTGTTTGTGTGTGTGTGAGTACATGGACTCTTAAAATAGTTAAATATATAATATATGCTACTGAAAAATGCAGGAAATGCAGTTAATGCACTTAAAATACAGATTTCAGGGTAAAAGCATAACACACAATGCAGTTTTTAGGTGTGTGTGTGTGTGTGTGTGTGTGTGTAAATGAATTCTTAAAATAATTTCAGATGTCACTCATAATGTAGTTTTCATATGTGTGTGTTTTTGTGCCTTTGTGTGGATGAAGTAGTGATAAGAAGGATAAATGAGAGTGTGAGTGCGTGTGTGTGCGTGTGTGTGTGTAGCAGCATGGATGCATTATCCAATGCTGATCTGACAATCTCGGCATGGCCCATTACACAAACACCATTACTGAGTCGGCACTGAGATGTTGCCTTCACGGGAGTGAAGCACACACACGCGCGCACACACACACAGACACACACACACTTCCTTTACATACATATAAACACAATGATGCAAAGAGTTAAAAGCGGCCAAACAGCCTTCATTTTGCAGACATCTACTAAAAGCAGTTGAAAGAGAGAGAGACAAAGAGCACTAATTGGAAGTGAAACAACATAGCCCACAGCGATGTTTTCCATCCACACATTCAAAGATCTCCACCTCTCTTTTAGTATTAGTTGCAATAAGTGGAACTGCAAAATTAAATATGGTAAAAAGTCTGACAGCAAAAGTTGCCAAACGCCGTGAAATAACAGTGAACATTATTTTACAGATAGTTTATTTAAACATAAAAAAATACAGATAACATAAAGTACATATCAATGTATGTATTTAATATATTTTGTTACGATTTATATCTACATTGAATTTTAATTTTTACTTTAAAAAATAGAAATTTGTTATTTTACAGTGTTGCCAGATTGGCTTGGACAGGTGGACAGAATTTGGACGGGTTTCCAAGAGCTGTGCTGGTTTTTAATTATATCAAATGGTAAAATATATACACTACAGGCCAAAAGTTTGTAAGCAACTTCAAGGTTCTGTTTAAAATGCCTTTTTTAAAAACTAGTATGAATTCTTTGGATTTTGGGATGTATTTAACTGCATGATCTTTGACTTTGCTGTTATTGATAAGTAGTCATAATTACGAGATCCTAATTATTAAGTCGTAATTATGATATACTAAGTTGAAATTACAAGATAGCAAGTTGTATTTATAAGATACTACATGGAAGTTACGAGAGACTAAGTCAAAATTATGAGATAGCAAGTTGTAAATACGAGACAGCAAGTCATAATTATGAGATACTAAGTCAAATGTATGAGATATTAAATAGAAATTACGAGATAGCAATTTGTAAATACAAGATATAAAGTCATAATTGAGAAATGAGATAGTAAGTAATCCGAGTGATCACACAAACACACACGCAAAAAATACAGCCTTTAAAACAGAAATAAAGAACATGACATGTCCTACGTCCTCCAGGACACACACACACGCACGCACACACGCACACACACACACACACACACACACACACACACTTGAGAATCCATTAGGGTGATATTGCATTTTCAGCTACTATCATATCTTCTGGCACTTTAATTTTTACACATTGGAGGCAGTTTTTGCCGACTACAACAATTTTCAGCAGTTATAAATTAGTCTTTCACTGTGTAGTCATGGCAACCAAGCATCTCCATCTTTTATGTAGACTACTGCAACTAACTTTGCTACACAGTGCAGCAAAGTCTTGTGGTTCCATGTAGTGTTTGTTGGTTTGTACCGATGGTAGATGGTTTATCATCCAAAAGTTGAAAGATCAACCAGATTTATAATTTGGGTTATTGGATTACGACCACTTCTGTTCTATGAGCTGTAGAGAAACCCCATGACTGTCAGTATACCAAGGGAAGCTACACACCTTCTGACATCGTGATTATCGTCACAGCAGCTCATTTCATACCGTGAGTTCAAGTTTCACAAAATGCTCTCACTACAATGAACGCCTTCTACACGGACTAACACCAGCCCACACCAATACAATTGGGCTCATTGAATCCACAAAAGCCTCAGCTTTCCATGGATACCCAATTTATGCAATTCACGGACTGTATAGCTGACCCCAATATGCAGAAATATTCACATGCAATATGTGAAAACAATGCATGAGAAATACTATGGTTCTTGCTTGAGCTGCATGTTATCATCATAAAGCAGGCATGTATGTAAAGAGGAGACTGTGGCTACACATAGAGCGCATTTTCATTCAAATATCTTGAACCCTCGACAGCCTCTGAAAGAATAGAAAAGGTGAAACATGCATCAAGCATCACTTGAAAACAAGTGTCTGTCCACTGGAGTTTAACAACAGTTACAAAGCTCTGCTGATCTTCTCTCTTCGACTCCTCGGCACTCACTGACTCTGTCCTCAGATCAGAGGACAATGGCCGTGTGAGAGTTACTGCTGCCACCGCTGAAGAGCTCAGTGTATGTGTGTGTGTGTGTGTGTGTGTGTGCATCCGCCCCGTTTCTCACGGCCCTTAAGAAGAAAAGAGGCCTTGTCTGCTTCCATTAGTGACCTGAGCTGCAGCAGCAGCACCGATCAGCTCGGCCGACTGGAAGACAGTGGTGGTTAGACAGCAGTCACATCAGCCGGCTGGGGGGTGGGGACATGACTCTGAGAGGAGAGAGACAAGGGACAGACAAAAGGACAGGAGTAAGGTGGTACACAAGCCTGATAAGGTTATGAGGTGTCACTTTCAATAATAATCCTTGTATTTGTTCTAGTCTTCGGATGCACATATGGTACTATGAAGCAGGTTTAGAGGAATATTTCTGGGAAATCGTATGTGCTCTCTTACCATAGTCAGGCCTCACATACACATAGGGAAAAAAAGGAAAAACTCTGGCAATAAAAGTTGCTAAATGCTCACCATCAAATAACAGTAAAAAATCATACACATAATTCTTTTAAAAAATATGGATAATACAGAGTAAATATTTGCATTTATATATCTGTATAATAACTAAACGTTTTTTTTCTTTGGTTTCTTTTTAACAGATTTTTTACAATTTCTTTTGATATTATATATATTCAGTTTAAAGTTTTACTGTAAGAAACCAGAAAGTTGCCTTAATTTGACATACAACAATATAATCTTTTACATAGAATTCACTGTAATTCAACATCCAGGACAATTAAGCAATTGAAAAACAGTGTAAAAAAAAAAGCTATAATGTTTCAATATATGAATTTACAGATTTCAATGTCCATTTTATGCTTATTTGTAATTAAACTAATTTACTTTTTGTTGTGGCATTTGCACTTAATGTGGATATTTTTTATTTAAATATTTTACACTTTTTAACAAACTGGCACTGTGGGCACTGACAGTGTTTTTCCCCATTTACAGATGGTTTCATGTTTATCCAAGCTGTAAACGTTCTCCAACTTTGACGTTGTTTATGGGAACAAAGAATGGGATATTTACTTTTGAAGCCAGGCTCACCTAAAATAACTTCTTCTAGGTACCAATTAGCTGTTAAAGCCTTACGGTGTGTTTTAGAGTCCTGTTGAACCTGCTTCAGTCCAGTTGATGGAAATGCAACTATGCTTCACTTTTTTTTTTACAGGTTTGCCCTAAATTCACCTTAAAAGCTGCATTGGAAGCTGGGATGAAAAGTAAAAAAGGTCAGATCAATAACAAGAGTCAGCAGTTAAGATCCCAGGAGGGAGAAATAAAAAGAAAAACGAAGGTGAGCGTTACAGAAAGAGAGAAATTAAAAGACTCAAAAGGTTACAAAGGGATGGAAGGAAAAGAAAAAAAATGTAAATGTGAAAAGATTAGAAGCCACCACCTCACCACAAACAGGAGTAATATTATATTACTTTATTTATCTTTTGTACAATGTAATTACAATACAAATATGTAGGTTTAAATACAAAAATTCTGTAAATAAAGATTAAAAATAAATTCCACTGGTTTGCTTTGTTACCATCACTAAACTATGGTTTTACAATCAAGTTTATGAGGTCATTTAGTTTGCTTTAACGCGGAACACAATTCACCTACATTTATAATTTGGAGGGCGTGCAAACAAGAGTCGAGGCCTAAAATATATTTTCGTTGAAATAAAAGCGTTGATTTCATGAGTGATCTTGTGGAGAGAGGAGGGCAGAGAGAGACATCTGGATTTGTTTTTCGTTGGGGAAGAAATATTGATTCATCCGAAAATAAAGGACAAAAACCCTGGGCGGACCCGAGACGGTATAAATTAGGTCGGTGGCACATAAATTTAAGTTCTCTGTGAGAAGGCAGCCTGTCGGACAGCATCGCTGCCACAGGAAGAGGCCTAATAAGCTAATGAAACTGTGAGGAGTTAATGAGCTGGAGACCTAATCAGTGGCAGTCCATGTCCGTACAATTCAATTCCCAAGGAACATAACAGGAGCATTTATATAACATACAAAAACCACCTGTTCGTTACATGGAAAACATTTCTGCTTTGTAATGCTTCTTTTTTAAGCTGCAAGTTAAAACACAGAAAGCTCTCGACTATATAGGGAGTTGCACATACTTATGAGACTGCAATTATATAATAAGCAACATCTTTTTAAAAGTATGCCTGAAAGTGCTGATTGTGAGGATTTAGGAGCTGAGGAACATGAAACGGATGCAGCTTTGCCTTGAGACAAAAAAAAAACAAAACGTGGACAGTGCTCGAGTTGTAGGCTACATTATCAATGTGTCTTTGTTCTCAGTATTTTCACACACGCTTTCTCACTCTTATCTCTTTTTTCATATCTGGTTTTCTTTTCTTCAGACTTCCTCCATCTCAGTTTTAAAGGTATGACTCCATTCTCTCCTTCAGTCTCTCACATACTGTTGTCCTTCCTTCTTTCCTCTAGCAATCTATTCTTCTTCTGCTCTATACTTTCTATCAGTCAAACAGTAATTCATTACTAGTTGCGCATTACAGTAATAATATTACTTTGATATTATCCAGTAAAAATAACTCATGACAGTAATCTTTTGTTGATGTGTCCCGTACTGAAGTGAGCTTAGAAGATGAGAATGCTAACATTCAGTGGCTGGAAACATTTCCATGATGATTTTGTCAGGAGACGAGGTGACAAGAACATCGTTGCCCAATGTAAAGTGTTTGCAGGTACAAAGACTCCTTCCACTGCAACAAACACAACCTCAAACCTCCTGAAACAGTTGGACCGTGGACAGCACGGGACAAGCCACAAAGAACTAATACGTCTTGTGGCTGGAATTAATGTGCATTAATGTGCATTGATGTGCACTAATAACCCCAAATCCAAAATGCTCATCAACGACACTGTGAAGCCATGATTGATTCTGCTGAGATAAACAGTCGTGTGACAAAAGTTCACTGAAAATCAAGCAGAACTGCAGACTGCAGGTCAATATTCATGACACTAGTGCGCAGTTTTATATGCGTTTTATATATAAATTACATTTTATTTCAATTAGCTTTAGCTTGCTGTCTTCCTTTTTATGATTTATCTATCATAACTGTCATTCTGCACAAAATACATTTTTTAGTTGTTCCCACTTCCAGCCATGATTGTGATGATTCCACAGAGCTGCATGACTTATAAACTGCAGTGAAATACAAGGCAACAGCGAGTAAAATGTAAAAATGGTTGCACTCTAAATAGAAATCATGTATAATAAATGTTAGATAATGTAGCAGCTATTTTGGAATTGGGGTTGTACCAATTTTGTGAGCTGTAATGGAATATTTAGTATTTAGTAATATAAAAGTAGTGTAGCAAATTACTGTTGGCAGCGAGTAATAAGTAAAGTAATAATAATACTTTTAAAATGAGCAATGAGTCATAATTTTATTTTTTTGTGTAACAAGCTCAACACTGCAATCAAATGTTTTCAATAACTGCATCCAAAATATATCCTTTTTCATCCATTTGTCTGCTCATGTTCCTCCGCTCTTGTCACCTCACATCAGCAACACCAGAATCTGTAAGGAATGCAGTCCTACTTCATAGAGCAGAACACTACAGGTGAATACACAATCATACTGTACGTGATGAAACTTTACCCTGTGTTTGAACACATAAAAGGATTGTGAATGTTGGAATGTAGTGCATTATTTTTTTTTAACCAGTTGCACAGTGTTGTATCACATTTCCACTGAGTTGTTAAAGTTCCTTGGGTTTGTCTGGAGGAGATGGAGTCCTTGTTGTGCTGTATTGTCCAGAGTGTCTGTGTGCTGGATATCCTGAAGGGGTTCCTCGTATCCAAGTAACCCTTGAGAGTTTCCTTTAGCAAAAGAAATGCGCTGAGTGAAGCCACATTGACTCAACTGGCCTCACCAGCAGTGGAGCGTTTATATCTGAGGGCTAACAGGTGGAAGAAACATGCCGCTATATACACTTACTTTCTCACATGTGTTGAACTGCCAGCCCTGGCTATTTGGTTCCTGTTACATGACTCAGTTTCTCATAATGCTTTCCCTCTGCTATTGCCCGGTCACGCCTGCTTCCTGTCTGCTACCTGTAGTTTCCCTACTCTTTACGGTTCAACAAAAATAAATATAGGGGATGAAAAACAACGTGCTCCTGAAACACTGCTTTAAAAATTTGATTTTTAAGTATATATATAACTTGTTAAAATAAAAATGAAGTACAATAAATAAAATAATTTGGCCATAAATCTCTACAATTAGTCAGTAAGTCCTTTTGGGTCGGTAGAGTTGGGCCTTCCATCATTGGCTAGTCCTTTCAGGTATCCAAACTTCTGCTGTGCTAGGCTAGGGTCAGCATCAGCGTGTGATCATCAGCCAGCAAATCACCTCTCTGCACATCTTGTGATGTAGCCATATCTGCTATATTCTCCACCAAAATCTCCACCAGGAAAAAAAAAGATCTCATGGGTTTGGAATGCATCTGAGTGGAGTCTGCTTTTCAAGAAAGAAACCACTGAGCTGTGCCCCCCACAACGTCCTCAGGGGGGACGTACAGTACATCCAAGGACTTGCAGCAGGTAAAGTAAAGCCGGAGTGGAGAAGTGAAAGCAGGGGCGAGAGGTGGGGTGGAGCGGGTGGAGTGGAAGGATTCAATCCATCAAGTCTAGTGAGCTAGAGACCTGATCCACCAATGGCAGCCCAGCAAACTTCCTCCAAAGCTCTCATGGGAGTGTAAAGAAAGCAATTAAGAACATAATACACTGACTCCGATGAGTGCTTTTAGCATGTTGCTAGGCCGCCACAGGTCAGATGCTAGGCTAACTTTAAGGACCTGCATCCCGTTTTCAGCCTGGCTTTCTCAGGCTTTACCTCCAGGCATAGAGCTACAGCTTTGGGAGGCCAACTCTTGCTTAAAGCTCAATCTCAAAAGTCTTTTGAAGATTGTTGGAAAACGGGTTCGCTGCTGCAGCTGGCGCCTTGTTCCCTGGCTGCTGAGGCGTTGGTTTGGCCTCCAGTGCCGCCCACTTGGCCTCAAAGCGATCATCGTCTTGGGAATCGCTGGCTGCCGGAGCCGTTAGCTGGCTGCCCTCTGGCGGCCAGCTGCTACTGCTGCCACCATTCCCGCCACTGTTGGAGGTCCCATTCTGGAGAGTCATAGTGACGCCGCTGTGCGGTGGGAGGCCGTTAATGGCTGTTGATAATGGCGGAGTGGAAGAGAATGGCGGTGTGGAAAAGCCTCCGGGATGCCCGACTGCACTGGGAACTCCTGGGTAAGAATGGTGCGGCCCGGCCGTTCCAAGGGTTCCCACTTTGGGTCCTCCAACTGCTGACCCCATGACTCCACCTGCACCAGATGAGCCTGTAGCTGTGCAGAAGACGTTAGCCACCATTTGCGATGGTGTGATGCCTACCACGGGCACGCTGGCATTGGGATATGTCATACTGCTGGCCAGGCCTGGCATGTAGGTCTGCATGGGCACAAACGCCGGTTGAACAGGCTGGCTGGCAAACATTCCCACAGGAGCGGGAGTGGAATCAAAAGCCAAGGGGAAAGGTTGCATGGAGCTTGGAAGAGAGCCTGGAGGTCCAGGGAGGGAGGGCTGGATCATGGGGGCTCCTGACATGCTTGGACCGGACATTGTTGGAATGGACATGGAAGGTAGAGACATAGGGGGGCCGGACACTGGAGGGCCTGGTATTAGAGGAACTGAAGATATTGACATGGGTGGGAGGGGCATCGGCGCCTGACCTGAGAGAGCACAAGGGCCTGAGAGGAGAGGTTTGGACATGGTGCCAAGGGACATAGCGACAGTGGTCACTGTGGCAGCGGATATAACTGCCTGAGTGGACATGGAGGGGGGTCCAGGGATGGTGGGGATGGCGGGGCCTGGGGGAGGCGTCTGTTGAGCCTTAACAGCCTTGGAGACCTCCTCCAGCCATCTCTCAGCCTCGGAGGGTGTGCGCCTGTGTCCACTTTGCATCTGCATCTGCATCTGGATCTGCATTGCCACGGAAACTGGAGGAGGAGAGTGGAGTGGAGGGTCTGGCTGCACCCAGGAAGAATTGCCTAAAGGGAAACAGTTTAAGAATTAGAATAAAAGCAATCATTTCCCCACCACCACAGTACAGAGTGTGCACTGATTAAAGGCATACCGCACGACTTGTCACTTATTGTTAGAATAGACAACCCCCAAACTTGACACCTCCTCCCTTGCTCAAAAGAACTGTGTACACTTGGTGTCACTATCTTTGCGTTTTTTGGTGTCTACTTTTTGTTTTGTTTTGTGACGGCCAGAAATGTCCACACAAGAAAATACAGGCAGTGAACACTGTCTCTGCAGATACAGACTTGATACTTGATTATTATTATTTTTGTACAAGTCTATATTGTTGTTGTACCCTTCATAGTGTACCTTCAAAAGTGGATTTGATGCAGTCTTTCTTACCCTGCATTGGTCCAGGTGGTGGAGGCAGGACAGGGGGCACAGTGCAGGCTGGAGGACCATTTGAAGACAAAGTGGGATTGGAGAAGAGCTCCTCCGATGGATTGGTGAAGGAGTTGTTGATCTGACTACACAGGGCGTTAATACTATTGTCTCCCTCACATGGCAATCCCATTTCCATCTCTGGTACTAGCAAGAAAGGGACACACAGAGGGAAGGCGAGGTGGGGAAGGAGAGGAACGGAGACGGATGGAAATGAAGAGAATAAAGACACGAAGAGGTGGAATGGGAGATGAAGCGGAGTGAACAGAGGGACAAACAAACAAAAACAGGAAGAAGAAATATTTATTCATTTATTCAAAGACCCAGTCGGTATGAGTAGCATTATATGACGACTGACTTAAACAGCATAAAAAAAAACACAAGATTCTCAAGACAAACATGGCATTGTGCTAACCTGGACATTCTTACTAAAAATAAAAAAAAGGTTCATACTTAGTCACAAGCATGCCTACAGGCCAAGCTGAACTGTGTGAACTACTGTACCCCTTGTAGCATTACAATCCATGTACATTTCAGCCTGTGATGTCATTGACTGGTGTGTCGTGTGCATTGGGGCGTCTCAGACGGAGGTGAATTTATCTCATCTGTGTTTTGAAACCAACTGTAACGGATCCGACCAGTGAGGGATTAGGCAGCGTGATGTTTGACTTTGCTTCGGACTACAGCTTTAAACCTCTCCTGCACACGCCGCAAGATATAAATAGATATAATATCTAATTCCCTGTTCCTTGCCCCCCTGGTCTCTCTCTACACAACGAAGGCCTCAGAGACAGAGGAATTCTGTTTCTCTCTTCCTTACACATCCTTCCCATTCATGCTCTACAGGCACAGTTGTCCAAAACACTTGACAAAGAATTTGATGACATTTTTATCTCCACCTGGCGTAAGCTGAGAGTGGTCTTCCGTCTGGCTGTGTTTGTGGGTGCGTGTATCTGTCCATTTATCCGTCTATATGTCTGCATCATTATGGACCAATCCCCCTTTATTTGTTTGCACATTTATGATTGTCTGCTGAAGCACCTCTGGTTGTGGTGCTTCTTAATTTCTGATAAATCTGTTTAATTGATTGCTTTATTGACTGCTCACTCATCCCGCCCGTTAGAGCTGCAAGTCATCAGCAGCTGCTTCAGGTACATAAGGGAATTTTCAGCCATCAGCAAAAAACGAGCCTTGTCTCGTCTCTTGCAGGCCATGTTCTGGCCTATGTAGCGCAGCTGCATCACAGGATCACGTTTATAGTTATTCAAGTTATTAGTGCAAGTGCAAGTAACATACATAAACGCCATTACTTTCTGTTATTAACTGTGGTTGAAACATCCACTATAAACCAGTTGTTGAAGTCCCACATATGTATGAAAAACAAATGCCATCATGTCTGGATTAACAACATCAACAAAGAGGTGCACACAGCTCGGTGAAGTTCTTGCCTTTTGCAGAAACTGTGTCGGTATGTTAACTGGTACAGCGCTAATACAGCAGTATGTACACACAATAAACAGATGTGCAGCGGTTTGTTTCAGAATTTAATGTTTTTAACAGGATCTGGTTATTCCAAACAGTTCATGTTTTCCATTTTTTTTAAATGAGACATGTAGAATAAAGTGATGTTGAAGAATCAGATCAATCAGAGATACTTCATGCTGTGCAGGAGATTCTTACCACCTGGTGGAGATTCCATAGTTGAGGATGTGGTTTGGCTTTATGTACATGCAGAGGAATAAATATATAGGAGTGGGATTAAAGTAAAGGGAATTAACATGTTAACCACAAGAGGGTCCACTGAGGGTCAAACCCCAAACCTTTGACAAGCCCCCTCTTGTAAAACATGTATATCTCTCTCATCTTTGTGCATTGTGAGACTGGCTACAGGCCTTGAATTATATCGGAGGGTGCAGAGGGCGCGGGGGGGCATGTGTAAGGTCTCTCATTAAAGATTTCTCTGTGCTTTGTTCTGCAAAGACTGACCCGCTGATCCTTCTCTTTCCCTGCTTTTGTCAAGGTCCTGCAGAGTTCAGAGACACTCTAAGCACTAACCACTTTTGT
>CAFUXE010000818.1:285618-298132 GCA_903364295.1 Serranus cabrilla | reverse complement strand
GTTCAGAGACACTCTAAGCACTGCACACTTTTGTCTATATGTGTACGTGTGTTTCTCTCAGTGCAGTTGCAGGTTAGGGGCTGGCAGAGGGCTTGCTGAAGGCTAACCAGGACAGCTGATTGACCGCACAAATCAATACGCACATTGTTCAGACAGTCACAAGGGAGCAGGGAGCCAGCGTGCATCCGCGCGAGTGTGTGTGCTAAAGCGGAGGAGATCACTGTGCAAATTCACCACCACTGGATATCTACACTAACCATCATGGGAGAATAAGAGGCGGAAACTTAAGTGGTGAACACGAGTGAGAGTGGGAGTTGAATGTTGTGGCTTAGTATTCCAGTCAGGGGAGTCCCCCAGTCAACGCTCTCATCTCTCATAATGACTATAATCAGCCTGGTGGCTGAGCGCTCTGATCCTGTGGCACCACACTGAGTGGGTGTGTCTTTGTGTGTGTGTATATACCTGCGAGGGGTAAGTCAGTTATTATTAATTGTCCTTAGTAAAAAAGAGCTTTCACACAGACCCAACTATCAGCAGTGCTGACACTAATAGCAATAATAACAGCTCTTCACAGAACTGCTTTTTATCTTTGCCTGCATTCAATAGAAGTCAAGTGTCTGGATGAACAATTACACATTGTTTGTATGAAAGTGTGGATAAAAAGGCATCTAAGATGTGCTGTAAGTTTGTTCTGTAATATGTTTGCCCAGTGGCAACGCAATGTGTTGTGTCAGCACTCTGTCTCATAGCAAGAGGGTCATGGGTTTGAATCTGGCTTGCGGCTCTTGTGTGAGGTGCATGTTCTCCTCGTGTCAGCGTGGGTTCTCTCCGGGTCCTCAGGCTTCCTCTTACAGAACAAAAACATGCAGCTTAGGTTTAATTGGTGACTCTAAATTGCCTGTAGGAGTGAATGAGAGCGTGGTTTTCTGTCTCTTTGCCATGTGATAGTCTGGAGACCTGTCTAGAGGGTGAACCCCGCATCTCGCCCAATGTCAGCTTGGACTGCAGCCCCCCACGACCTGAGTTCAGATAAGCTGTTTAGGATTATGAATGAATGAATGTTTGCCTAGATCACTAAAGATCGAGGTCAGTGATGCCAAACTGAAGGCAAATGGAAAATGTAGTAATGGAACACACACACAGCAGCAGTAATGTTCCATGACATGAAAAATAATTTAAAAAAAACACTATTTCAGGATTTGAGTTTGTAATCATCTTTGTTGTCATGTGTTTTTGCATTTACAAGAGATCCCATCTGAGTCCACTGTGGGTACTGGAGGGACATTTTGATACCAAGTGTAAATTAAATGTGAATCAGTCATCCTTAGAAATGAGGCCAGTGTTAATGAATGTTATGGCCTAACATTAGCCTTTGCATCTTCTAGTTAATAACATCAACCTCCCATATGACTTTATTACAGTCAGTGGCTATGCTGTCATTTATTTTTAAATGAATATCTTTATATATATTCATGAATCAGATTTCTGATTAGGGAAATTAGCGGTAGGCTTTGTGGAGCAGCTTTAATGGCGTCAGTCTGGTAAACTGTCTGTAAATCTGCACCCTGCTGCTAACCCAGCATCATCCCATAATAGTCGACATGTTGTTTAATTGCTTTGACACTTGAATAAACTAGGAATTAAACTAAGAGAAACGTTTTTGCTCTGCCGGGTCAAATTTCATAAGCACTAATACTGACACATAATGTGACCCATTCCCTTTAAGAAACCACATCTGAGCAACTGGGGTTTAAAGTAAAGCCTCCGCAGCATGATTAATATTTTATTTGGGCACTTTGCTTCAGTAAGAAAAAAACTGCAGTTTATTTTGTCATCACTAGTGTATTCCTTGGATGTATTTGTTATGAATACTTTCTAACAGGACAAGGCAGAGGAACAGAGGAGCTATCACATGTACTACTGTCAGGATAAAGTGACAGTTTGAGTAACTATGACTAAAAGTTATTTTTTTAATAAAAACTACCAAATGAGCTGTAGTGAAAAGAGCCTCTGCTCCTTTTTCATAAAAGAAAATCACAATCATCTCTTCAGCAAAATTCAAAACAACACAAAACCGTCTCTCTTCTGACCTCTACTGCTAATCATTTTCAGTCACCTCGAAAACCAGTAGAATCTAATTAACAGATGTCTGTTTCTAAAAAAAGAGTCCTGCTGACACTGATAAACAGAAGTACCAAGGGGCAGAAGGTCAGCAGGTCCCTTCATCACCATTTGCGAGTCTAACTTCAAGAACTCCTCAACTCACCAGGGTTCTTGTCCTGGAAGTCAGTCTTGCGCTGCAGTGTAGACGGCAGGTCGTTGAGGCGGAGCGACAGCTGCCTCTTGAAGGGAGAGTTCTTCTGGCTGAGGGCTGGAAATCCCCGGAACGAGCCTTGACGCACCAGCTGCTCGATGGGCGCGTGGCGGCGAGGGATGGCGTGAGGCCCGCCAGGCTCAGGCCGCTCCATGGGGGACGCTGCACCCTCGGGTGGGGAGGCGGTGCCAGGTGGGATGGCTGGGATGACAGAAGGTTGGTCTGAAAGAGGAAGTGAATGCTCGGTTATTTCTGTTAAAGCCACAGTATGGCCATACATCCTTTACAGATTTTAACATTTTAAATGTACATTATGTAAACCTCTGCCAGTATGTTCTTCTTTTCTTGATATTTTAGGGTGTTCAGGACCTTTCTAGGGGTCACATTTTGAGCACAAAGACACCAAAATAGTGGACACGGTGCCAAAATATGTTTACTTTTGTTCAGCCAAAGAGGAGGGGCCCAGTTTAAATGTGTTTACTAACAGAAAGTGACAATTCCTGCATAGTATGTCTTTAAATGTCAATCTCTAAAGACTCATCTTGACACGCCCCCTACCTTTCTTCTTGTCCTGCAGCTTGTCGTCTCTGTCGCTGCTGCTGCTCTGCTGGCAGGAGGGGTTGGAGCGGAAGGAGCCCTCACGCACAAACGAAGTGCGACTGGCGTCAAAGGAAGCCGTCACACCGCACTCCTTCTCCCTGCGCTGCTTCCTCTCCAGACAGGCGGCAAAGGCACAGCCGACAGCATGGCTCAGCCTCTCCCCCTGATGGAGCAAAAAAATACAGATCCTGTTTAAAACATGAAACGATGTGCTCCTCAGTGACACTGTGGATTGTTTCTGATGAGACGACACGTGACAAATATTCACTGAAAATCAGACAGAACTGCAGGCTGTTTACACAGAGCAGAGGGGAGAGGACAGGAGAGGCTGTAAACATGTAAATAGTTCAATTTGAAAAATACAACTTGTGTTTTTTCTTTTTCTTGAATGATGTCATTTTAACAGAGGGTCAGAGGGTAACAGGTCACATTTAAACTTAACCTGGGTGGATCATTTTCAACAAAAACACTTCTTTAAACGTTTATATGCATCAAGTGTGACTGCTGTCCATGTCAACCTTCAATTCAAGGTCATACATTCATATAAAATACGGCTCGTCACAGTGAAAATCGGATTACGGTGCAATTATCAACTTCAAATCTCTGCTGCTGTCAAACATGAGTTCATGCTCCGTCACAATGAACGCACCTAATTCCTGCCTTTCCCCCCAACCTCTCTAACACCCTCCCTCCTGTCCTCACTCCTTCTCTCATCACAGACGGTCGTGACCGCTGTAGATGAGCAGATAGGGATATGGAGAGCGTTGGTGGAAATAGAGACAGACAGAGATGGACAGATAACTCCACAGGCTTCTGTCTAATCCCCTCTCCTAATCCCACAGGTCTGTGCTGCGCTCTCTTCCGTCCACATGAATAATCCAACTCACAGTCTAAGCTGATGAAACCACCACGGGATTGAAACCACAGCGCAACATGACAGCATTGTTTCTGTTGCAGTTGTCCTTAAATTACAACCTCCTTATCCCAAGGTCAGCCCAACGGAAACACCAGAGGTTAGAAATCACAACAGCACTTTGGTGCTGCATGCATGGCACATTGTACTGTATGTTAAACATTTAATTTACCACTGAATCTAATGATTGTTTTCATTATTACTTCCACCACGCAGGTTATGTCCTCAGTTCAGTTTCATGTTTGTTAGCAGGATTAAGAACTCCCTCCCCTATTTTCATAGCTTAATAAATCTATATTTATTGTTATATGCTTTGTGTATAATATGTCAAACTAATTGGACATTTAACAGGAGTATATGTTAGTAAAGAATACACTCCATGATCATATAAAACTTCACAAAATCCTCACATTTCACAAACTGGGAAGATTAATAGACAAGGAAAATACTCCTTAGTTGCAGCCAGCGGTAGAAGAAGTATTTAGATCCCTGACATCAGTAAAGGTACGAATACATTACAGTCCTGCAATCAGAATCTTGCTTAAATAAAAGTACAAAAGCATCAGATTCAAGTATTCAGATTTGAGTATCAAAAGTACCACTAAGTATGCAGAATGTCCCCACTCAGATTGTCATATATATTTCCAATATATTATTGGAATATCTTTTTAACTGCTTAATATACTGTTTGTGGTTTAGTTCATAAAAATGCAGAATCATTTTAAATTGATCATAACCTGAAAAGTAACTAAAGCTGTCAGCTAAATGTTGGAAGTTAAAAGTACAATATTTGCCTTGAAAATGTAGTAGTAAGAAAATGCTCTTTGTGAAATTCAACCACTGGTTACAGCCCCATAGTCCAGAGATAACAGAATGGTATATTTTCATGGGAGTTGTAGTTTTCTGTATGTGAACCAAGTATTTGAACACTTATTTTCCATAAATGTATTGTGCTACTTTACAGAATTCTTCTTGTTTTTTCTACATTAATGCCATAAATATGATAAATTACTTGTATTATACTTATTAATTACAATATAGAAGATGAAATCTGTAAATTAATATCATATCTGGTTGTTTAATGTTATTTGGCGGTAAGTGTTTGGCTTTTGCTGTCAGACTTTTTACCATTTTTTTTTACCATTAAATTTAAAGTTTAACTGTAAAAAACAGGTTTTCGTAGAATTCATTGTAACTTAACATTCAAGACCATTAAGGAAAGAAATAACACTGAAAAAAATCTATAATGTCTCATTATATTAATTTACAGATTTCAACTTTTATTTTAAAGTTAATATTTGTAATAAAAGTCATTTGTAAAACAACACTATTTTTTTTACTTCTTTGTTTAACTTCATTGAAATGTTGCATCTGTAAAGTCCTGTAGTGGTGCCGTTTGTTTTAGAATAAACCCATTCGTCACATTTAATTGTTTTTCGACAAACAGAGAAAAGAGAAAGAGAGAAATTCCCTGCGGGGCAGATTAAGAGGTTAACTGTCCCCTCACCGAGTCTTTGAGAGCCATGAAGCAGTGACACATCCACCGTCTGGTCGTTCCGTCCCGGCAGATGTAGGAGAAGGCCTTGTCATAGTTACGATCAGGGGCGCAGAATGAAACCTTCTCTATGGTCTGGTCCACAATGAGGTCCTGAGAGACAGAGAGGTCAGAGACAATCAGATTTGACAGACTCACACATTACAGTCACGTCAATCGAATTGTTCCAGCAGGTAGACTGCATCAAATCACATCTGACATGGTTTTCTGCTCCTAACAGCAGCTGAACCACTGACAGAGGAAATATAGCGAGCTGAGCTTGTCAACTGATCGGATACTTGACACAGTGCTTTCAACCTCAGCTAACCCCGTGAAACCCCTCTCACTCCGACCCATTTACACACCCACCAAGAACTCCACTAATGACACTGAACCCTTTTTTCATCTCCGAGATGTTTCCACCACTTGCCCTTCCTTCTATAAAGGGGTTATTCAGCCTTCCTCAGTGCCTATAGTCACTACAGAGGAAACTGAAAAGGGGCCCTTCTCTTTCTCTGTGTACATTAAGGGGCCCCTCGGCTCACCTCTTTGACTCACCAAAAGACAGAAAGGGAAGGAAAACAAGAGGCGAGAGGGAGAAGAAAGGGAAGAGGGTTCACACACTCATCCACGCACTTCCTGCCTCTCCTCCAGTGTCGCCGAAAACAAAGAGAGGGGAGGATGAGGAGAGAGGAAAAGGGAGGAGAAAGGAGGAGAAAGAACAGTCCTTTCATTGTGGGCCAATTAGTGAATGAAGGGGGACGCTGGTACCGAGGTGAAAGGCTGAGCAGAGAGCAATGTGTTTTGGTACAGTAAGATGCTCTGTGTTACTACACAACACATATTCACTGTACACTGTAAAAAAAACACTTCATATAATGATATACAACGTAAGTTATTTTACAGTTAATTTCTTTAGAAAATATGGTTAATATACAGTAAATATCTGTATTTAAATAAATAAATATACATATAATCTTTTTTTTTTTTTATCTAATATGATGGTATGTTCAACTTGTGCTGCCAGACTTTATAAAGTGTTTTTCATATTAAATTTAAAGTTTTATTTACATTCAGTAATATGATTTTTTTCTATTTTCACATACATACAATTCACTGTAATTTAACATTACAACAACAGATTATTGAGCAAATGATTTATACTGTAGAAAAAAAAATCTATAATGTCCCATTATAATAATGTATAGATTCCAACTTCAATTTTATGGTTAGTATTTGGAATAAAATTAATTTACCTTTTTTATGGGATTCTCACTTAATGTAGAAAAGCAAAAAAACAATTTCTGTAACTGTGTATTTTCTGTTTGTGTGGGTCTTGTGTGGTGTATTCTTTGATGGGAAGTGCAAAAAAGAAAGTGTTTGTGGGTGAAGGTGACTCAGGTCATGTCCCTCACTTTGGTCAGTGAAAGTAGAGACATCACACAGCAGCAGCTTGTGACTCATAATGTCTCGTCCACACAGAGAAGTCTGGGCTTTGGGCACAAACAAAAGACTTCACCGTGTCTTTGTATTCATGCATTGATACACACACACATACTATATACAGTACAGTCACTGATGGTGGGAAAGTGTCTGATAAATGGTCGTGTGGGCGTTATTAGGAACGCCTGCTGATTCATAGATGAAGGCTGAGCGGATGATAAAAGGTGGTGAAGAGGCGAGAAAGAAAGAAGCACTGGAAGGGTTATCACGGCAGGGTTTTTAATCAAATCTTAATATGCTGAAGCTGCTCACAGCCAGACACTAACTTGTTGCTGGGCAGGTAGTGTTCAGTGAGTATTTTAGAGCTCTTTTGCTGAAAACAACGGGGTGCATCTGGACACTGTCCATGTAAAGTTTCTGGCATTAGACACAAAGCAATGAGTCAAACACACATCATTTATCTCTCACTGTAAAAGATGACAAAATGTGGAGAATGGTGATGTTTTGAAGTAGTGTGGGATCATGTTTTCACCACAACTACAGTCAGATTCTCATGTTCAGGATTACTTCAGTGTTTCAGAATTACCTGCAAATTAAATAAATTACCTTTATCCAAAACAAACTGACCATGTGATTAAAAAAACTGTAAAAACATTAAATTAAGCAATTTCATGTTAAGAATCAGTGTTTAACTAACTTTAGATCAAGAGTTCATCTACTAAAATCCTTTATCTGATTAAAATACATAGTTAAAGACTGTTTTTATGTGTTTTGTAAAAATGTGACTTAAAACTAGATCAAAAGAAAGAAAAAAAAGTTCTTCTGGAAGACAACCACAGTGCTGACGCATGTGTAAAAGGTGTATCACGTCACTGACAGGTGACCAAATGAAACTGTTACCTCAATTAATATTATAGATTTCATTCATTTGGAAAAAGGGACATTCAGGTTTTCAGTAGAGCTGAGAGGAACTACAGTTTATGTGGGATCAACTCAAAATAAACCACAGTGACCTTCATTGTAAAAGATGTCACCCAGTGTGTTAATTGGATTTTGTGACAATAAAAAAATATGCTATAATTCAAGCCTCACACCCTTTATGTTTAGATGATTCATATCACTGAATAAAAGAAAGGAGGGAGATCAAGGTTGGGGGGAGAGAGGAGTGGGAGAGGTGAGGTCATGTGTGTGGCCTCTAAACATTAAAAAAAGGAAAGAGAAGAAAGGAGGCAGCTCCAAAGGGCTTTCTCTCTCTCTCCTCCATTCTCTGCTGCTCTTTATTCTGCTCTGCTCTCAATAGAGCCGCAGCGAGCTGCACTCACTCTATAGGAGGCCTCCCCGGCCGCCAGACACTCCTCAAGTGCATGTGTGTGTGTGTCTGTGTTTACTCGATCCTCCCTCCCCCACCAAGCACCTTCAGCAAGAAACCATAAGTCACATATGTCAGCTCTGAAACTGCACACACACAGACACACACACACTAGCCTGGGAGCATCAAGATGCATGGTGGATCCTTCTGTTGTCAGCCTTAAGCTGGTGCCATCAAACTGGCAGCTAGACTTTTGTTGGTGGTCTGAGGACAACACGTGTCTCTGTGTCTTAACCCTCTGAACCCCCCACCAAGACCGAACATGTAGAAACAGTCTCTATTGTCAGATTTTAACTTTATTACAATCCTTGAACGGATCATGGGTTCTGAGGTTACTAGAAAAAGTAACCAAAACGAAGCTTAAAATTGTGATATTTCAGTAAAATCACTTTATTCTTCATATCTCATTTAAAACGATGCAAAAAATAAACAGCTTGGAATAACCTGAACCTGTTATAAAAAAAATTCTGCACTTTTGCAACACTGTGAAGCCATGATTGATTCTGCTGAGACGAACAGTCACGTGACAAAAACAGACAGAACTGCAGGCTGTTTACACAGAGCAGAGAGGAGAGGACAGGAGAGGATGCAAGTAGGTTCAAAAATGCAAATGCGAAGGTTCAATATGTGGAAACCCAATTTTTTCCCCTACATTTGTGACACTTGGAAAAGTTTTGTATACTTAAGTTTCATTTCATTCTAATAAAAATTGAGAAATTCAACTTTAATGATTTTTGTCATTGTGTCATTATAAAATGTGTCCTACTGCACTAAGGACATCTGTAAGTTGTTCCCACTTCTAGCCATGATTGCACTGATTCCACAGAGTTGCAGGACTTTTATATTGCAGTGAAATACAAGACTACAGTGATAAAAAGAGCAAAAAATGCCCTGAACATTAATCTAGAAATATGAAGAAAGAAAATCCTGTAAAAGATATACGTGTGTAAGAGTTTTCTTTTGTTGCTATCTTGTCATGGTCAGAAGCTGAGAATGACAGATGAAATACCTGTGGTGTGTGTGGTACATGACACACTCTTCCCCTCCGCGTCCTTGTTGCCATGTGAGTGATGAGGTCAATAGAAATGGAAGACAGAGGGGAGGATGAAACAAGGACAGACGCAACACACATTCAAATAAAAAAAAAGTATTTTCTTACCTTAGTTTTGTCATCCACAACCCTGAGTCCATCTGCTGAGACCCACAGCACTGCCTTGACTGTCTTCTTCCCACTCTGGAAATACAGGAAAGTAGCAGTAAATCATTTATGACTTAACCCTCTGAATCCCACCGTATGTTTTCTTTCAGTGACCGCCAAAAGTCAGTCCTTGAACAGGTCATAGATTATAAAAGTTTCTGTTAGAAAATGTAACCAAAAAACACTACAGGTGAACATTTTTATTGGATAGACAGCATCATAAAACATCCTCAGTTGGATATTTATATTAAAATAATGATTTATTTGTATTATATGTTTTTTAAATGTTTTTTTAAATATGCAAATAAAGCATTCTCTGCTGTTGTTGAGTTTAGGAGAAATGTACACATGGAAATAGATCAAGTGGAGGGAAATAAACATCTAAATGTGTATTTTTGTTGTGTTATTTCCACTTGTCTGAAAGATGACGTGTTAGGGATGCAAAAAAGCCCACAACTTAGAAATTGTTCTGCACATGAACAAATACTGCATGCAGTAAATGTATTTCAATTACTTCACCAGATGTTATTTCATTCTTGCAGAGGTGCCACCAACAAACTAGTAGCATGTAAAAGCCACTTTTCCTTCCAGTCGTGGTTATGTAAAGTGATCATTACATGCTCAGAGCAGATGAGGTAGTGGTGGGTTATGAGCAGGAGGCGGGCAGAAGTAAAATGTGTGCCAGCTGGCGCTAAGAACCATTTCTCCAGAGGAGGGCACCAGGCAGAGCTAATAACACACTCAGCATGGGCCAGGCTAAAAATATGCGGGCTAAAAAAGCAACAACTCCATGTGAGCGTGTGTGTGCATGCGCACACGAGTCTGCATACAAGTTGGTGTGTGAGAGTAAGGGAAACAGAAAGCTGGAGCACTGCAGGAAATGGCTTTGAAACCAACGGCGACGCGACATGAGCCTCAATTTTTGCATAATCCCATTGAGAGGAAGACAGCAGGAGTGAGAATAGAGGTGAAGAAACTGAGTGATAGAGGGAGGAGAGGAAGAGAAAAGCTACATTAGGAGGTGGAGGTTTTGGGAATCAAAAGGAAGATAACTTTGGTCGAAAGTTTTCAGTGAGAACAACTGCAGGGAGGAGCTGCTAAAGAGATGCTGATAGAGAGATGGCAGATGGGAAAGAAATAGAGTTGATCCAGCGGGGAGAATGAAAAGAGAAAAAGAAATGAAAGGAAATTGGGGTGAGAGAAGAGGGAATGAATGCATGAAACATTTCTCTGTATGCATTAAACATGCTGTGATTCAGTTAACTCTGAGACAAAGCGGGGCCTTTTGTTAGATAAAGTTTCAGTCCTACTTGGGGAATCAGATTCAGGATGAGTGTATAAAGAAAATGTGCAGCTCTGCAGTTTTGTTCAGCCGCCTGATTCTTCAACCTGTTCACACTCTTAAGAATCTGTATGAGACGCAGTGGACTTTCAACAAACTCCAAAGTGAAATATATTATTATTCTTAGACACTCAGTTGAACTGACGTAATATAAGGACCACTAGTGGGCTCAAAAGAGGTGCGGGTCCCCCATATTAAGAAAAATCGCTGCAAAAGTAGATCAAACATGATAAAGTGCCCTCTATTGTGCCCTTAATTGGAGGAAAACAGATGAAGCACTCTCAAAGGTGCCATTTCCCTGAAATTAATATGATTAAGTGCCCTTCAGGGTATCCTTAAAATTGAAAGAACACAATGCACTAACATACAGGGCATGTAAACGTGCAAGAAAACGTTCTTCCTGCTCGCTCCTCACCGTAGCTGATGCCCTTTTTATTTTCCTCACCACTGCCCCTCAGACAGCCTGAGTCCACTACTGATAAAGAGTGACAAAGTCCATTTTGCGGGGAGGGGGATGGATTAAACCAGGGGTGCCCAAAGTGGGGCCCGCGGGCCAAAAATGGCCCGCCGGGCGATTTTATTTGGCCCGCCAAGCATCAACACAATTTTGCTCTTCAAACTAAAAGCTTTGTTATTTTCGTGATAGCTAATGTTCTTTAAAATGGATTTGCACTGATGGAGAAGAATGCAACTGTATGCTTCAACAATAATTAAATTAACTTTATTATTTACATTTATTTGTGTTTTAAAATTGCATTACTTGGCCCTCGGCCCACTGGCACATTTTTACTTTGGCCCTCGGAGGGAAAAAGTTTGGGCACCCCTGGATTAAACAAAGACAGGACTTTTAATTAGGAGAGCAGTACAGGCAGTTTATCTTACGAGTGGAAGCTGCACGTTTCCTGTGAAAATGGACATTTATTCTGAAAAGCCACTATGCATATAACAAGCACAAACTGACACACTGTCCCCGACATGTCTAAAACTCTGGCTAGGAGGGTACAATGTGCGTCGCAATTTTTGAGTGTGGGGCTAGCTTTGGTACTTGGCGACTTGAGAGCAAGATTGTGTTGGATTCAAATATGAAATTTAAAGGCATACTACGCAGGAATTGTCACTTACGGTCTGTAAAGACAACATTCAAATCCTTTTATTCTGATTTTGGAATGAGCCTTGTCCACTTGGTGTTTTGCACAGCTACATTTGATTTTGTTATTTTTTTAGGTACAGTTTCTACTAATTTCCCGAACACAGCAAAATAAGAAGAAAATAAGAAAACAGGTGAAAGTCAGAGTCTCTGCAGATAGAGACAATCCAACACTTCTAGTGGGTCGTAAGTGATGACTGAGAGGGAATATTTTTGTATGAGTCTGCATAATATACATTTAACTTTAATCCCAGTTATGTCAAAAAAGGCGAAAACCAGGTTACAGATGTGAGGAGTGTGAAAAACGTGACACAGTCTCCTATTTTCTTCACTGCTGAGTGTGTGTGTGTCTGTCTGACACTGGCCGGTCTGTGTCACTCTGTTCACACGCTCCCTGTCCGAGTCCAGCTTCCCAGGGGGGCAAACTGTGTGTGTGTGTGTCAGTGTGCGTTTATATGTGTTTGCCCAGATCGTATTTTCTGCTCTCTTGGGCGTAGTGAGATCAGACAGATAGAGAGACTGATGAGCAGAGAGACAGATATGGAATAAGACCCACCAGGGAGAGCAGCGAGGGAGATGAAAGGGGTAAAGAAGAGAAAATAACAAGAAGGGAAGGTAACTGCAGACTGTATTGAATGTGTGTGTGTGTGTGTG
>CAFUXE010000818.1:245536-259236 GCA_903364295.1 Serranus cabrilla | reverse complement strand
TGCCAAGCTGTCTGCGTTCATGTTGTGTATTTGTGTGTGTGTCAATATCCAGGTCACTTTCTGCGACCTCTGACCTCCTGTCAGATTTGTCCAGACAGGAAGAGATGTTGCCACATACATGAATGTGTGTGTGCTGAATAACTCATGCGGTCTCACTGTGAATCCCATTTAAAGTGGTCTTTCTTCAGACTCACCGTGTTGACTGTCAGTACAAAGTATTCATATATAATGCATGTTTATGCATGTAAAGCAACAAGATACAAGGCCAGAACTCTGAAATCAATAAAGCTTTTAAAGCTTTTAACATCTGCCCCATCACTCTGCCTGACTGCCAGTCAGTCTGTTGATGTTGATAAAGTGGTCCATATTTAACCCTCTGAACCCTCTTAAACTGTATGTTTTCCAAAAAAATACACTATTTATTGTACAAGGAACGGTAAAAACAGACTTTCTGATCATCCTTGAACAGATCATAGTTATGAAGGTTTCCTTTAGATAAAGTGACTAGAACAAAGCTTAAATTTGTGATATTTCTGTAAAAAAAAAAATGCAAATAGATCAATATGTTTAGCATGAGGAGACCCTGTTGTTACGATACTCATGACACTTGTGGGTACTTGGAAAAGTGTTGTATAAATATATAACATTTTTATTCAAATAAAAGAAATATATATTTATCATGCTGAAAGGCAACAGTGAGTAAAATAGAAATAGAGCAGAAAATGCTGAAAAGGTTTGGAGTTCAGAGGGTTGTGGCATGTACCCAAAGTTTGAGGTTAAATGTGTTGTTTCTAAATGTATAACTGTTTTCTTCAGAGTTCTTTATTTTGAGCTCAGCCACCTCCTCCACACTGCAGACGGTCAACCACTTGCTCTGCATACATGCATCTATTATCTTCCTGTCTGTTTATCCATCTGTCTGTCAGTCTATCTATCTGCCTGTGTGACATCAACCATCTGTCCGCCCCAGAATCTGAGAATCTTGCAGTGCTTTTTCTGCACCACAAGGAAGCAACATTCACAACAATACTCCCTGTAGCAACATTGGGTGACACAGAAACTTACTACACGCACACGCAAAGAAGAAAAACTCTCTGAGGCATTTACAGTAGGACACAGAGACATGAGGAGAATATTACAGTGGGCCTGTGTTATCATTGTGGTGATAAACAATGCCAGCGGCTGGCTTTACAGTGGTTTGGGAGTTTGGGCCGTTGTGGAGTGGCGAGACTGAATGACCTTCACAGGGTGGTCGTGTCTTATCGACCGGCACTAAAAGCCCTAGTTGGTCATGCAGAAACACAGGCCGAGGAAATGGGTGTAGAAAGTGAGTCAGACATGCACTGTGGTGGCACTGCAGCACACGTCTGATCGCTGATGTTTGCAAACAATAATCCATATATGGATGTTCGTTCATAGCATTTGTTGACAATATAAGGTGAAGAGTATCTCAGCTCACTTACTATTGATATGCACCATGTCTGATACTTAAGTTCTCTTGAGTGGATATAAACACAATTTACTGTTTTGTTTTTTTTTTGGCAAATTACTTAAAGATAACATACGTTTCAAAGGGTTCAGAGGGTTAAAGGTGCACTCGAGAGAACTTAAGAGTCCAACATGGTACTACTACATATCAATACTAAGCTTCCATCAGAAGAAGTTGCCAAAGCAAAGCTTAAAATTGTGATATTTCTGCTCGGCGCCCTTTCCCGCATGTCTTCCCCTCTGTCTCCCCCTTCACTCTCTACACCTGCGCTATCTAATAAAAAAGCATAAAAATGCCTAAAAAAATACATCTTAAAAAAAAAAAATCACTTTATTCTACATGTCTCATTAAAAACGTCACCAAAAAAAAGGGATAGTGATTTGTGATAGGTCAAAAATCTGTGGATAATATTAACCATCAGAGATAAACGTCGGGCTCTACACTGAATCAAAGTCACACCATGATCATTTAAAAATAATATCATTTAATTTAAAAATGGTCATTCTCTCCACTTCTCTCATAATAACGGCAATTACCTACGTTTCTCAAATCATTCAGTCCTATAATCCAGTAAAAGGTATTCAAAGAGAATTATGATTTACCAAATTACAACCTTGCCAATATTGGAACAGCAGAATGATAAATTCCCAGCTTCTGCAGTGCTGTTCCAGGCTCATTCCTGTCTGAATTTACATTTCTAATTATTAAAATGAAGAAAAGGACATGCCCTGCCCTTAAGCATTCCCCAACTGGTGACGGATTGGAGGAGAGAAGAAGAAGCAAAGAGACAAGAGAGGATTTAAAAAAAAAGGGGGACAAATAAAGAGTAGTGAATGTAAAATGACTAGAAGATGGATGGAAAAAAAAGGAAGGGATTAAATACAGATGGACTGAATGAGAATGATGAATGAAGGGAAGGCACACACAATGGAAAAGTGAGGAAGTGAATGAATGCAGGAATTTTACATGGAAGAAAGGAAAGAAAGACGAGAGGAAGGAAGAGAAGAAGACATTCTCGGGGCAACACGTTGGGACAGTTGTCTCACATTTCAGGTCTGGATGAAAACATGCCATTCCAGAAACTCACACATGTTCGACTTCTGAGAACATGAGTTAACCTCGGGAACAAGAGGAAGTGAAGAGGGGTTGTGAAGAAGCAGGGTAAACAGTGGTGAGGTGAAGACCCTGAGGCAGACTGGGTCATCCAAGGCCAGAGAGAGAGAGAGAGAGAGAGAGAGAGAGGACAGACAAGTGGACTGGTGTTTAAGCCTGTTGCTAGAAAACAGACACTCAACAATAGTCACTTTGACATACAGAGGAGATGAGAGGATATTAAACATTCTTGCAGTCACTTTCTCTCAAAGATAGTAGCTTCACTTCAACCATATCAGTCTCTTTGACACACACTCTCTGTCCACACCCCACTTTGGAGCGAGACAAAACCACCTCAATAGGCATCATGCCCCGAGTAAAGCGTGGCGAGACAAAAGAGAGGGATTCTTTCAGAAAGCGAGAAGTGTGTGCATGTTTGTGTGTGCAGTCACTACAGATTACAGACACGCACCACAGATGGCCAGCGCGTCTCGTCTTTTCACCGCCACCACCACTGAGAATAATGGCCAGCGGTGGCCCCTCCTCCCCCTCCTCCTCCGCTGCCTTTCTCTTTTGACAGCACGTGTGTCCGTCAAATGGAAGCGTGTGTCTGGGACAATGGCAGCAAGACAAAGAGCCCGCCTACCCCCCACCAGGATGCTGAATAGGGGGGCACGTGGGCCTTGTCATCGAGGGAACAATAGCACTGGGGGAGAGCGAGACAGAGAGAGAGAGAGAGGGTGTGGCACCCCAGCACCCACTGCAACTGGGGATGGTAAGGTGCAGCCTGGGTGGCCTCAGCTCAGATATGAACTTGTAAGGGTTTAGTTCTTTTAATGAGATGCAAATAGCAAGCAAAATAACTGGGAATCAATAAGTAGGCCATATAATAAAGATTTTTAAAAATCACATCAAAGGAGGATTCAGCACCAGTGTTCCCTCTGGGCTGTGTGCATTTGGTGAGGGTAATAATTTATTATTAATTCACCACAGTATTAGTCACTTTGTTTCAAGATTCTAAGATACTTACAGCCCACAAATCATAATTATGTTACATGAATGCTGAGTTTTGAGTCTAAAGTCTTACTGGATTGTATTCATATCAACAGCATGATAATCAGCTCAAAGAAAAGATATAAAACGTGTGAGATCAGTGATCCATCATTCAATATCTTTTTTATGTTTGGTGGCGGGACAGTTAGAACTCTTAAAAGTTACACAGAGCAGAGAGGAGTGGACAGGAGAGGTTTTTGCATTTTTTTTTGCCTTGTCTTGCCAAAAATGCAAATAGTTCAGTATGTAAATTGCGTGGAGACCCAATATTTCCCCCTAATATTCATAACACTTGTAGCTTTATGCAATCAAACGACGACAAACTGAACACTTCTCATACCAAAATCTTATCCCAGCATTCTTATGCTGATATCTGTTTATAGACTATAGCACAGCACACTTTTTTGCCAGGCTAATGACCTAGATCTCAGCATGTCTGGTCCGTCCATCAGTCCAACCATCACTTTGATACAGAATGAATTATCGCAACAACTATTAGACGTTCTGTACAAACATTCATGTTCCCCTCAGAACAAACTCTAAGAATTTTTCATCTAGTATCATCATCAGGTTAGAAGTGCTATGTACCTTTGCGTTTATGGCAAAAAATATACTCAACAAAGCATTAGCTCAAAGTACCACAGAGAACAGCCTTACAAAGCTGCTAGCAAGGCTCCAGACTTGTAGTCCTTTTGATGTAAGAACTACATTCACATGATCTGATTGTATTTTCTGATAACACAGCCTTTTCTGATGATTCAGCACATTTATCTGGTTTACACACAGGGCATTTGTGTTTTTATAGGCTTACCATCATACCAGCATACGAAAGCATCATTTAATTTGCCAAACTGCTGTATCATATAAATCATGTTTTGACTCATTTGCTTCATTTATGGTTTCCCTTGCCTCTGACAGATATATAACTAAAGTGTTGCACCTGAGGCCCGCGTGCCTGGGCAGCTCTGTGGTGTATAATAATACAAGTATTCATTAACTCACAGTAACTTTTCATCAGAACCACCAAGTTTCCCAACAACACCATAATGATGTACTGGTGATTGATTACGGTAAAAGACCTCAACCTCAAGCATCTATCAAGTCCCAGAAAGTTGACTTTTCTTACCGTAATGTGACAAAATAAAACTAATGGGCTTTGGGGGAAAATGGTTAACAGTGACGTTAAGCATTCACATTCTTACATAAAGCAGAAACCAAGGACAGCCTGAAGGGCCCGGACCCAGCTGGTGATTTATTCCCGCCTCAGGCTTCTACTTGCCGGTCCAACAGGGGCATTACAGATACAGCACCACTCCTCAGACACCTTTTGATGATGGGATTACTGACCCGACTGAGCAAAATGTATCGGTGCTTATGCTGCACACTTGTTTGTAAATGCAGGAGTTTTTTCCCTTAGGGGTCAGAGTGCACGGTGGCAGGGGAGTAGAGTAGAAAGCTTGGAACAGCTGGGCTGAGTCTGCAGGGGGCCAGGACAGAGGGGGGCGGGCACGTACAGGCAGGCAGGCTGCTGACGGGCTCTTTTGAGGCAGCAGCTGGTTGGAGTGGGGGTCTCACCAGCTGTGCCTCCGCTGACCTCTCCCCACACTTCTCCACCTCCTCTTCCTCCACCAAACTCCTCTTCCCCATCCCCCCACGAGCCGGAATCCTCACCCAAATGTAGGCACACACGCTCCACATCACCACACGACCATCTGTCAGTAGGAGGAGAGTTTGTGTCTCTGATTGCTCCATAACAGTGTCGAGACAGTTTTGGTATAACACAGCACCACGCCCCAAACAAAGGCCCGGGAGATATGGAACTATTCTTAAGCAGACGTCTTCCAACAAGCCCTCTGACGTTTCAAACCCTGAGACGGCTTCCCTGGAAACATCACGACAGCTCAAAGCCTGTGACTCATGCACTACTATGAGGCAATGCAGAGAACAAAATTGCCTTCAGCAGTGAAAATCAGACTCTTTATGAGACAGCATCACATTCTGACAGACAGGAATGAAAAAAGTAACTTTTTGCCAGTAAGAAAAATTAAACCATTGATGCCAGATTGTGCGGCATAAATGTGATGCTTCTAAAAAAAAAAACATCCTGTGATTCCAACAGCAGATCTCCGATTTCTGACATCAATCCTCTAGGAAGAGAAAGGCTGACTCGTGGATCTAAATACCTCCCTGTTTGCAGCCTGCGTCATTATGATCTGCATCCTTGCTGACAGCAGATCAACGGCGATCAGCTCTGATTTACACAAAAAAAAGTTGCAGATGCAGCCAGCATCACTTCAGAAGTGCTTATTCAGAGCACCACTAAATCAAGTGCATCCACGGAGTAATTGATTCAAGCTCGGTTCTTGTTTTTCACTCCGTCATGTGTAACTGGGGGGGGTGAATATGCTGCGTTGGAAGAGAGCAACACAACAAAAGAGAAAACAGAGAGAAGAGAGAGAGACAGAAAAGACCAAAGCCAGGACACTGATTGCTTTAGAGAAAGAGCTGAATGAAAAAATAATAGTGAGCTCTGGCTCAGGGAGGAGAGAAGTTGTGCAAATACACTGGCACAGTCGGGGAAAGTCGTGTCAGGGCTGCAGTGGATTTTTATTCACTGCTCTAATAAGAAACAGCTTAAAAATATTGAACCAATTTTGTATTTTGTCTTACTTGTCTCACAAGAATTCCAGTAAAATCTTTTGCTACACTGACTGAAGGTCCTATACTATAGAAATTGAATTTATTTTTTTATTATGTCACTATATTTTGGCTTCATTGTTGCTCAGTGGGAGGATGTGGAGAAGTGTTGTCCATCTTTATATACAGTTTATTCCTGATTAAAAGTTCAACTTGGGGTAATCTGTTTGTTTACTTATTTTCAGTGTTTCACTGTCCACATCATTTTTGTGGCTGCAACTTCTATGACTTACATGTTTGCCATTAAATGTGTTATAAAAATAAGTTTTGCTTGCCTAACAACAATGCTACTCCCATCTTTGGCAGTTATTTTAATCTTGTCCTTATTTAGAATTCCTTGGGAAAACCCTAACCCTAAGTAAGGACGGCTCAGTAAAAGCTAAACTCCCCCAAAAAACAACCCTAAACTGACAAAAGACAGGATTCCACATTCTGGAAGTGTCTGCAATGAGGCTCCAGAAGCCCATATTACCTTTATCACAATATGAAAAGCCAAGTGCACGCGTGTTTGCGTGCTTTCATGTCTCATTTAGTGATGCGATGAGATGTTCAGAGGCCTGATGAGGCACACACAGAAACCCTCATGTACATGCATTATGTATACACATTCATATCCCCATTATGCTGCATTCTGCATCGCTCTACACTCATTTCTTCTTTCCCAATTTTCTGCACAATTCCCTCAGCACCCATCTACAGTTTTTAAGCCTTGTCTAACGTGCGAGAAAATCTAATCTAAGTGTTCGCCTGAGGCCCCAGCTTTAAAAAGTAAAGTTAGGAGAGATTTTGTTCGGCCCCCCAGTGTGCTGTGTGGGCTCCTTCCTCCCATGTATATCAGGAGACCGCTGTATGTGGCTGTCTTACAAGATGAGAAACAAGGGAAACAAGGGTGAGAAACAACACAGTGTTTAATTAGTGCCATGCTTTCAAGCATGCACAAGTCATTTAGTCTCATATTCTGCTTTGAAATCTTACTTTAAAGACACTGCTTTTCTTTAGTTTCTTTTAACCATAAGATAAGATTAACAAATAAATGCATACAGGTTGCATTCTTCATTAGTCAGTCATGAAGTGTTTGTCAAGTACAGACCGAAGACCATCTGTGTATTTGTAAGTCATGAAGCCCCCTGTGTGTCTGAATCTGTGCATGGCTCTATGTAGGTCTGTGTTATCTAATACAATCTGTCCCTATCCAATATTCACACTGCTAACCCTTGAGGGTAAAGAGATAGAGGAGAGGAGAGGAGAGGAGAGGAGAGGACTTTTCCTGGAAGTCTCCAGACTTTAACCCTATTAACCCAGAGCCGTTTTTTTTCCCTCTTTTCACATTTTACTCACTGTGGCCTTGTATTTCACTGCAATATCTAAGTCCTGCAGCTCTATGGAATCAGCACAATCATGACTAGAAGTGGGAACAACTCAAACATGTATTTTGTGCAGAATAACACAGTAATAATGACATAAATCATAAAAAAGAACGTTGAAATTCTCTCTAAACATAATATTCTTTTAATTTGAATAGAATTTCATTGGAAAATAAAAATTAGCCCCGAAAACATACTTTTCAGTCCCACGGGATTCAGATGGTTAAGATATGAGGTGTGAGATATGATAGGACACAACCTGGAGTTTAGGAATTGCTTCTGTAATATAAAGATAGACTTTTTACTATATTTGAAACTTAAGTTAAGATAGGAAAGGCTGACTATCAGTAGAAACAATGTGCAGAAGTTGTTGTGGTGCAGCAGGTATCACACAACTATATGGACATAGACAGTATGCATAAACAGCCCTATACTTCACAGTCACAGGGGTCCATGCAACCACTATGTGGGCTGGGATCTGCCTGTCAAATAGCCTGCAGGGAAAGGCAGAGGATAGGAGAAGAAACCATCACGTTAGGTTGTTTGCTTTCTCGCGGCCCATCCCAAAAATCTTTCAAAATGCATTCATGTCACAAGCTTGATGCCTTTTATGACCAAATCATCCCATGCAAACACAGCCTGACTAAGCAACACCTCAGCAAGAGAACAGCAGTAAATCTTCCACACGGCCTCTGTCTGAGCCGTGTATTGTGGGAGTTGGCTGCCAGGATGTAAACAAAATCCATGTGAGGAAAGGCGCTGCAGACTTGTAAGGGTGTGTGTGTGAGCGAGAAAAGAGAAAGAAACTTCAAAGCTGGTCTACAGCTGAGAAGGGGGGTAAAAAGGGGTTAAAAGGGGTTGAGATTTTCCTCTGGCTCTTAGGAATGCGGAGCAAGAGCAATAACACATTCCCTATGTGGAGCACAGAGAGCAACATAGGACGGACTGCATGTAAACACACACACAGGAAGAGGGAGTCTGGTGTGTCTCGGTCTGTTCTCTGTGCACATATCAAGCAGCCATCTGGTGAACTGGACGATCCAGGACATGGCTGAGTCAGACTGTTGTCCAGCCCTGCAGCCATTTATTTTTATTCTCCTCACAACCGCTTATCGTCTTCCCTCCATCCTCCACGCTCCTCTCCGTGTAACCCATAATGTTACTCCTCGTACCATCTTTTGAAAAAACAGGGAGACAAGGAGATGGTGTCGAGGGAGGTTTAAAGAGAATGGTAAATGCAGGCTCACCTCTCCTGACATATTGACTTCACAGAGAGTGAAGTGGTGCTACAGGGTGAGAGATGAAGGCAGAGAGGCTCCACTAATCAAACCATAGTGTTCCTATTACATCAAATCATTTCCGCACTGGCTGGGTGTCGCCTTGGCATCTCCACAATATTCCTCTGTGATCTGAGGCGAGAGCAGACGCGGCCTGTGGGAGGACAGTCTATATACTTTCTATTGATCTTCTTGTTAAGACTTGTTGAAGCCTGAGGTGCCTGGAGCCTCATCCATTAAAACATAACGTTAAAAAAAAAGCACTCTGGCTTTATTCTAGATTTCATCACGCTCCTAGAGTGATTTCAGAGTGTAGTCAAAGCTGAGAACGTGATAACAGAAGGATCATGTTGTGTGTAATGATGTAAAGTAGTTTCAGCTTTGCAATATAATAGAAAATCAATGTTACTGGATGTTTTCGGTTTCCTGTCCCAAAAGGGCTTGGTGGATTGGGGAGAAGAAGTTTGGAACCTTTTCTACAGGGCCTGTGCGATCAGATCAGCAAACCTGCTGCCAATTAGCTGGTGTTGTAAAAGTATCTCTGCTCTCTCTCTCTCTTGCTGTTATTAAGTTTATTTATTTATTCAACTTGGAATGTCACTTGGAGTCTTCACATTGCCGAAGGAGAAGTGGCCTACTGACTCACTATTTCAGCCAAGCTAGGTTAATATTAACCCTACAACAGCCGCAATCTAGCACAGTGTTGCAAAGCATTTACACCCAAAACTTTACATTGGGACATTAAAAAAATTATGAAGCATGTTTGAATTAGATTAGGAAAAAACAACTTGTTGTTTCCTGGATCCAGTGTTTTATGTACCCAAGGACCTATGTTCCCAAGGTCCTTTGTGAGGGTCCTAAGTTTTCAGGGTCCTATGTTTTT
This sequence comes from Serranus cabrilla, assembly GCA_903364295.1. NCBI lineage: Eukaryota > Metazoa > Chordata > Actinopteri > Perciformes > Serranidae > Serranus > Serranus cabrilla. Next base: position 249,381 of record CAFUXE010000818.1, on the reverse strand, counting down.
AGGGCCTTGTGTTCCTAAAGTCTTATTTTCCTATTGTCCTATGTTACTAAGATCCTATGTTCCCAAGGTCATTTGTCTAGAGTCCTTTGTTTCTAAGGCCTATTTTCCCAGGGCACGGTGATTCCCAAGTAAATATTCCATTAACACATGTTAACCCTATTATTGTTTGGCCAAATGTGACCGGTTCCAATTGAATATATCTTATAAATATTATACAGTTAACTCCTACCCGTTGCCCATGTCATATTAACAAAAAGCTGTTGAACATCCATCCAACATCTATCTTCATCTATTTCAGAATTATGTGTTGAGAGCCTATAGGAACACAGGAATGACCTGCTGTTTGCTGTTGTTTCTAGTCGTTGTATTACGCTAAGCTAACAAGCATTTTGCTGATGTATCATATTTATTTGAATTACTTTTGTATGTTAAATTGAACACTTTATTTTAATCTTCTCAGCACATAGCTGCTGGTGGATTGAGGATACTGTTTAACTTAGGGCATGCATGTCTTTGCAGAAAACCAAAAACCATAACCCTAGTGTTTTAATATCTTTTCCAGTGAACAAAAACAATGAAAATCCCTTGCTTCTCATATCTGTGTGTAAAATATTTCTCTCTAATACACCAAGGATCAATATCCTACTTTGTGAAAATAAAATAAAATACAATTTATTAACATTCAATAAGTAAAATAAATGAAAGAATAGATAGTGGTTGAGTACCATAATGTCATGTAAAATTGTAAAACATCTGACAGTTATGGCAGGAGGTAATAAATTAGGCTGCAATAATTTCATACTTTGGAATTTGTCCAAGTCCAAGTTTTTGACTAGCCGAGCTTCTGTTCAGGGTTCAAAGTCATTGCACATTTCGGTTATGCTTGGAAAACATTTAACCGGGGTCTGTGGTCTGTCTGTCTGTCTCCGTCTGCGCTGTGCTTTCCCATCCATTCTCTCTAATGGTCAAGAGTGCCTAACATAATACCTGACTGACTGGCTAGCTGGCTATACAGACCGGGAAGGCCTTGGCTTGAGTGGCTGGCTGATTTACAGGCGTTCTGGGTGGCTGGCTCAACACAGACAAACCCTGAATCCCTACTGGGCTTGCTGGGCTTACTGGGTGGACCGGCTCCTCATCCTCCTACAGTGAAGACAGACAAAGGCAGGTCTGTTCCTCTGGGAGCCAGCAGGCAGCGACTGCCACTTCCCCTGACCGGGAGAAGCAGACTGAGAGAAGGGGGGAAAGTGAGATAGATGAAAAAATGAATGTTTGGAGAGAAAAGGGAGAGGGATAGAGAACGATAAAGAGCAGAATGGAAAAGACAGAATGAGCTTTTGAACAACTGAGGACTGGGAGGAAAATTGGAATAAGACAGGGAGGATTATAACAAATCAGAGGAGGACAAGCACAGTGCTGCTCAGACACGGCTTGTCAGATGTATATAGTCCAATATGTTTCTTATGTAATGACCTACAATCAGTCAAAATGTTGCTTTCTATTGCCCTTTCACGGTGTTTTCCTCACAGCCTCTGAGCAGTCACGACAGGAACAATCCACTCTAAATGCTAACACTATCAACAATCTCCAAGGTTGTTTCTTTTTTCAGTGGCTGTGGCATTTTACTGCAGCTCGCCTGCGAAACAAGACACCTCTCCCTCCTCCACCGTCCCTCCTTTCATCTCTCCCTCTGCTCTGTCCATCTCTCCAGCACCTACAATGGCTCTTCACCTCTTTCCTTTTGGCCTCCCGCCTCATCCATCTGCCCCAGCAAATAGCTGCTGTCGTGTGAAAAGCAGTTTGGATGATTCGGGTTCCCCCGGACTCATTTTTCCCTTGTTAAAATGCTTTTTTCCCCTCAGATGTCCTACATTTCATTCAGGTCTCTTTTGAAAACAACAATATGTGTAGCAGACAATATGTAAGAGTTATTCCACATATTTTCAGGCAAATAAATACTTTTGTCTGGGATTGGACAATGTTCCTATTTTCCTAGAGTCCTATGTTCCAGGATCCAGTGTTACAGAGTTCTATGTTCCAGATCACTATGTTATAGGGTCCTATGTTCCAGGGTCAAGTGTTCCAGGGTTCTATGTTCCTCAGGTTATACTTCCAGATCCCCATGTTCCTAGGGTCCTATATTTGAGGGTCCTATGTTCTAAATATTTTAACTTTAACCAAACACAACATGAGGGTTAATGTACTGGAGAATGTGTTTTACAGCTTGAAAAGAATATAATAACTAAAAATAAATTGGACGTTGAAATCTGTACATAACGGGGCATTACAGATTATTCTATGGAATAATTTCTTTGCATAATGGTCTTGAATGTTAAATTACAGTGAATTCTATGTAAAGGAGGAAAATACTAAGAATACACATCAAATTGGTGGAAGGCAGCCATGAACTGTTTTGGACTGTTACCATCCGCTGCTAGCTGCAACTTCATATAGAGAGAGTCATTTACTTTTTTTCAGAAAGTGAGCTAACGCTGCTCCAAAATGTCATATTATGGCTGCATGGGAGGAGGAACAAAGGCTTTGGGGTGAAACGTTTCTCCAAGCGATTCTTTTTATTTTAGTTTTCTGACATTAGGATGTCAGAAAATGTGTTTTGTCTCAGCAGAGACCCTCCCCTCCCCTCCTTCACTCATCTACCTTTCCTCTTTTGTGTCCCTACTCAGTTCAGGTTGCTTTCTTTTAACCTTTTTTCCCCCTAAAACTCAACAAATCTACTACATCAAAGTGCAGACACATCCTCTTGCTCTGTTGTGCACATAGTTTTGTGTACAAGCCTTGAATATCATAACAGGGCGCTCAACAGTGACCTTACACTACTTTATAGCATTTTTATCTTCTGTGGCATCACTATAATGTTCCAGTAGGGAATCACAGTCCTTCTGTGCTGCTCCTATATGGCTATTCAGTTTTTTTTATTCTCATACAGTACAGCAGGATATTACTATAAAATCCCTGTATAGGCTATTCATAGCCTTTGTGTGTTTTTGTTGTATATTTCCTTCCTTCTTCCGGCTATTTTTATATATTTATCCTCCTCACGTGTACTATGTGGATTACTACTCCTGGTTTTTCAAGAGGGATCATATCCATCTCAGTCCTCTCGTCTTTATGATCACGATGCCAACAGCTGGGAGAGCGGGCCGCATCTGGCGCGCAGCTGGCCGCCATGGAAAGACAGGCAGAGGGATGGGACTGAGAGGAGAGCAGGAGAAGAGAGGAGAGGAGCAGCAAAGGGCAATGGTGTGATAAGAACATCTATATGGTGGTGCATTGAAGGCCGCTGAGTGCTGCAGATCTCCAGTGTGGGACGGGAGGAGAAGTGAGAGGAAACAGGGGGGTGAAACCTGCAACACTGATTTCAAAAAGTCAAGTAAACACAGAGAGAGAAATAGAGAGAATGAGATGAAATATTAATGGAAAGAAAGCAAGGAAGGAAAAGAAGCAGAACCCAGAAGCTAGATGATAGAGTGATGGAGGTAGAGAGAGGGAAGGAGTACAGTCATGTGGAGTCAGATGCTCCTAATCAGCTGCGTTGCTTTCAGAGCACCTCGCCATAGCAACCATGAGTCATAGCACCACCGGTAAACAGACAGAATGTTTTATAAACCAAAAGCCTCGCCGGCACATCTGCTGTGGCATCACTCTATGTTTTTTACAAGCATACTGTAGCAGGAGGAGAGCCCCAAACTGGTCCGCACTGAAAATAACACGTGCTGCTTACAGGAGGGATTCTTTCACTCAGCCGGCCTTTTTTTTTACAGCTGCATTTATTACTGAGATTACACGAAACTTTACGAGAACAACCTGCAGGAGTCTGTGAAGCA
>CAFUXE010000818.1:225124-240012 GCA_903364295.1 Serranus cabrilla | reverse complement strand
GTCCTAATGCAGCAATCACAGCAGTGGAAGAGGGGAAATGGTCTAAGGGGAAATGGGAGTGTGTATGTGGTGTATGTGTATGCATCTATGTGTGTGTACTGCTGGTTGGATGGGGGTGGTGTAATTATGTTCTAGTTGTGATGACTGAGTTGCAACACTGATTAGCTACATCAGAGCCCATTTACTTCCAGCAGCCCCCTGGTTTTGCCTACAAATCCTGGCACTTCTCATCTATCCCCAACTCAAGACCAAATCTAACCTCCTCTAGCCCCATTTCCAGAACAAAATTAGGCTTCCTCTAGCTCCAGTTTTGGACATAATTTACCCAGCGTTTGGCCTCAGTTCTGGACCAAACATAGACTTTCTGTAGCTCCAATTCTCAACAAACCCTGCCTTTCTCTATCCCAAGTTCTTGACCAAAGTTAGACTTCCTGCAGCTCCAGATCTGGACCAAAACTAACATTCCTCTCATCCCATTTTCCGGGCCAAACCTTCCTCTCGCCCCAGGTCTTCACCAAAGTAAGTCTTCATTTAGCCGCAGTTCTGGACCAACCCTAACCTTCCTCTTGTCCCATTTCCAGACCAACTGTAGCTTTTTCCCAGCCTCAGACCAAACCTAGTCTATCTCTAACCCTAGCGTCAGACCAAACCAAGCTGTTCTCTAGGTAATCTAGCCCAAACTCTTGATGAAACCCAGCCACTTTTAACTCCAGCACCAGACAAAACTTTAGGCTCAGTACAAAACTTAAACTGGCCTTACACTAGCCCAGCCAAACCTAGCCTTGATTTGCCCTGGTTTCCAAAACAAACCACCCCTCCCTAGCCCTAGCCACAACCATAGCCTAAAGCAAATCAAATTTTTCATGGTCTAGAGACCAAATTTAGGCGCTCTCTGGCCCCATTTTTTTAACCAAAGTCTAGCCAACCTCTAGCCACACTCCAAACCAACTCTGGCCTTCCTCTAGCCCAACTCTGGACCAAGCATGCCCTTTATGAAGCTTCACTCTAAACAAAACCTAGCCATACTGCAGCATAATATCAGGCCAAATGTAGTGCTTCACGAAACCCAATTCTGGGCCAAAGCCCTAGCCCTTCAGCTTGACCCAGGAGCTGTCTAGGCAGGTGGTCTCTGGCTTGTGGGCTAAAACACCCTGAGCCCTGCACCTACTCTCTTAATACACCCCATGTGATTCTCTCTCAGTCTCAGAGGCAGTGGGTCAGGGTAGACCTCCCCCTAACAGCATGACTGGCTGTCTGAGGAATGCCATGTCATGGAACAGATGGAGCTCCACAGACAATAGAGCCGCATGCATTTACTGGGCCGCTACACGAAGGCATGTGCCAAGTGTGTAGATGAGTGTGTGTGCATTATAGCCTATTGCTCTCACGTCCTATGAATCTCCCATTCAAGAAGTGTAGGAGACATCCCAGTAAGCTGCAGCACTTTCTTCCAACAAAGAACGAGCCCCGGAGAAGTTTTGAAAATGATGCAATCAAACTCAAAAGGCACAATTTAACCACACAGCATGATGCAACGGAGGGAGATAGAGAGAATCGTGCAGACAGGTAGAATTATGGTCTTACATATTCAAACTGTGGGCGCGTGTTTCGGGTGACCATGCTGTCCTGGAAAAAATACGTAGAACCACCTAATAATTACCCAAGAATGGGTCTTTACAACCCAATCGATATCACATCATCTCATTCTCACACCAATAATGACGTAATAATATATATTCCTTATAACAATCGGTGTCACAGGAGCATAAAAAAAGAGCTATATTTCATAGTAGGCCTATAAAGTTACAGCTTCTTTATCTAACATAGCATCATTTGAATATTCCTATGAGATACATTTGATATTGAGATTATCTGGTAGTTTATCTCTTGTGTAAGAGTAGAATAGGCTACTTGTTTCTCTTTCGTTATGGATTAAAGGATGTAAAGCGCAATCAAAGGCTCGAGCTGCCACATTTCATTCATTTCACGCATATGGGCCCACTGGCGAGATCCATATCCTAAAGCGTTGCAGTTGTATTCAAACATCATAATTACCCGGTAACTCATAAATCGTCTGTTTAATGTCATTTGATTTTGGGGTGGATCGCACAGTTCTTGATTGTGGATTCACTCATTATAAAGACATTACCGGGTCGCCGAATAACCCTGGGAAGTGTCAGTAAATGGGGGTGCCAGATTGGACGGGAATCCAGTAAAAAAAAAACTCACCCAAGAGAACGACGGATGATCGGCTCCCCGCTCCTCCTCTGTGGTGTAAATCCAGGACCCCGCACGGAAATATATGCTAAACGAGAATGATCTGTAATTTGGTAATTTCACAAAATCTTCATCCGCACTGTGGAAACGGTGTATGGAGGCGATGTAGAGCCGCAAATCAACCTGGTCGGTGCTCACACACACACATACACACACACAAAATAAAAACAAAGGTTTAAAACAGCGATTGAATGGAGATTTCGGTGGAATTGGTGTAGGTATCTGTAGTACTCTCGGATGCTTTTGGTTGTTGACTGTGTACTTACTGGGCTGCTTCCCCCAGCTCCACCCGCTAACCCAGCCTTTCCAGTGCGCCCATTGGCACAGACGGCCGGACATGCAAATCCACTCTTCCCATTGATGTTTTCCAGAGAAGAAAAGCAGAGCTCCGTTTCAGGAGCTCCACTGCGCCACCGTGCGGCACCACAGCTGCTGCATCCCCGCAGGAAATTCTCCCTTTGACGGCTGAGAGAAGTTGCAGCCAGTAATTGAAGAAATACTTTGATTCTTTACTTAAGTAAAATTAGAAATATCATAGTCTCAAAGTACTCGATTTTATGATTGATTGATTGGTTTTCCTCTTTTGTGTCATACAAAATGGGAAAGAAATTTATTATTTTCCAGGGTTTTCTTGTTTCTTTCTACATTAATCAGAAATGCCATACAAATAGGAGAAAGAAATTATTAACCATATTAAATATTAACCTTAAAAAAGTTGATAAATTGATATCTACTGTAAATTAATATAATGGGACATTATGGATTATATATATATATATATATATATATGTATATACGTACACACACATCATATTGCTCAATGTAAAACTAAGACAACTCAATGTTTTCTTGTAGTAAACTGTAATAATGTTGCCATCATAACTAATATTAGTTATTCTACAGATATATCTATATTTTGAAACACAGATGTGTACTGTACTGTTCATGATCCATATTTGAAAAAAAAATCTGTAAAACAACTTAGGAATGTTTACTGTCATTTGACATGAAGTGCTTCTTAGTTTCTTATTGAGATTTTTTTTTTTTTGACGGTGCAGAGATGGAAAAGTCTGATTCTCTGATTTAAAAAAGTAATATCAAAGTCTAAAAGTACCTCATTTTGTGATTGATTTCCTTTTTGTTTCCTGCATACAAAATGCTAAATTTTACACAATCACAAGTTGTTTTACAGCTCAGAAATCATTTGAGATGTTAAAATGTCAAAGCATGAATTACTAATTCTATAAATATTTTCTGAATCTGCCTTTAAAATATTCAGTACAATTGTTTAATTGGAGATTGTAAATAATATTTGCTGAAACCACCAAACTCCTCCTAAAAAATGTTTAAGCATCCACAACGGCAGCTACAGCCCTGCTTAAGAGCTAAGTCAAATAAAATAAAAAACGAAAAACAAGTAAATCCAATATGGTTACTCTAACCAGAGGAATCCCAGTGTAGTAATAAAAGCCAAAGACAGAAGTTCCATTATAATAAAGTCAGTTCAGCTTTGCCAACTGTCCCTTAACATTCACACTGTGGCTCCAGTACACGTTAAACATTAGTTTTCATTCAGCAACAACAATGAAACCCTGGATGTAAAAATGATATAAGGACAAACATCCCCACAGAGTATGTTTCCTGACAGGTTTCAGTTTCATGAATGAACTGGTCCTGGTAGGAATCATCCCCCACCAGTCCAGTGTTAGTCCCTCTGAAAAGACCAAAAAGCCAATCCTCCACCAACAAACCGAAGCCAGCTGCCTACTTACACGCAGAGAAAGGCTCCAACTTTCCATTACGTGAAACTACAAGAGAAGAATGCACTTTTTCTTCTCTCAACATGTGCTGCACTTACTAACTGTGGCCCAATCCCAAAAACTGTGATTTTGATGTAGAGCATGAGAGCGAGCCTGAGCTCTGCGGCTGTAGCGTACAGGATGCCACGAGGCTCACTAACAGCCAGCACTAATGGAGATCCAGTAAAAGGCTGCATCTTTCTCCATCAGGTTTTTATGATGTCAGTGAAAGCCTCACATCCCAGCTCCTGTGGTGTGAACAGCAGCCTGCACGACAGTCCTGTAATGGCTTAAGTGAAGACAAAATAGACAGCACAAAAATAGTTACTGAAAATATAGACCCATCAGTGCCACCTTTAGCTAAGGCGTACATTTTGTGAGCCAGACTTACAAGGTCAATACAGGAAGGGTGGAGGTGGACAATGAGGTCAAACATGGCCTCCAGTCAATACTTCCCAAAGAGGTTTACGATCGATTGAGTGAAAGAAATCCTTGGCTTACAGACTCATCTTGACACCTGCCAGTAAAGCTCAATTTGTGGTACATATAAATCTTTTATTTTATAAAACAAAATGCACAGCACACTGCCCGGTAGGTTACAGAACATCTCTGTCATAAAGAAACAAGGAAAAGGCCAATGAGTTTTCACATTAAGGCGTTTTATGTCAAATAAACTTTATAATGCCAGGCCATTACTCACTGGTATTGTATTAGACTGTTGGATGTACTCTGCCAGTCAGCGCATTAAGGAGAAAAGTTCATTTGCATTTTATCAGCAGCATGCAAAGTCCTTCTAACGAGAGCACTTGGAAGCCAGGCGATGCTGGGCTTATCATATATTCCTTAAGACAGGAGATTCCACGGTGGACCTTGCTGAGAAAGTGAGTAGGAGTCAGAATTAATTAATTTCGTGAGTAAAGAAAATCATCATCATCTTGCATTATGAGAAGCTGGACATAAAGCTGGCTTTTAATTACAGCAACATTGCCTTTTAGTGTGTCAAAGATGTAACCGTTGGGCCAAAATGATTAAACACACACACAAACACTCAAAGTGAATTAAATAATCCTCTCCTCAATTAATATACAGATTTATTCAGTAATATAACCCTTTGGGCTTCAGTATATATATATGTCATGGCACAACTATCACCATCTTTCATTCACATTCCATGATACAGTTCAAGTTTTGACGTTTTTCTGTAAATGACAGTGAGAGGTTAGTGAAGGCTTGATGGGTCAGAGTGACATACTGACATAATGTAGTATGTATGTAAGTCTTAGGTAGGTCTGATCCGCTGTCTCTTCTCCAGCTTACTTAACAGCCCTCTCTGAAAGTCCATAGTATATTTTGGCAGTGAGCGGGTCCCTGAGCGTTTAAGCACTGGCCTGTGCTGCCTGCTCCGCCTGTCTCCTCTGGTCGTAGTTGTTGTACACATCCAGGAACATGTCCTTGCACGATATGCTTGCATTCAGTTTGGAGCAGATGAGGAAGGAGCCGGCCATCTTGCGGTGGAGGGAGTAGGACTCCTCTGGTGGAGGGGTGAGGCGGTGGCGTAGCATGACGGGGACGAGGCTCTGGACGCGCTGCGTGGTGCTCTGGGTGCCAAAGTTAAAGGGCTCTGTAGACGCGAAGGCCTCCCCGAGGATCATTACCGCCTCCACGTGTGCATCCTCGAAGGCCTGGTGGGGAGCACGAAGAGGCGTTAAAACGGCTTTCCGTTTTCAGAATCATCCACTGAACTAATGTGTCAATACAGAAGCTAATAGCTGGAAATCAGAACAATAAACAGTCTTCTTAAACAACAAAAACAGGCTTAAGTCCACCAAAACTAAGCTTCAAATTGTGATATTTCTGTCAAAATCACAAATATAAACTGTTTGCAATAACTAGATCCTGTTAAAAATATTAAATTTTGCGCTCCAGTGACACTGTGACACCATGATTGATTTTGCTGAGATGAACGGTCACGTGACAAATATTCACTGAAAATCAGACAGAACTGCAGGCTGTTTACACAGAGCAGAGAGGAGAGGACAGGAGAGGTTGCAAGTAAAGGATGTAAAAATGTGGTGGTTCAAATCTTTTCTAATATTCATGAAACTTGTGGGCACTTTTTATTATTACATTATTTTATGTTTAAAATGTAGAAAGAGCAAAACAGCGCAGGTAAGATAAGGCATCTGCGCTGCATTCATGTTGTCTCTGAAAAATCTAAATATCGTGATCCATCATCATCATCATCGTGTTCCATGGCTCATTTCATGGTCAGAGCTGAAGATATAATCCCTGACATGTCAATACAGGGCTGAAAACACAACATACTTGTTTGCAAACATACAAACAAATGTAGAGAAGGAAATGAGGGACATTGAGGTCGGAAGACTCACAAATAAATGGCAAAGACTGAGGATATCAAAAATAAATGAGCACCGCAGAAGAGACCAAAATACCTCACCTTGGTCTCGAAGCCTGTCAGGAATTTCAGTGTCCTCGATTTGGAAAGAACCGTGGCTCGATCACCCACTGAAGCTGCATACACAACCTGAACATGCAACACACACAGAAAATGATCATATGAATGTGGTAACCATGTTTATTTAAGGAGAATTTCAGGTTTTAAGTAGAAATGCGTGCAAATGTGTTTGAGCATGATCATTTTTCTTGAAATTTAGACTCTAGTTCTTAATTATTCACAGAAATCTTGTTGCATAAATCATGTTATGTGATTCGCTGGTGGGTGTCTTATAATTTTAGACTCATCATACCTGTATGTAGTCATCTGTGAAGGATGCTGGGTAGCCTCTGCACGCTCCAAAGTCCAGCAGAACAACCTACAGACAAGATGAGAGTGTTACGTATCTGCTGAGTTTTTTTGGTACAATCAGATATGTGATTAAAAATAGAATCCCTTTCTGTGTTAGACAAATTCATTAACAACTTCAATCACAGATCTCCTTCACCTTGTTGGTGTCTGAGTTGTAGAAGAAGTTGGCCCAGTTGGGATCTGTCTGCATGAACCTGAACTCAAACAGCTCCCTGAGACACAGCTGGAGGATCCTGTAACAGATCTGGAGGTGGGAGGAGAGGGTCGTGTTAACTGCCATGCTGTTATTATCAGTATCGTGCTATAACTCTGGTTTACACACTATTTGTAAAGATGCTGCATTACTCCAAGTGCATCAATCTCAACTATTAAATGCACATTTTTTTCAGTGTCTAATTTTCACTGTAGCTGTCCTTTTGACACTGTTTGACATCCTGCTGAATAATTTGCCAGGAAGTAACTTGTCCTTGTGAGAGTTAATGAGCAGTCCATCAGCTTAATTCTGCATTTGTTACATTATGGCATGGATGTTAGATATAAAAGTAGCGTACTCCCTGTTAGTAACATTGGGTGGAATACACATATGCAATACATTTCAACTATAGCCTAGAGTGGAGGAACAGAAATATCCAATCTGCTCCTTCTACTTGTCGTAGAGTTTCAGCTCTAATTGGTTCATACAATTAGTGTCTTCTGCAGAATTTGCATTTTGGAAAAGTCCATGACATTTCTTTCTGCACTATATAAGTCCTGCAGCTCTGTGGAAATAGCACAATCAGTCAAATCAAAATTACTTTATTTATCCCCGAGGGGAAATTCAGTTAGTCTCGTGGCTAGACGTGGAAACAACATAAAAATGTCTTTTTGTACAGAATAACAGTTATAATGACATACATCATAAAAAAGCAAGTTGAGTTTCTCTGATCAATTTTTATTTTTATCGGAGTAATATGGAATATATACCGTATTTCACGGCGCACTTAAAATCCTTTAACTTTCCTCAAGAACATTTGCCACTTGTAAAATATTTTGTTATATCTTGAATGTTCTGAGAAGTAACCAAATTTCCTGACTCTGTCTAGTGAAACCCCAGGATCCATGTGTCTGCTGAGTCTACCCGTCAGGGGTCGCGTTAACCGAATATTTTCCGTCATTGACCGTTTTTTTAAAACGGTGACGGAAAAATCCGAAGGCCATCCGTCATTTTGACAGATTGCAATTCACACCCCTGACCACTTGGTGGCAAAGAGCATATTACAGTAATTGGCTCTTGTAGAAGAAGAAAATTAGAAAAGAAGAGAAGAAGAAAAATGTCACGGCAGTTGAGAGTCAGTAGTTTCTTTAAAAAACCCAATGTCGATGTTGACAAAAGAGGTGTTGACCATGCAGATGAAGATGAAGCACAAACTCAGCCCTTGGCCTCGGCGGAGCGAGGAAGCGGCAGCAAGGAGGTTAGACAGGTGAACTGTTCATATTTCACTAGTTATTGTTCATATGGAGCTACTGCGGCCACACAGTCAGATGTTTTTTGTTACTGCGGAGAAAAAGTTACATATTCTTCTGCTTGATGTATGTATCCACGGTGTGGATTATTTGTTCAGCTTGTTTGGACTGAATATTCATTAAAAATGAATTGAAATTAAATGCAATTGAATATGTCATTATTATCATTTTAAAAATTTAAGTGACTGGTAAAAATAGATTATGACGGGATTTTTATGACCCTGTCAGTCAAAATGACAGACAACGAAAAAGTCTAGCGCAACCTCTGCTACCCGTACCTGGTTCCTGGTCTCCTGGTCCAGGTCTACGCAGCGGTCCAGAGGGACTCCTTGTACCAGCTCCATAGCCAGCACCCGGGAGCCTGACAGCTCATCGATTACCTCAGGGACTTGGAAAAAGTCATCTCCCTCAAGCATGGACCTGCAGACCAAGATACGAATGAAATTATCAATAATAATAATAATAAGACAAGCGAACATTTACAAAATATGTCAAATATGTTTGAAACCATTTAAGAACATATTGTGACTTAACATAATGTCTGTACATGTGCAAACTAAATATACTACTACATAATATAAAAAATACTTAAAATATAAATATTAACCATAAAATCGATGTTAAAATCTGCAAATTAATATAATAGGACATTAGATATTTTTTGCAGTATAATTCAAATGCTTAATGGCCTTAAGTCGGTTCTATGTAAAAAATACTAAAAATATACATTAAATTGCAACTGTTTTCTTACACTAAAAATGTACATTTAATGTAAAAAGAAATAATGAAAAATGAAAAAGTAAAAAAAAGTAAAATACTTTCTGTAATATTATGTAAAATAAATAAGTAAATTATTCTACAGATACAGATTGAAAACCAGATATGATGTGATTTTTTTGGTGTAGTTAATAACAACATATTTAATAGTAATTGTAGCAGGAGTAATGTACCTTGAAAAACTATTAATACAGGTACAAAGCATTTAAATCAGCAGCCAAGATAATAAAAAAGTTATAGACTGTATAAAATAATAATCACAACAAAGGAGAGGAATCTATATTCAGTCTATGTGCTACGTATATGCAGTTTTGCTGCAGTAAGTGAGCATTTAGTGAACCGTCAAGCTAATTATAGAGGAACCATCCTGAACCTTTATGGCTAACTCCTTGAGGTTTCTATTCTGTGCAGTTAAATGACGTGTAACGGCTCATTAGTGGGCTTCAAAGTAGGAGGTTTTATGGTTCAATGCACCACATAAACCTACCTGAACTTCTTGGCACACTCTGCTTCCCTCTTATAGTCACACTCCCATGCCAGCTCCTTCTGTAGAACCTCCAAGCTGCTGTCTGCAAACAGACCTGTGGAAAAATAAATAGTGCAAGAAAACTTAAGAAAACATACAGACCCTGTCACCTTTGAACACAACGGGGTTTCTTCAAATGAGCAAAGAGTGGAAAAAATTCTCTCATGGTATGTGAGACTGTGATGATGTACATTACATTATAAACCTGATAAATTGGTGTGATCATAAGTAATGATAAACAGTTCAAAATTTTTGACTGAAGCTTGGGAATAGACATAACAAGTTACATCTCTGTTAATGATGCAGACATCCTCAGTAACAACTGTGTCCCCTAGTTTTGACCTGCAACTACAGCACCACCCGGTGGTCATCATTGGAACAGTGAAAATATTTAAATATGGCACAGTGTAGTAATCCCCCAATGTAACTATGGGAGACCGTAAAGAAGCTCACCTATGCCAGTACAAGAATAATTAAAACTTAGCCTTGTGATGAAAAAGATCCTGTAAGTCATTATAATGTCTTATAATGAGTATATAACTGAGTGTAAGTATAGAAAAATATCTCAAAATATTGACTTGGTATCTCAGCATAATGACAGACTACTTCAAAATAATTAAATAGTATCTCAAAATAATGACTTAGTAATTCAAATTGCTTTCTCAAAATAGTAGTACAATAATAAATTTGTTATGAGTATATATATTTCTTATCCAAAATATGGTGCTATCTCTAAACAATAAAACAAATATTGAAGACATTGTTACCGTCTGGTAGGACCGCACTCATTTTCAGGACTGACATCAGGTTGTTTATGTCACTGTGGATGCTCTCGGCCACTCCAGGGTACTGGGAGGATTGAAAAAAAAAAACATATGAAATCAATGCAGACAGAAATAGATTGAGAGGGTTTGTGACGGACACAGATAGTGTGTATGAATACCTGGATCTTCATGGCGATCTCTCTTCCGTCTTTTAACACTCCATGATGTACCTGGCCGATGGAAGCTGCAGCAAACGGTTTGTCTTCAAAAGATGCTAGCTTCTCTCGCCAGCCTGGGCCCAGGTCCTCGTCGAGCACTTTCTAAACAGTCACAAACAAAATAGATTTTTATATGAGATGTAAATTAATGTCTCACATTTTTAGGCTTCACTTTGGTCCCTTTTTCTAACAGAAACTTTCGTAACAAATGACAATAATGCCTTTTTTTTTTTTTTTAACAGTTTCTTGCTTGTCCACAAGATTTTCAGGGACAGGAGGGTCAGTCCGTACTTACATTCATCTGCCAGGTAGGCATGAAGTCTGCGCTCTGTCTGACCCTCTCAAAGATCCTCTGCAGCTGGGGGTTGATGAAGTTGTTGTCTGAGAAATAATGATGAAAAATTGTTAGAAATAAAACATATTTTCTGCCTATAAATCCTTTGAGACTGCGAGGATATCTCAACACCGTTTGCAGGGATGCAAAGTGTTTACCTTGAAGGCTGAACATCTGTCCGAGCTTTAGTGCAGCTCCACGGACCTTGCACAGTGTGTTGACTATTCTCTCAGCATTGGCCTCTGACAGGAGAGGAGAGTCTAACAGGGCATTCACGTCTACATAAAGACAACACACACAGCATCATTAGCATTAAATAAAGCACAGCGTAGCAGAAGTACAACTGCATTAAACAAGTGTAATTTGTCTTCACAAGTATCTTCAAAGGGCTGCATGTAAATAATTAAGCTCCTGCCCTTACTAGACAACTTTCGAAAGCAGCATGTAAGAAAAGAGGTAGTGGTAGATCATTAAACACCATGTCCATGTATCACATATTAAAAGCCTGTCATTAAGTTCTTGTTAACAGCTTTGATTTAATGCCTGGCAGGTGCTGACACATGAAAAACTTCTCCAGTGCAGACCAGCTGTCCATCTGTCTGCTGGATGTGTGCAAAGAACTGCACCAAAAGCTTTTTTTACAGGGTGGAGGAGAGAAGAGCAGAAGAGAATATCTCTACCTCCTTTTTGTTTGCCTCCCAATGACTGTTTTGCCATCTCTGCAATGGTGCCAATCCCGAGTCCTACTGCCAGTCCTGCAGCGGCGAGACACAAGTGATTTAAAATTTAAACACCAGATTAAGCTGAAAATCAAGCATTCAATGAGTATATTCAAACTAAAGCACAACAGCAGGTGTGATGCCACATTTTGTCAGTTATGTCATTCACTTCACTTTATGATTTTTATTGTGATGTCAGTGTTGGTGGTATAATAACAATAAAACATTGTCACATAGATTTGTCCCGTGATGAATGATGTGTGAGGTATGAATGTTTTATAGCTACAGTGAATGAATGTAACTGCCGCTCTCTGTGCTCTTCATTTTCAGCACTGTAAACTCTCCGTAGTTAGACATTCTCTCCTGGACAATAGTGACTTAACAATGTGTCCAGTCAAATAAGATATGCACAAGAATGAAAAAACATTAGAAAAAGCATATTGTTCTTACCCCCGAAATTAACCAGCCTGCTGACTCTTGTGGCGGGCACCTTCCTCTCTTTGGCACGGTCACTCAACTAAAGGAAGACATAAAATAACAACAAAAAATAAATTTGTTTTAAATGATTTTCAGACCCTTTAATTGTTTTCAATTTAATTCTGGCCTTGTGCTTGATAAGAAACAAACGGCAAAACTCTTCAGACACCTGAACCTTTTACCCAAGTCATAACCATCCTTATCTTAAAATTCACTCACATGACAACATAAAATGCATAAATGTAAGTCATATAATATAATATATAACTTAATGACCAACTCCTCATTACGGGTTGTTCCTCTTTAATCCCACTGGTCATCAAAATAACTCATGAACATTAGACACTTATGAGAAAAAAAAAGAAATTCTCTCTGGAGGGCTTCACAGGTATAAACAGCTTCATAACTCATGCTGCTTATTTTTCTTTTATCAAAGTTAGCCTGCAGATTGAGTCCTTCCACCCACCTTTTGTCTGACTGGTTTGACCATGGCCTGCTTGGCCTCCCTGGCTTTCTTGATGTCCTCTGGTGTGAGTCTGGCTACCACCGTGTCGTGGATAGACCTGGTCTGGTAGTAGTACTGGCGCAGGCCAGGGGTCGTATGCAGGAAGCGAGCGTTCTGTGCTGGCCAGCCAGACCCTGCAGGTGCTGCCCCTGAGGAAGGAGGAACGCCTGTGGGAGCAAGAGGAGAGGGCCATATTGAATACATGACGTGAACATGAGAGAACCAATGCACATTGGCTTGTGTGTCTGACCTGTTGACGCCCAAGAAAATAACATACATTATATATATGTTACAACAGAATTAGAGCAAAATACTGTCAACACTTGAGCACCTGGCATACTAGCAGAGGGCGCATCATCAGTGTGTCATCGCTACCGGAAGTCACCATGTTGGAGGCGCTTGTTGTAAAAGAATGAATGGAGCTTTTCTGATTTTTAGACATGGCTAAATTCACTTAAAGTGTCGCAAGCACACAATTCTCCATTGTACTCCATTCATTCTTTTTACGAGTGCCTCCAACATGGTGACTTCCGGTAGCGATGATGCGCTGATGACGCACCGTGAAAACCCTCTATAACATTTTGTTTTATTTTTTAATTTAAAAAAAACAATACTCTGTACATTTTAACAAGCTGGTACTGACAGTACCTGTTGGCATCTCTGCTGCCGCTCCAGCTTCTGTATGGCTTTGCTCCGGAGCATCAGTAGAGAGCTCTGACCCCATGGCCCATTTAGCTGCTTCTTCAGGGTCCATATTCTCCCAACCCTCCGCATCCGGGAACACATCCTCCTGCATTGACTGTTGCTACACACACAGCAGAGTTGAACAAGTAATTTAGTCAAATAATTGCACATAATTCATATTTCTTATTCTTATATACTCTTAATTATTGTTATTGAATTTAACAATTGTTCTTTTAACCCTCTAAAGCCCACCATATTAAAAGATATGTGTTATTTAAGAGATTACTGTTTGGGAAAACTAGATCCTGTTAAAAACATTAAATTCTGCTCTCCTCAGAAACTCTGAAAAGTCATGATTGATTCTGCTGAGATGAACAGTCACAAGACAAATATTCTGCAGAACTGCAGGCTGAGCAGAGAGGAGCGGACAGGAGAGGTTGCAAAAATGCAAATAGTTCAATATGTATAGGATGTATTCCAATTATCAGAGAAATTCAACTTGTGTTTTTTTCTTTTTTATGATTTATGTCATTGTAACTGTGTTATTCTTCAGAAATAATATTTTTGTTGTTGTTTACACTTCTAGCCATGACTGTGCTGATTCCATATCGGTGCAGGCCTTATATATTGCAGTGAAATAAAAGGCCACAGTGAGTGAAATGTAAAAAGCTAGAGCTAAAGAGCTAAAAAAAACAACAACAAAAAAACAACAACAATAACGAAAACACCCTGATATGGCATATCTAGCATGCTTATAAATGCTCATTGCAAGTTCCCAGAGCCCAAAGTGATGGATTCAGGGTCCAAGCTGAAATACTTACCGAACTGCTGCCGCCCATAAAGGTACCCACCAGTCCTTCCACCACATCCTGAGCAGCTTTGACCCCTGCTCCCATGGAGGAGTTACATGCCATTAATCGGAGCTGTGCTCCCTGTGTGGAGACCAGGGCAGACCCCACTTTACCTGCCCCACGCAGCACCTGCAGGACTTCTGACATCATCACTTCATAAAGAGAGAGGAGGGAATCAACTCATATGTTAAAAGTACACAAAGTACAGACACGCCCACCACACTCTTTGTCCAAAATAAGTAAATGTTTTCAAGATAAGGCCTCTGTGGAGGTATTTTTGAAGTGGCAGATCAATGTCAATTCTTTTGGGACAAACATGTATGTCCTTAAACCGTTCGATTGTTTAACCTTGGCTGTGACACATGTGTCAAGACATATCAATATGCCATGAACATGTGTCCCTAAACAACGGTGCACGAGGGACCTGCAGTCTTGTAAATACATATTTACAGAATTATAGACAGCTATAACATACTCTCGGATACGTTAACTAGCTAATAAGCTAGCTTTTGTATCATATTTAGTGTCGACCATGTTGTGTAACGTCAATAGCTGCAGACGGACTCTTGAGAAAGCAACGTAACTAAATTCAAAAACGAATGGGAGAAAATAATAATAAAATAATCA